>JAAALK010000288.1:54032363-54110192 GCA_019279435.1 Zizania palustris
ACCTGGCGAGGAGTTGTCGGTCTTCGGATCCCTCCCCTCGGAGCCAACTGGCCGATCGTAATCCACAAGCCTCGGAGGGGGACCTCCGAAACTTAGGTACACCTTCTTCCTGCTGCATCATATTATATGAACAAATTAATTATACTCATACTTTTATACCTCTTTCTTTCAGCAGCGCCTCTGGCATTAGCTCCGGATGACATAGTTCGGGCCACCGAACGAATTCTCGGAGCCCCTTCGGTGGCCAAGAGGCAGAGAAGGCTGGAGTTGGTGGGGAGTTGGGAGCGATCCAACAGGGTGTGGAGAGCCCTCGGCATGGAGCCCCCGCAGCTTCCTGACTTCGCCCCAACTGGAGTGGCTGGCCGCAAGAGGAAAGCCGCGGCCGAGCCCTCCAAGAAAGCCGGTAAGCAGCCGCTTCAGAAGAAGGCAGCGAAGCAACCTCCACACTTGACGCCTGCTTCGTCTTCTTCGTCGCCAGACGCGCGGAGCCCATCCCCCGAAGAGGTAGAAGACTCCGAAGGCGCGACGGCGGCGGCCTTCGAGGCCTACCTCCTGGTTGACGAAGATATGGGGAAGTCCCCCCAAACACCTCCGTCAGGGAGGGGGTTAGCGCAACTCCAACGACACCTCCCGCACCCATCGTCGTGCAAGTGGAGTCAGACTCTACTCCCGACTTGCCCACACTCGAAGCGGTCCCTGCGGAGGCCGTGACTCCGACGGAAGATACCGAGGGCAGGACCTCAGGGGATGACTTCGCCAATATCCTCCAGATGTACGAAGTCTTGGAGGATCCAGCGATCCTTCCTCAAGAAGCTCTCAGAGGTATTTTTCCGAAGCACCTCCCTTTTTGTCAATACTCGCCTGCTATCTGTAAAACACGCTTATTAATCTTGCTATTGAAGTAGGTACCTCTTCGGGCACCGAAGCTTTGGTGGCGCCCGAAGTCCCCGCTTCTTCGGAGACGGCTATCCGAGCGGACCCTTCTGCTCCTCTGGGGGCTCCGAGCCTGGTGGCAGAGAACGTGTCCTTCGGGGCGGACGACGTGCTTGCCGGGACGGAGTGAGCTCCGGCCGCAGCCACCTCGACCACCGAAGTCGCCTCCGACAATGTGGCTCCAGCCGGAGAGGTGGTGGCCGGAGGTCGGAGTGCTCTTGCTTCTCCCCCCTTCGTGCCGGGGAGGGGTAGAGCATTTCTAGCCTCGGCCTTCTTCCTTGCCAAACCGCACCCTCCATCGGCAATTCGGAGGACGAGGCCGCAGCGGACGACGCCCGAGCTTTGTCTTGGCTTCCTCTGCTGGCTCCTTTCGTGGAGCACCGGAGCGGCCTTCGAAGACTCATGGAGCCCCTGGCTGAGAAAAGCCAAGACATTGCTAACTCGGAGTTGATCTCCGTCTTGAGCGAGACTAGGGCTTCGACACTCAACACGGCCCTCGAAAGGGCTGCCCTTCAGGTATGAAGAAAATACCATAGTTGCTACGTATTAATAGTCATAACTTCTTTAGTGCTCACCTAGTTCTCCTTGCAGCAATTTGCCCTTGCTAGAGCGGCAGCGACTTCCAACGAGGTCGAAATTAATCGACTCAACCGGAAGGTCACTACCCTCCAGACGGCCCTTAACGACTCCACCGGGAGGTCCCTCAGGCTGGAGGAAGAAGTTTTGGAGGAACGGAAGGCTAGGGCAGCATCTGACGAAGCCCTCGAAGCCCTCCGTTCGTCAGCCCAGGAAGTTGAGGCCGAACGCGTTGTCCTCCGTGCGGAGGTCGAAAAGCTCCGTCAGGAGGCAGCTACCTCGAGCGCACAGTTGGTGGAGCTTCAAGGGGCTCTTAGCCAGGCGATGGCCCTCAAGAGTTCTTTGATGCTCCGGGTGGCCGCAGTGGACGCGACTGTTGCGAACCTGGAAGCGGCGGAGAAGAAAAATTCCAGTACTGCTGATCGTACCTTGGAAGCTCTTCAGGGTACGCTGGAGTACTTCGGCACTATGTGCCCTTCGTCCTCCGCCGCAGCCTACGAGCCACTCGACCGAAAGTTGACGAGGATCCAGGTTGCTTCGTCGCTGATGAAGAACTCCGGCATTCGGTACGGGGAGATCTCCGGACAGTGTGCTGGCATCGGGGTTCTTCGTCATCTTGAATCTCTTCGGATCCCTCTTGGCTCGGTTGGAAGCTCGTCCCCTGGAGGCTTCGCGGACGATGACTTGCTGCGGCCATCTTCGGAGGTGACTTTGGCTTGGGAAGCCTTCCGGTCAACCTGGAAGACGGACCATAAGGTCGCTGCTAAGGCCTGGATCGATGAGGCTCGTCGGCAGAAGCAAGCTCAAACGAAGCCACCACTCCCTGCTTCGCCAGCCCCTCCGGTTCCTGCTCCGCCATCCGACCCGCAGGTCTAGCCGCTTAGGACCGCTGTGTACCTGAGGCCTTGTAAACCTTGTTTTATTAATGAAAAAGTTATAAACAGTACTTGTCTTGGGTGTTCTGCTCTTTTTTAGGTTTTGTCATGCCCTTCGAGCCCTGACTTCGAACTTCTGGAAACTACCGTCGAGCTTCGAAAGGAGTGGGCAGTCCTTGAGAGTTTGAGACCTTACCGCCGTTCCCGCTTCTCTGTTCCTCGCGGAGACGGGGGGGAGGTTACCCTTGAAGTACGAAGGGACGTTTTATCTTATATTAAAGAGGAAGAGAAGGCGGAGGGGTCTTCATCTTCTGAACCTATTGACTGGTCCGACTCGGAGTACCGAGCCGAAAACCCTGCAGAGGCAGACTCCGAAAGGCTCCTGACATGGGCTGAGCTTCAGGAGGAGCAGAAGAAACTGCGAGCCTCGAGGAAAAAGAGAAGTACCCGGCCTAAAAGGACGACTTCAAGCTCTGAAGGGCAAAGTAGCCGCAAGGGTAGCTCTAGGGGTCGAAAGGGTCTCCGTTTTTATTTGGGTTTAGACAACAATTTTTCTTGATGTATGAGTATAATATTTTAATGTGGAATGCTTCGACAGTATGCCGTGTGACTCCTACCCTCCTACCCCTTGTGGGTGGCGGAGCCTTTATCATACAAAAGGGTTCGCTAGGCACAATGATTGTCCGAACACCTGCATGCTTCGAATTTGCACATCTCATCAAAGTCTTTAGACTTTTGTACGTATCCTAACAAGCCGGAGCCTGGAATCTGTAGGGTGGCCACCTTCGGCTCTTTTACAGATACTTCGCACCAGGAGGCTTGAAATTCTGTTTTATTTAAAGTCCTTAGACTCTTCTACGGATCCTAACAAGCCGGAGCCTAGAATCTGTAGGTTGGCCACCTTCGGCTCTTTTACAGACACTTCGCACCCGGAGGCTTGAAATTCTGTTTTATTTAAAGTCCTTAGACTATTATACGGATCCTAACAAGCCGGAGCCTGGAATCCGTAGGTTGGCCACCTTCGGCTCTTTTACAGACACTTCGCACCCGGAGGCTTAAAATTCTGTTTTTTTTAAAGTCCTTAGACTCTTCTACGGATCCTAACAAGCCGGAGCCTGGAATCCGTAGGTTGGCCACCTTCGGCTCTTTTACAGACACTTCGCACCCGGAGGCTTGAAATTCTGTTTTTTTTAAGTCCTTAGACTCTTCTACGGATCCTAACAAGTCGGAGCCTGGAATCCGTAGGTTGGCGGAGCTACTGAACCAATGGTTCGCAGTCAGCCCCTTGGGTCTTTGCGAAAAATGCTTGGCTCTACTAGCATCACCGTCCTCCTAATGCGTCCATCAGGAGGATGGGATGTTCGAAGGGCAAAACAGGTTTCAACCCTTATCTTTATTTATAGAAAAAAGTGTTACAAGTGACCGGGGCGTCCTGAGCGTAAGATAACATATGGTCCTTCCCATTTGTTTCCTAGCTTCCCCGGAGCTTTTACACTTCGCAATACTAGATGACCTGGTTTTAACTCACTTAATCTGACTTTCGGGTCATACCACGTTTTGTGTGCTCCTGGTACTTAGTCAGGTTGGCGACAGCTCGAAGCCTTGTCTCTTCTGACAAATCTATTGAAGTACTCCGATCACTTTCGTCTCCGTGTTGAATTACGCGAAGCGACTCCCCTTTGAGCTCCGTAGGGGTCATGGCTTCATTTCCGAAGAGCAATCTGAATGGTGTGAAACCGGTTGATCTAGTTTGAGTGGTTCGGATGGACCATAAGATTTTAGGTAGTTCTTCGACCCATAGCCCCTTGGCCAATCCTACAATTCGGCGATTTAACCCGGAGAGGATGTTCCCGTTGGCTCGTTCGAGTGTGAGCGTCGTTGTTGGGGGAAATTACTCTATTTCCAAGACTTAAAGAGTAACCCTTCGTGGGCTCAGTGAGGATCCCGAAGGTGGCGGACTGCTGTTCGGAGCATACGTCGCCACGACCGGAGGGTGCCACGGTGCGAAGTCCTAGAGAACCCTCCGAAGGGAAGATGGAGGCCTCGAAGTAGAAGGACATGATTGATTGGATGTTCAGCTTATCCATCTACCCTGAAGCACTTTACCGTGTATAACCTTGTTTATAATACCGAATAGCTTCTACTATGTCGGTTGTAATTTAGGGGTAAATAGGTCTTTTCCTTATGCTTTTTTCCCTATAAATACCCCCCATTGTACCTTGTAAAGGGGATCCAGAACTAGTTGTTCAAACACACACATTCGGACCACTTGAGCTATTATCCTTTACGGAGGCTCGAGTTAGTCCTGAAGCGCAAACTTCTTGTTTGTTCGTTCTTGATTACCGAGAACCTGTCGGTGTAACTTTTGCACCAACAATGTTGTTTTATTCACTCATATTGTTTGTTTATTTAATGTGTGACCGTTAAATTTATAGATTGATAAATAGTTTTACTACATTTTTTTGTTATTTTTACATGTATTACTAATATTTGTGTGCATGTGTGTCTGTATATATATATGTGTGTATGTGTATATGCATATATGTATGTATATATATGTGTATCGCTGTATCCGTGTTTTTTGAAAAATGATGTATCGAAGTATTGTCATATCGCGTATCCGTATCTATATCGACGTATCCGGGTAACATAGGGGACACGGCCGATTCAAGGGGATCCATCAAATTCCAATTCAATCTAATCTACTATCCGTAGAATCGTTCTTTTTTTAATATTCTACCTTTTTTCCCTAGGTTCACCTATAGCACGTCCATCTTTGTGGGTTTGCACTGAAAACCTTCCATCCATCGTGTCGTAATCCCGGTAATCATTGTCAATTCGCTCGTGAATCGTCCGTTTAACCCCTGTAACGAGTTTTTATTAGTAATTCGATCTCTAGGCCGAATTGATACTAATCTTTGGTGTTTTACAGGGGCCAAGGCATTCAACTTCACCACCAAGAAGCCCTGCATCAAGCCGTCACCGACAAGGCGATCGCCAAAGGCCCAGGCTAATTTTTCCCTAGTCGTCGGTCTGACTGCCGGCATCCTTCGATCCGACCGAGCCTTGTCGTCGATCCAACCACCGTAGCATGGCAGGTCCGACCAGCCTTCTCTAGCCGGCCCGATCGTCTACTCCTTCACGTTGCCGGCTTGACCGCCGGTTTTTGGTCAGTTTGATCGACCCGCCTTGGCCGGTCTGACCGCCCCCTCTCTCCTCAACTAATTGCATCGCATTCCCATAGAGCGGTTTAATTGCTTGGCGACTCCACCCATAGTTTCCATTGTCACGGTCAAGGGTCGTCAGAATGCAACGTCGACGTCGTGTGATGTTTGGAGGACTACTTCGAGCATCTACGCTTGGCACTTTGTCGGACAATTTTAGCATCAACACACTTTTTGGCGACTTCGTTGGAGGACACGCCAAGTTCAACAACATCGGTGATGGGTACGAATACCTCAACTACAACCACTGCGCCGACAAACATGGTGAGGAGCGCAAAGATCGACGACGACAACACCATCCTCCCCACCCTAGAACATATTTCTAGGGAGAACAAGGCTGAGATCGAGGCCAAGACAAGGGAGCTACACACCATCATGCTCGGGCACTACACCAAGACTCGTGCAGGCTTCATCAAGCGCAACACCGATCTCCCCAACATCTCCATGGGTAAGGTAACATCCCCTCCCCCTCTATCTACCCAAGTCATCGAACAAAAGATAACCGTAGATCAAACGGTTAGCGCTACGTTCACAAATCATCTAGGGCCCGAGGTAGACTCTAGGATGGAGGTGATATTTAGGAGGTTTGGCTTTTCCAAGGCCGCTTCTCCAACTCCAATTGCTAGTTTACCCCTTGTTCATCACATATACAGTAGAACCGATGAGAGTATGGAAAAAAATATTACAAGCACGACCTCGACATCTATGGCCGATACCCTATTTAACCCCGCTGGTCAAACCGGCGCGTGCCAGCCCTCGCTACCAACAACAGTCCCCACACTCACTCACTTCTTTGCTTGGGTGTCCACTTAGTTTGGGGTCACTATCAAGGCGTTTCAATGTGATAATGGGCGTGAGTTTGATAACTCCGCCTCTCGGGCCTTCTTCCTCTCTAAGGGAGTCCAGTTGCGCATGTTGTGCCCTTATACCTCCCCTCAGAACGGCAAGGCTGAGCGCATGATTCGCACCACTAAAAATGTTGTGTGCTCTATGTTTTTTCAGGCTTCTGCTCCCACTCGCTTCTGGGCTGAGAGCCTCCTTACTGCCACCTACTTGCTCAATCACCTGCCTTCTAAGGCCACGCACACTCCCACTCCTCACCATGCCTTGTTCGGTACCCCTCCTTCCTATGCTCACCTTCGTGTCTTCGGGTGCACCTTCTATCCCAACACTTCTGCCACTGCTCCTCACAAACTTGCGCCCCGCTCGACCCTCTATGTGTTTCTCGATTATTCGCATAACCACATGGGGTACCGTTGCTTTGACCTCTCTTCTCATCGTGTCCTTATCTCGCGACATGTCGTCTTCGCCGAGTCGGTCTTTCCTTTCTCCGCCGACTCCACTCCCGCCTCTGACCTTGAGTTGGAGTCTCTGTTTTCGACTGACCCGGTGGCTCAACCACCTTTGTTTTCTGCAGGTACACCTCCAGGTATTCCGGCAGCTTTACCACCGTATGGCACGCTTTGTGTGCACACGGCATTGCCCACCGCGCCATGTGCGGCCCCGGAGCCTCGATTGTGCCACACATGGCCGCTCCACCGCTGCTTGGTGACTGTGTTGTCCAGCGGCAAGCGTTTAAATTTGTATTGCTTGATGATATGTTGTATCGTCGAACGGTTAATAGAGTACTTTTGAAAAGTTTAAATACCAATCAATCTAAAGTTGTTATGGGTGAGGTCCATGAGGGACTTTGCGGTACTCATCAGTCGGCCTAGAAAATGATTTAGATGCTCAAGAGAGCGGGTTTTTATTAGCCGTCTATGACTAAAAATTGTTTCAAGTATTATAGAGGGTGTGAGGCATGTTAAAGGTTTGATAATATTCAGCTTGCTCCCACGTCTTTACTTAATCCTATTATCAAACCATGGCCGTTCCGAGGTTAGGGCTTAGACTTCATCGGCCAAATTCATCCTCCCTCTTCAAAAGGGCATCGGTTCGTGTTGATGGCTACAGATTACTTCACCAAGTGAACCAAGGTCGTGCCTCTCAAGAATATGACTCATAATGAGGTAATTGATTTAATCTTGAAGCACTTTATACATAGATTCAGTATTCTCTAGACTCTTACTACAAATTAAGGTACTTCATTTGTTTCTAAAGAAGTGAGATTTTGTCGAATCTTATTGTATAAAGTTGATAAACTCCTCACCATACTATGATCAGGCTAATGGTCAGGCCGAGTCTAGTAATAAAGTGGTAATTAAACTCATTAAGAAGAAGATTAAGGAGTTTCCTAGAAGGTGGCATGAAGTGCTTTTTGACACGTTATGAGCGTGCAGGATAGCAAAGCATGGTGCTACCAAAGTAAGTCCATATGAGTCAAGAAGTCGTTTACCCGTAAAAGTGAATCTTGACTCTTTGAGGTTACTTAAGCAAGATGGCTTATCGATCAGGGATTATGAAGTTCTCTTGAAGGACAATTTGGAAAAAGTGACCGATAAGAGATTGAGAGCTCTAGAAACAATAGAAAAAGATAAGCGAAGAGTAGCTAGAGCTTACAATAAGAAAGTGAGCAAAATCGTTTCAGATTAATGACTTAGTTTGGAAGATGATTTTGCCTTTAGGCACTAAAAGTGCAATGTTTGGCAAGTGGTCACCCAGTTGGGAAGGTCCTTTTAAGATTGTTGAAATCGCTCTAGGTAATGCATACTTGTTAGAGTCTTTACAAGGAAAGCGATTTCGTAGAACTCTTAATGGCAGGTATTTGAAAAAGTACTTCCCGAGTGTGTGGCAAGATGCTTGAGGTGTTGTATGGCCGGTATGAAGTGTATCGCCATTAGCCCGTAGTGCTTTTGCCTCAATAGTTTGCCAAAAGGTAGGAGGGCATGTGTTGATAACAAAATTTGGCACTAATGGTCAAAATTGTCAAAGTTGGTATGTTTGACCGAAAATGTGACTTCCTAGCATAGGCCGGTCCAACCAGCCATGACACCCTGGTCAGACCAACCATATGGGCCCGATCAGACCGGTCCAGTCCGAGTCCAACCACAAAGGGACTAATCTCGGGGTATTTTGATCTCTAACTAATTTTTAACAACTTGAACTCATACATTAATTAATTTAGAGTAAAGATTATGTCCAGGAACGACAAGACCAACCCCTATAAATATAAAGGCAAGACCGATTCAAGGAATCCATCAAATTCCAATTCAATCTAATCTACTATCCCATATAATCGTTCCTTTTTCAATCTACTACCTTTTTGCCCTAGGTTTAGCTATAGTATGTCCATCTTTGTGGGTTTGCACTGAAATCCTTCCATCCATCGCGTCGTAATCATGGTAATCCTTGTCGATTTGCTCGTGAATCGTCATTTAACCCCCGTAATGGGTTTTTATCGATAATTCGGTCTCTAGGCTGAATTGATACTGATCTTTGGTGTTTTACAAGGGCCAAGGCATTCAACTTCACCACCAAGAAGCCCTACATCGAGCCATCACCGACAAGGCGATCGTTGGAGGCACGAGGCTAATTTTGCCCTAGCCGTCGGTTTGACCGTCAACCATAGTTGTTATGGCGTCGCCATATCGTCGGCATAGCGTCGCCATATCGCCGTGGCAGAAATCTGCAATTCGCCACGGACCGCCATATCACCCAAGTGTCTATGGCGGGCGCCACTATGACGTGGCGTGGCGGATGTGGCGCCCGACATACGAAGGCGCGACGAGGGCGTGGCGATGGCGCGGCGGGGGCGCGACGAGTGTGCGACGGGGCATGGCGAGAGCGTGGCGAGGGTGCGACAGGGCGTGGCGAGGGCACGGCAGGGCCACGGCGAGGGCGTGGCGAGGGCACGGCGGGGCCGCGGCGAGGGCATGACGGGGCCACGACAAGGGCGCGGAGAGGTCAGATATGGCCGCTCAGTGCACTAGTGTAGAAGATGGGGAAGAGAAGAGAAGGGAGAGGAAGGGAAGTGTGGCGGCTGGAGAGGGGGCTGAGAGAGAGAGGTAGTGGGGAGAAGTTAGGGTTTAGAAATGGGCTTTAAATGGGCTGAAATTTAAATGGGTTGTGTGGTAAAATTTATATAAATAGATTATTTACTGTACTTTAAATATATTATTAGACATAATTTTAAATATGTTTTTGCAATTTTAATTATATTTTTTATATTATAATATATCTAAAGTGACAATATTGTAACTTGATATTGTATTGCTATGTTTATCATACCATACTAATATTGTTATTTGCAATTTAGTATTTTAGTACTTATATATTGATATATTTTTCTAAATCCTAAGCTATTTTTCTATATTGTTCGCAGCACCGATGTGTCTATGGCGACGTCGCGCCGCACACCATAAGCGTTGTAAAGTTGTGAAGGTGGTAGGTCGTCGCGCTTCGCCGCGTTGCCGTAACAACTATGCCGTCAGCATCCGTCGGTCCGACCGAGCCTTGCCATCGGTCCAATCACCGCAACACGACTGGTCCGACCGATCATGTACAATCGGTCCGACTGACCGTGTACAGTCGGTCCGACCAGCCTTCTCTAGACAATCTAATCGTCTACTCCTTCGTGTTGCCAACTGGACCACAGGTTTTCAGTCGGTTCGACCGGCCCGCTGAGGAGTCATGCTGAAGATCGTGGGCCTCATGGCTCCAGATGTGATGAGTCATTGTCAACGATAGTCAAAGAGGACAGAAGAAGAAGGAAGACCTGCTGCGTCATGGGCTGCGTGTGACTCAGGTACACGGGCAGCGAGCGACTATCGGGCAAGAGGCCGTGAAGTCGGGCTGGCCCAATCCGGGTACATGGGCCAGGAGCAGCAGAAGACCCACTAGGCTGTTGACTAGGATTGACTCAGGTACACGGGCGGTGAGTGATTGCCGGGCTGAGAGAGCTGCGGAGTCGGGCCGACCCAATCCGGGTACCTGGTGCAAAGTCGGTGGAGGCTTTGTCAGTTTCGGCGCAAAACTGACGACCACTGATCTTGTATCGGACTGTCCAGAAGAGAAGCCGTAGTCGCTACGAAAGCTTAGCCTCCAGATAAGTCATCTGTAAATAGGAGTTTACTACTTTGTCCCTAGGCCCACAGTCAGTCAGTCGAGTCTGTAAAAATATCCTAAGAGCAGTTTAGTCTTTTCCTTTTATTTCAACGTCTGTAAAAACCCTAAGGGGCTGGTGGAATATTCTAGGTCATTGGGCAGCCTATAAATAGGGCCCCAATCCCTAGGGTTAGACTACCCTTTTTTGCTGAAATCACTTTTTAATCAATTCCTTGGGTCATTCCTCTTTGTTCCCCGTGTTTCTCTCTCCCTGCGTGCTCTGCCAGGCTCTGTTCTTGAGATTTTCCCTGTGATTGCTGTCGGTTCTTCACATGATGTTTATTCTCTAACGTTCTGCGCTGCCAGCATTTTTCCTGTGGTCAAGTTTGCCTCGTTTTGCATGTGAAATCATTTATTCCTGAGCGGAAACTTCTCTGGTTGCTTCTGTTCTTCACGTGAGGAGTACTAGTTCTTGCTTGTAGCAAGTAGTACCTACTCCCTGTAGCAACAGTACACTAGTACTCTAGCCTTACTTTTTCTTGTGTAGCTTTTTGATCGAGCAGACAGGGCCAAGTCCTTTCTCTGGTTGTTTCTAGCGAAGCCCTCTTCTCTGTTCGAAGTCCCTCAGCTCCATGAGGCAGGCTTCGACCTGACATCTTCTAAGGCTTTCCTAGAACTTTTAACTCCGAACTCGAGCTATGAATCTTGCTTCGAAGTGTGCTCAGTTCTAAGGTTTTGTTCTGACATACTTCGGCTCTTTTGCGAAGCATACTTCGACAGATTTCGAAGTTAGCTTCGAAGTATGTCTCTCTGGTAGACTTCGCTCGAAAGTGTGTTTTCTGAGATCTTTCTGCTGCTGTCTTTTCCGAAGGTCTCAGTTTGTGAGTTCGAAGTCTGTCGTTCGAAGTTAGCCCTCGGGTCGAAGGTTACCACTTCGTTTATCATACCTCGACCAAACTAGCCTCGAAGGAAGAATGCAGGCTTCGATTTTGTCTTGCTGCTGTGTGTTGAGCTTCGCTTCTCTTTCGAAGGTTGCCCTTTTGTGAACCTTGTTCAAAGCTTTCTGTTCGAAGTACAGGCTTCGAAGTACACTGTTCGAAGAAAGCTTCGATACTGTCATACTTCGCTTCGAAGCATACTTCGCACTTTGTCACACGTGAACTAGGCTAGTTTCCACAAACCTTCGGGACTTCCACGACAGCCTTCGGTAGACTTCGACAAGGGACTTCGAAGCAGGCTTCGACACAGCGAAGCAGGCTTCGCCAAGTTTCGAACAGGAGACAAATTTGAACAGTAACTTCTCATCTCCTTTCATGTATACTTAGATCATCTGCTGAGAAGTTTTATCTGCCATGATTTGAACATTCTGATTATCTGCCATGATTTGAACATTCTGATTATCTGCCTGATTAGCACTGTATTGGTGTTTCTCTGTCTAGAACACCAGACTTTTCTAGGCTACATACTTTTAGACTTAAGCAATTTGTTCACGCTTTGTTGCTTAGTCTTTTGAGGAGCGTTGGGTGTTGGGAGCAGGCCATTGATTCGAAAGAATTTTTAAGGCGCCCATTCACCCCCTCTCTGGTCGCTACTTTCGGTCCTACAAGTGGTATCAGAGCCTGGTTAGGGTTTTCCCATACCTTAACCGGTTCTAAACCCCAGTAGTGATCATGACTTCTCCTGGAAAGGTCCCGTCCTTGGAAGCTTATGGCTATAATTATTGGAAGACTCGCATGCGAGCCTATCTCATGAGCCAAAGCTCGGACATCTGGGACATTTGCGTTCACGATACATTTGTCATATTGCCAGTTGCTGAGCGTGGTACTCCTAGTATCATTGCCCAGCATCTGAACAATAGTAAAGCTGTGAACATTTTGTTTTCTGATTTAGGTCCCACTGAGTTTGAGCGTGTGAGCCATCTCTCCACTGCAAGAGAGATCTGGGCTACTCTCAAGGCACACCATGAGGGGACAGCCCAGGTCAAGGCTCGGCTCTATCAGACCTACCGGCGTGAATATGAGAACTTCACACAAAAGCCGGGTGAATCTGTTGAAGCGTTGTTTGGTCGTTTTCAATCGATCATAAACAAGCTTCGGGACAACAAGGCTGAGGGTGTTCAGTTAGTCTCAATCACGAGCAGGCGCTCAAGGTTCTTCACACCTTGGACCCAAAGATCTAGGAGATCAAGGTATCCTCTATCATTGAGAGCACATCTTATGATACCTTGAACATTTCTGAGTTGTTTAGCAAGCTGAAGGCCACCGAGGTTGATATCCAGTTGAGATCAAATCTCACTGGCTCTGGATCAAAGTCTCTAGCCCTTGCTACACCATCTGCTGACCCCTCCTCTGTGAGCTGTGCTGGGTTCTCTTTGATGTCTATCACTGAGGACCAGCTCGAGTCATTAGGAGATGATGACCTGTGTCTTTTTAACAACCGGGTGCGTCGTGTTTATGACAAGAGAATGTTCAAAAGACACGGCACAAAATCCGGGTGCTTTGAGTGTGGTGACCCAGGACACTTCATCACCGACTGCCCCAAGCGCAATGGCCACAAGAAGGGCACCGGTGGTGGCTTTCACGACTCCGGCAAGCACGAGAGCTCCTCCTTCAACAAGGGCAAGCCAAAGACCAGATTCTTCAGAAAGGCCCTGAAGGACTACTGGTGAGAGAACAAGAAGCGGGACAAGGCCTTCTTCGCCGAGATGGAGAAGAGCTACTCCAAGCGGTCCACGTCTTCTTCCTCTTCATCGAGCTCAAGCGATGAGGAGATCGTCATCAGGAAGGGGAAGGACAAGGACGATCCGGCGGGTCTTTGCTTCATGGCCTTCGGGAACAGACCAAAGAGCCGCTCACATCAGCGCCGAAGATCCCGCAAGAGCTTCTGCTCAATGGCTCTTGGGGATAAGGAAGAGAAGAGCTCCTCCGATAACTCCGACGACGACGACAACGAAAAGGTATCATCCTATGAACGCGAAATCGTTGATTTACTTGAAAGCAATCGTCAGGAGTTAAAATATCGAGAAAACTGCTTAGGGGAGCTAAGAAGAGGATAGATGAGCTAGAAAGTGAGCTTGCCGTGGCCAACGGCAGAATTGAGAGTCTATCTTCTTCCCCTTGCTTGGGTGATAGCAGTGAGTGCCCAAAGTGTGAGGTGCTTCTGTGTGACCTGTCGACACTGAAGTCCAGGTACACAGAAAGGGTTGATGAGAGGGACGCTTTGGCCACTGAGCTCGAAAGCGCTCAGCTGGAGCTGAAAGACGCTCAAGTCACTGTCGTCGCACCCTGTGCTGATTGCCCATCTCATCTAGCTGCCTTAGCTGAGCTGAAAGCCAAGGGTGATGAGCATTTGGGGGATTTGGAGAGAGTGAGAGCTGAGCTAGCACAAACTAGGCTAGAGCTTGAGACACTGTCAGTTCCACCCACTGTCTGTGAGAACCGTCTATCTCTTAGACTGGAGTTGATTAAGCTGAAAGCCGAGAAGTCTGTCCAGGTAGATAGCGAGTGTGAGACCTACTTGTCTCAGGTAGAGGTTCTAGCTTCCTTGAGAGAGGAGCTAGCTGATTCTCAGAATGAGAATTTTTACCTTCGTTCTATCCTGAGTTGGATCAGTGCCCGAGAGCCACAGCTCGGCATGATGATCCAGCAGTTCAAGAGGCAGGATGGGTTTGGGGTAGGTTACACCTACACCAAGGCTGACTTTGAGAGTGCCATTAGCCGGGCAGTGGAGTGGAGTAAAATGACTCCTGAGCAGAAATATCCCAAGACTCACTCCACTGAGTCTTCCCAGTCTAGTCAGCCCAAGGATGGAGTGATTCATGAACAGTCCAAAGCTCCACCCAAGAAGCCCATCTGGGTTCCAAAGCCCAAACACCTCCACACTTCTCTCGACTCTCTTCCTGGACCCTCTCAACCTAAGAAAACTACACCAAACACCACTAAGCCCAAGAACCCCAAGCCTCAACCACATCCCAAGAAGCCCACCTACCATTGTGAGTATTGTCAGAGAGAAGGGCATCTTGCGGAGTTTTGCTTCAAGAGGAAGCGGGTTGAGAAAGCAGAGAGCTCGTGGTGGTCAGGAGCAGTTCTACCAGCAGGGTGGTAGACTGCGTGTTTCTCGATGCGGGGAGAGGCTAGAGGCCGGGCCGCGTCGTGTAGGTGGTGGTAGAGGAGACGACTTTCATGCCCGTGCTCCAGTTGGTGGTGTTCGTTCCGGCAGAGCTCCAGGCCGTTTTGGCTACGGTCCTGGACCTCGTGGCCGAGGCTTTAGGCAGAATCGAGGACCACGCTTTGAGCCGCGTTTTGGTCCAAACTCTTCTGATGGTTTTTGCTTTCCGTCTTTTGAGCAGATGGCTCGACACTGGTTTAGCTCTTTTGCTAAACCTGGTGCCGGACCATTTGCTCCCACTTACAACCACTGATTGTGCAGGATCAGGGACTGGACGACGTTTGGATCATGGACTCAGGATGTTCTCGCCACATGACGGGATATCACAGATGGTTCTCCAGTCTCACTTCCCCGAGCTCCAAAGAATACATCACCTTCGGGAACAGTGGTCAAGGGAAAGTAAGTGGCATCGGCTCAATTCGCATTTCAGACCATTTCTCTTTGAAGAATGTTGCCTTGGTTAAAAATTTGAACTTTAATTTGATTTCTATTTCGCAACTTCTTGAGGATGGTTTGGAGGTGCATTTTAAGAAGGGCAATTCTTCTGTGTTTGATTCTAGAGGGTCTTTGATTTGCTAATCGAGATGGCTAGGACGATGCTCGATGAGCACAGGACTCCTAGGCATTTTTGGGCTGAAGCCATGAACACGGCTTGCTATTTGGCCAACCGCATTTTTCTTAGGGCTTACCTTGATAAGACTTCATATGAGTTGCGGTTTGGCAGACAGCCCAAGGTGAGCCACTTGCGAGCGTTTGGCTGCAAGTGCTTTGTGCTCAAGAAGGGAGGGCATTTTGACAAGTTTGAGTCTCGTTGCTGGGACGGAGTTTTTCTTGGCTATGTTTTGCATTCTCGAGGCTTCCGTGTTTGGAACCTCGACTCCCAGCAGCTTGTCGAGACTTGTGAGGTTTCTTTCGATGAGTCATTGCCTTCTTTAACTCCTTTTGAGCTTTCTGGAGATGGTGAGCTTGGAGAGTCCATCTTCGAGGAAGATGAGGATACTCCAGCTGCTGATGAGGGTGGGCCTTCTGCACCTCCTGCAGAGCCCACACCTTCTGAGACTTTGACTAAGGACAAGGGCGGACCACTGATCACTTCTTCCACTTCGATCGAGCCCCCTCAGTCGAGTCCAGAGGTGTCAGCTGCTGACTCCGGTGAGGTGACCTCAGATCACCAGGGATCCCGAGCAGTTCAGCGTGATCACCCCTCAGAGCTCATCATTGGTGATTTGACTGAGAGAACTTTGCGTTCATCTGGTACCTCTCTTGCTGTGTTTGCTGAATCTGCTTTTGTTGCATCTTTTGAGTCTAGAGATGTTTCTCATGCTCTTTCTGATTTTAATTGGATTAATGCTATGCAAGAAGAGCTTGAAAATTTTGTCCGTAATCGGGTTTGGACACTAGTTGAGCCGCCACCAGGATGCAACCCCATAGGCACCAAGTGGGTGTTCAAGAACAAGCAAGGTGAAGATGGGGTTGTGGTGCGCAACAAAACTCGACTAGTTGCCGAGGGTTTTTGCCAGAAAGAAGGTATTGATTTTGAAGAAACTTTCGCTCCTGTTGCCCGTCTTGAGTCCATTCGCATTCTCTTAGCTTTTGCCGCTTCGAAGGGTTTTAAGCTTTTTCAAATGGACGTCAAGAGTGCTTTTCTGAACGGGTACATAGAGGAGGAAGTTTATGTTAGGCAGCCCCCGGTTTTGAGAACCCTAAGTTTCCTCGACATGTTTTTAAGCTGTAGAAAGCTTTATACGGTCTGAAGCAAGCCCCCAGGGCTTGGTATGACCGGTTAAAGCAGTTTTTGTTGGGGAAGGGCTTTGTGATGGGTTCTGTGGATAAAACTTTCTTTTTGCTCAGAGTTGCTTCAGATTTCTTAGTTGCTCAGATTTACATGGACGATATTATTTTTGGTGGTACTACTGATTCTCTTGTGTCCAAGTTTTCTGAGCAGATGCACAGCGAGTTTGAGATGAGCCTCATGGGTGAGCTCAAGTACTTCTTAAGGCTCTAGATCAAGCAGACCAAGGACGACACCTTCATCCACTAAGGTAAGTACACTCGTGACATGTTGAAAAAATTTGACTTTGGTGGGGAGTTGAAGCCGCAGATGACCCCAATGGGCACATCTAGAGGACTGGACAAGGACGAAAGCGGCGTCAAGGTCAAAGAGAGAGAGAGAGTTTCGAGGGATGATCGGCTCGCTGTTGTACTTGATGGCGACAAGACCGGACATACAGTTCGCCGTGGGACTTTGCGCGCGTTTCCAGTCTTCACCACGCACGTCTCATCGGCAGGCTGTCAAGCGCATCTTCAAGTATCTCACTTATGCGCCCGATCTCTGTCTTTACTATTCAACATCATCATCTCTTGATTTATCTGGCTTTTCGGACGCTGACTTTGATAGGTGCCGGTTGGATCGCAAGTCGACTTCTGGTACTTGCCAGTTTCTTGGTTCTTCTCTTGTCTCTTGGTCTTCTCGAAAGCAGTCTGGAGTTGCTCTTTCGACCACTGAGGCTGAGTATGTAGTTGCTGCTAGCTGCTGCTCACAGTTGGTTTGGATGATTTCCACTCTGCGAGATTTTGGGTTGTTCTTTCCTACCAGAGTTCCTTTGTTTTGCGACAGCACCAGTGCAATTAGTGTAGGGAAAAACCCTTGTCTCCATTCAAAACCAAACACATTGATGTGCGCTTTCACTTTCTGCGGAATCAATATGAGAAAGGTGTCATCGACCTTGTTCATGTTGATACCCATCATCAGTTGGCTGACATTTTCACAAAACCCCTAGATCAGTCTACATTTGAGCGTTTACGAGGGGATTTGGGTGTTGTGTATCCTTTCTAGGATATTCCGCGTTAGTTTTCTTTCTTCTTTACTCTTTTCTTGAGTCTTTTTGTGTGTGTTCTTATCATACATATTCACATATCACACTTTTGAGTTGTTTCTGTTATATGATTGAACTGTTTACTTATTCTAGCTGGTACATGCTTTTGAATATTTGTCAATGATAATGCTTTGGTTCAGTTCACTTGATATGTCTGATATCTGTCATATGCATGGCTTTTATGCTTTAAACTTGAAAAATGATCACCATTGCTTCTGGTAACTAGCATGTGTAGGTTGAGTGCTTTTGCTATCTGTTACATGCCTTGTAGCTAGTTCCTCACATAGATGCAGATATGCAACTTGGATATCTTGATGCTTTAACATGGAAAATGTGCTTTAAAAATGATGAAAAAACAGAAAAATGAAAATTCCATGCCTTTTATGCTTGAGATTTAAAAAGATCCAGGTGGGTTTGTTTTTGTCACATTGCACTTTTCTGGACTGCTTACCATAGCACTTTGGTATGAACTAGGACAAGGTAGTGTATGTCAAGACCAATGTCTTAAGCTTTTGATGGTCCAGTTCTAGCCTAGGCTTGACTTGGTCGGTTAGCATAAGGTTTGACATGCAAATAACCCCTGGCACAAATGAAAAAGGAAAAAGAAAAAGCCTGAAAATTAAAAAGATAACAAGTTTGCTAAAGCATTTTGTTTTGAACATTGCTTATCTTGGTAGATATCAGATAGCTTCTGCATCTCATGCTTTACTTTGCTTGTCAACTGGAAAATGTGGTGATGCTTTTGTTTGCAAAAATTGAAAATGTGTGCTAATGACTTTCTTTAGATATCATCTGTTGCACTGATCATGTGATGTATCTTAGACAGTATGTCCTTTGTTGTATCTGTTAGATGTTGTAATTGTAGTCAATCATATCTGAGAAGCATGCTTTATTCACTCCACCTGCACCCCAATTGCATTCATTGCATATTTTGAGGGGGCATTGTGTTTTAGGGGGAGTCTGTGTCTTTTTTCGAGTGCTTGATGAGTTCACTTGTCAACAAGGGGGAGAAATTTTGGGATAAGAGCTCAAGGGGGAGTTTCGGCTTTCTTTGGGATTTGTTTCGGGGGGAGTTTTTCTTACTCTTTTGATATCCTTGTTGATGTTTCTGAGAGCTTTTACATTTTGGTTAACCATAATGATTGGTTCTTGTTTTTGTTCGGCTTTTGGTCATTAGGGTTAAACTTTTGCTTTATTTTCTTCTTCTCTGTTTTCTTGTGCCTTGTTTTTGTGTTTCCACAGTTGTTCGCAGGTACTGAAGAGCTGAAGAAGTGAAGTGTTGACAATGCACTCATCAAGGGGGAGATTGAGGAGCCATGCTGAAGAGCGTGGGCCTCATGGCTCCAGATGTGATGAGTCATTGTCACCGATAGTCAAAGAGTACAGAAGAAGGAAGACCTGCTGCGTCATGGGCTGCGTGTGACTCAGGTACACGGGCAGCGAGCGACTATCGGGCAGAGGGGCCGCGAAGTCGGGCTGGCCCAATCCGGGTACATGGGCCAGGAGCAGCAGAAGACCCACTAGGCTGTTGACTAGGATTGACTCAGGTACACGGGCGGTGAGTGATTGCCGGGCTGAGAGAGCTGCGGAGTCGGGCCGGCCAAATCCGGGTACCTGGTGCAAAGTCGGTGGAGGCTTTGTCAGTTTCGGCGCAAAACTGACGACCACTGATCTTGTATCGGACTGTCCAGAAGAGAAGTCATAGTCGCTACGAAAGCTTAGCCTCCGGATAAGTCATCTATAAATAGGAGTTTACTACTTTGTCCCTAGGCCCACAGTTAGTCAGTCGAGTCTGTAAAAATATCCTAAGGGCAGTTTAGTCTTTTTCTTTTATTTCAGCGTCTATAAAAACCCTAAGGGGTTGGTGGAATATTCTAGGTCATTGGGCAGCCTATAAATAGGGCCCCAATCCCTAGGGTTAGACTACCCGTTTTTGCTGAAATCACTTTTTAATCAATTCCTTGGGTCATTCCTCTTTGTTCCCCGTGTTTCTCTCTCCCTGCGTGCGCCGCCAGGCTCTGCTCTTGAGATTTTCCCTGTGATTGCTGTCGGTTCTTCACATGATGTTTATTCTCTAATGTTCTGCGCTGCCAGCATTTTTCTTGTGGTCAAGTTTGCCTCGTTTTGCATGTGAAATCATTTATTCCTAAGCGGAAGCTTCTCTGGTTGCTTCTGTTCTTCACGTGAGGAGTACTAGTTCTTGCTTGTAGCAAGTAGTACCTACTCCCTGCAGGAACAGTACACTAGTACTCTAGCCTTACTTTTTCTTGCGTAGCTTTTTGATCGAGCAGACAGGGCCAAGTCATTTCTCTGGCTGTTTCTGGCGAAGCCCTCTTCTCTGTCCGAAGTCCCTCAGCTCCGTGAGGCAGGCTTCGACCTGGCATCTTCTAAGGCTTTGCTAGAACTTTTGACTCCGAACTCGAGCTATGAATCTTGCTTCGAAGTGTGCTCAGTTCTAAGGTTTTGTTCTGGCATACTTCGGCTCTTTTGCGAAGCATACTTCAACAGACTTCGAAGTTAGCTTCGAAGTATGTCTCTCTGGTAGACTTCGCTCGAAAGTGTGTTTTCTGAGATCTTTCTGCTGCTGTCTTTTCCGAAGGTCTCAGTTTGTGAGTTCGAAGTCTGTCGTTCGAAGTTAGCCCTCAGGTCGAAGGTTACCACTTCATTTATCATACCTCGACCAAGCTAGCCTCGAAGGAAGAATGCAGGCTTCGATTTTGTCTTGCTGCTGTGTGTTGAGCTTCGCTTCTCTTTCGAAGGTTGCCCTTTTGTGAACCTTGTTCGAAGCTTTCTGTTCGAAGTACAGGCTTCGAAGTACATTGTTCGAAGAAAGCTTCGATACAGTCATACTTCGCTTCGAAGCATACTTCGCACTTTGTCACACGTGAACTAGGCTAGTTTCCACAAACTTTCGGGACTTCCACGACAGCCTTCGGTAGACTTCGACAAGGGACTTCGAAGCAGGCTTCGACACAGTGAAACAGGCTTCGACACTGCGAAGCAGGCTTCGACACAGCGAAGCAGGCTTCACCAAGTTTCGAACAGGAGACAAATTTGAACAGTAACTTCTCATCACCTTTCATGTATACTTAGATCATCTACTGAGAAGTTTTATCTGCCATGATTTGAACATTCTGATTATCTGCCTAATTAGCACTATATCGGTGTTTCTCTGTCTAGAACACCAGACTTTTCTAGGCTAGATACTTTTAGACTTAGGCAATCTGTTCACGCTTTGTTGCTTAGTCTTTTGAGGAGCGTTGGGTGTTGGGAGCAGGCCATTGATTCGAAAAAATTTTTAAGGCGTCCATTCACCCCCCTCTGCTCGCTACTTTCGGTCCTACACCCGCCTTGGTCGGTCCGACCGCCCCCTATCTCCTCGGCTAATTGAATCACATTCTCGTAGAGCGATTTAATTGCCTGGCGACTCCACCTATAGTTTCCCTTGTCACGGTCAAGGGTCGTCGAAACACGGCGTCGGCATCGTGTGACGTTTGGAGGACTACTTCGAGCGTCTACGCACTTTTGGATCGCCGGATCAACATCAGTGACGCTTGGCACTTTATCAGACGATTTTAACGTCAACAAAATGGTAGGTGCCTTATTTTTTTAGAATTGAAATCAATTTCAGTTGTAGGCAAAACTATCCAAAAGTTGATATCAATCCAACAGTTGATATCAGGAACCCTGTATTTGGATTTATGTAAAAGCTAACAAACTTGAAGCCAGGAAACCAGTGCAAGAAGTAGAAACATATACTAACAATTCATAGTGGTATTAACTGAAGTGGAAAGGAATACAATAGGTGCAACAGATCTCACCAAAGTTTTCACCAAAATCTGTCCATACTTCAGCATTGATGGTCTGGTTGTTTTCAGCGATGCCAATAACCTCCACATAGTGTGAGGTAGGGGCACCGAAGGCTCCTTTGATGGTTAGCTGATGACCATCAGTGGACTGCCCAACAATCAACCCGCCTTCATCACGTTGGACTTGAACTACGGTACGCACTCTTCTCCCGACAAACCTCTTCAGAATCTCTCCATTGACGAATGCTGAAGGGCTTGATGTATCCATCTCTGCAAATAAGAGGTTTTCAGGTTTATCAGCGCAATTCAGCATTTACAATATCAATTAGAGATGTAAGCAAGAAAAATGGAATTGCGGAAATAGCCTACTCCTGGTCAATCTATCATGCCTCGCGGGTACAAGGAAAATACTTGCGCAAGTTCATTCAACTCCTTGAATCATTTCATCCAAGAAGGGTATGCCGGTCAGATTTTCAGTCCGCAACAAAAAAATTGGCGTAGTCCCCTCCTTTAGCAATACTAGTTTTCCCACAAGAAAAAATCACCCAATGAAACATTCGGTTCTCTCCAGCCGTACTCTAGTCCTTAACCTGAAATGTAAGATCTGGTGCTCAAGGGCGAATTGGCACCAAAGAAACAATCCACAACTACAAGGGTTTGGGTCTGCACCGCGCAAGCATTAGAGAAAGGAAAATCGGTTCGAAGGGGGTTGGGTTAGAACAAAGAGAACGAAACCAATCAAAGCCGAAATAGACCTCCAATCTACGCCATGGCTCGAGTGAGGCAAAAGAGGAGGAAGGCGGCGGGAGAAGAATGTAATACCTTGAATTCGATTAGATCCGAAATGCTTGCTGGCCACGGCACGCGATCAGGCCGCACGGGGGTGAACGCTAAAGCGTGGTCGGGAAGGAGGCGGGGTCCTCCACTTCGGTGGATGGGAGGCGGGGCAGCCGGCGCTGATGAATCGGCGTGTAGCGGGGCGGCGGGGGCTCCGTATTTGGAGAGGCAGGGGGGAGAGAGCGTTTATGGCAGTAGACCTAAAGAACGTTATTACGGAAATGACTCTCGCGAAACGCGAGTGGCGCCGAGGCATGGCCATCAGCCCGCGCCGTCCGACCTTTTTGGCGCCAAATTAACTAGTGAGTTGTTAGAGCAACTTTATTATAGGGCAAAAGGCTAAAATAAGCTCCCTTCAAAAGTAGCCTCATTTTAAATTTTTTTATCAAAAACTAGTCTGATATCCGTGCATTGCAACGCAATTTTATTTTTAATGCCCATATTAAAGAAGGCGACGATCATATAATTCATGACTTAACTTACACTTGGACTACAGGGCAAAACAAAAACAAGACGGAAGTTATGGTCTCTATAAAAACAATCCCTAAATCTGCAATATTTGAATTGAGGCAAGTATTTCTAGAAGGAAAGTGCAAATTCTTTGAAGCAATCAAAGCAAGAATATTTAAAGACCATTTTTTCTCCAAATATTTCTCAAGAACAAGGAGCAAGTAAAGTCTAAGTGTCTAGTGTCTCATTGCTTCAGAAGAAATTTTAGATGTACTTAACATTTGGGTGATAGTAAGAACAACGACAGTAGCAGTGACACCACTCTGCAACTTTCAAAAGTATGGCTGACTTGAGGTACATCGGCCATGCATGACTTAGGTACATGGACTAACGGAGTTCGAGCTGAGAGTAGCTGCGAAGTTATTGTGATCGACTCCGAAGGTGATGGCGCGAAGGCACAAGGGTTTTGACGGCATCGGCTCAAAACCGTCACTGTATTGAAGGCTGACTTCGGTGAAACGAAGGCCATCTGGCTCAAGGCTTCACACCGAAGCTACCGCACCCCTCGCGTGCGAAGGGGGTTTCAGAAGACTCCAAAACTACAAAGGCTGATCGTGTCTGCTCTATAAAAGCTGATGTTGTCTCCTCTGCGAAGCTAACAAAAGAAGCCTCTAAATAAAGTAGACTACCATCTGTACCCCCTGTTCTGATGAGACAAAATACGTGTAGAGCCTAGGGGTAAAGTAGTCTATTTATAGGGCTGAATAGTGCCTATAAATAGTGGAGGCTAGCTAGGCAATAGTAACACTTTGAGCAGCCATTTTAGAACTCTTGTGCTAGCCACCATTCTCTTGTATTCAGTCTGTGAGTTCATTTTGTGTTCTCTGTTCAAGAAATGAAACTTTGATTCTGTTTTTATTTACTGTTTGAACTTGTATGCTTGTTTTGTACTACAAGTTTTGATCTCTTTCTGCTTCACTTCTTCCTGGTTCGAATTTGTGCACTGGAGTGTTGTTTTTGGAGAAGTGTGTGTCCTTAGTGTGTGTTCGTTTTGTGTAAACTGGAGGTTAGTCCTCTCTGATTACTAGCGAAGCACTGTTTATGGCTTAAATCGTAGCCTGATTTCTTCCCTATCGAAGTCCTCAGTGCAGTGTGTTCAGTGTGCGTTCAGACCTTCAAAATACGAAGCCTAGTACCAGTCGCTAGTGCGAAGTATTAGGTCAAAGTCTGCAGAGGGTAACCCACTCCTGCGAAGGGTGAAGTGCGAAGTCTGCTCAAGGCACCTAGTGTGCGGAGCCTGCACTAACTTAGCAGATTTGAGTGTTTGGTTTTGTGAGTGGAGCGAAGTATTCTTGACTTCGAACTTTTGCTCCTTGAGAAACCAGGTTTCAGAGCTGTGAAATACCTCCGAACCAGAACTTCGAAGGGTGTGTTCGAAGCCTATTCCACAGGAGACTAAGTTAAAACAGAAGGCTATTTTTGCCTGAAATTTTAAAAGCTCCCATTCACCCTCCCTCTAGTCGTTGTTTCCGGTCCAACAGTTGGTATCAGAGCAGATTAAGATCATCAGTTTACCTTAATCGGTTTTGTGATCTGTTGGCGACATGGACAGAGTTAGTAAAATACCTCTGTTCGATGGGACTGATTTTGCATACTGGAAGGTGCGCATGGAGGCTTACTTGATAAGCAAAGGAAATGCAATTTGGGAGATTGTGGACTCACAATACTCCATCCCTGAAACTCGCACCTCTCAAACAAAAAAGGATCACTATAATGCTAACTCCAAGGCTAGAAATATATTGTTCATTGGTTTGAATCAGAGTGAGTTTGATAGGGTTCAGCACCTAAGGACAACAAGGGAGATTTGGACTACGCTCACTATTTTTCATGAGGGCTCTACACAGATTAAGGCTAGGCGCCAAAGCACGTACAATCAACAGTATCAGCTATTTGTGCAGGCGCCCGGTTAATCTATATGCGCCATGTTTTCTCACTTTGATGCTATAGTGAGTAACTTGCGGTCCAACGGGACACTTGCTTACAATGACCATGACAAGGCTATCAAGCTTCTCTATGCTCTTGATCGTAGCATATGGGAAGTGAAGATATTCAGCATTGAGGAGTCCGTAGGTTATGACATATTGACATGTGATGAGCTCTTCAGCAAGCTGAAGTCCACACAGATTGCCAAGGCATCTCTTGCAGTGCACAGAAACTCTTTGCCACCGCCATTGGCACTAGTTTCTAGCTCTAGCCGTGACACCAATGCAGAACCAAGCACATTTGGTACTTGTGTTCTTGCAGGTGGTTTTGCTTTGTCTTCCCTGATCTCCGTCACTAAGGAGCATGTGGATACTCTGGATGATGAAGAACTTGCTCTCATTGCCAAAAGGTTCACCCGTGTTCACCATGAGAGACGAGATCAGAGGAGAAGTGGTTTTAGTGGATGCTTTGAGTGTGGTGACACTTCTCACATCAAGGCCAACTGTCCTAAACTCAAGAAGAGAGATGAGAGTGAGTGCCCCAAATACCACAAAAGGAGAGGAAACCCTTTGTGAAGGGCAAGCGCGACAAGGTGGCTAAGAGGGTAGCCAAAGTCGTTTCCTTAGCTTTTGTTGCTGCTCTCAACGACATTGACACTTCCTCAACTAAGGAGTCGAGCTCTGATGAGGAGGAGGAGTCCCCAAGGAAGGCGGAGAAGAAGGACAATAAGGGACGAGATTTCATTAGCCTCTACTTCATGGCCGACAGTGATCACAGTGGCGATGAGCTTGACTCATCTGATGTACCACTATCCTATGACCAGTATGACCAATTTTCAATTAAATTAGATGAACTGAATGAAGTAGTTCTTGGTCAGGATAGGTTGCTTGTGCAAGCAGCTAGAGATAGGAGAGACCTTAGACTTAGGATAGAATCTGTTTCTACTGATTATGCCATGCTTAAGTCTATGGTTAATGATGCTGAATGTGAATCTTGTACTGTTGTCATGGGTGAGCTTGCTCAGTTGCGTTCTGTGCATGCTCAAACTCTTTCTGAGCTTGAGATTGCACAGAAACAGTTTTTGATGGTTGATTCTAGTCCTCATGATATAAATGAATGCATGAACTGTTCTTTATTACGTGAGAGCATTGATTTACGCGATAAGCATGTTCATGATTTAGAGGCTAGATTAGAGAGAGCCGGTAGTTCTAAGGATGTGCAATCTATGTGTGACACCTGCATAACCCTTAAGGACCAGCTAGGTACTGTTAGAGAGCAATCTGAAAACCTCATGACTGAAAACGAATATCTTCTTTCTGTGGTTAACAAATGCACTGAGGTAAAGGGTAGGATGGACTTGCTCTTGGCCAAGACCAAGATGTGTGCTGACAGGGCAAAGTTAGCTCTGGGATTGGGTTTGAGAGGATACCTTCAAACAGTGAGAACAAAATTGTTTTTACCTCACCCACTACCTTAGAGAAAGAAAGAGCCCAATTAGACACTCCATCAGCCAAAAAGCCTACCCAAACTCAAAAGAAAACCATTCCTCCTGGCAAGAAAATTCCTCCCAAGAAAACCACTCAGCAGAAACCCAAGGAGCCTGTGAAGATTGCTCCTATGACCCATATGAGTGCCCCTAGGAAAGTGTTTCATTGTTCCTACTGTCAGCGGGCAGGTCATTTGGTTGGGTTCTGTTTTCGTCACATCAAGGATGAGCGACGCTCTTAGGTGATGAGTTTCCAGAACATGCATTATCCATCTCTAGGTATGCATGAGTCTAAGTTTTACTCACATTCTGTTTTCTAGTCTCCTTGTACTTCCCGGAGAGGTTTTGCTCCTCGAGGTGTCCACCATGTTCCATATTGTTGGGGGAAAATACTTCACCCTCAAGACTTTAGAGATTGACAATCAAAGATAACTTATCGGCATCAAAGCTTGTGATGAGGACATCACTTCATATGATACACACATGGAGCCTCCACCTACAATTCAATTACAAGGACCAATCACACGCGCCCGTGCCCGTCGCTTGAACCATGAGGTTAATTCTTTCCTTAGCAACTATGTTAATATTTGTTTGGACGAGATGCTACTGAATACTAGTGATATTTTGTTGCTTAGGAACATGGGAGATGGAATAGAAGAGTTGGAGTTGAAGACGGAGTCGCACGGATGATTTGAAGTCAAGAATTCGCTGGTTCGGACTACATCGATCACCATGCACCAAAATGGGCATAACTTCCTCATACGAAGTCCGATTGGTGCGTTCTTGGATTTTTTGGAAAGCTAAGGAGAAGACAGATCTTTTGGCATTGGTTTCGCCTCATTTGGAGTCTCGAGTCGTCCTGTGTGACTAAAACAGTCCTGCATGACAGAACTGGGCCGAGTTGGACCTTGTACTGAGTTGGAGGCCGTGTTGGCCCATAGTCCAGGTCGTGTGCACCTCCTCCAGGCTGCCCACGCCCTATATATTCATGCCAGCCGCCTTTTAGGGTTAGGTTTTGCTTTGTTTGCATCTACACTTGTGTGTTTAGATCCCGCCCCTTGCACCGGACCGATTGACTGCTGCATAGGCGTTTGTGAAACCTCACCTTTTCATCGTTTGTCTGTGATTTGGCATTCGACCTGTATCCTTTCTGTTCTTGCTTGTGTTCTTGGGTTCGCTTGCAGGAATTAGCCTTCGTGGCGAGGTCAATCATGTCCTGCGTGGTTGATAACCAACGGAGACAGTGGTGTAACGATTGCAAGGTTTGGATCCGCCGGACCGGAGCCTTGGATCGCCAACGTCGAGATTCTCCACCAACCCAAGTTATCCTTTACCTAGCGGAAGATCGGGACCAATCCCCCATCAGTTGGTATCAGAGCACAGATTTCCCGTTAGGTAATCTCGATCTACTTTTATTTTTACCTAGAGTCCAGAAAACCCTCACAAAAAAAATCCCCACCGAGAACCCCTTTGTGCCTTGCGATTTTAATTTCAGTTTTAACTTTGTTGAGTTCGTGTTCTTGGTCAAGTCTTGGTGCTGGTTTAGTAATCCCTTTGTGTCGTTTGAGTAGTAGTTGGTCTTGTGTCTCAAAAATTCCCCACCCGAAAAAACCCCCCTCCACAACCCTAGTCGTTTTCCACATCGAGTCTTTGTGACCCCCCTTCGGTAAAACAGGCATAACTTTTCGCTCGTTTGGCAGAAAAATCTGAAATTTTTTTAGCGTCTTCCTGACCCAATTTGGGGGGTACCCTAGCAAGGTTCCCTGTTAGCCCTCACCAGAATCACCAAAAAAAATCAGGAAGATAAAGAAAAAAATTGGTCAAAGTTTTTGCTCGCCGTTCAGCGAACTTGTTGAATTTTTGTGAACCACATCTCACCTCAGTTCTAGGTGCCAATTTTTGTGGTTGCATCTCTGATCATCCTTGTTCAAAAAAAATAGAGTGAAAAAAAAAGAGAAAAAAACACAAAAAAAAGAAGAACCGGACCTGTCGTTTGCTTGTCCGATCTCTTGTCCGATCCCTTGTCCGATCAGCGGCAGCAGCAGATTCTGTTTGTCCGATCCCTTATCCGATCTGCAGAGAGCTGAATTTGGCCTGTTATTGCTTCCATTTGAGTTTTGGGCACATAGTTTCCCTCTGTTGCTTGAATTTTCACATTGGGAGCACTAAGGCCAGCAACTTTGACGAGTACTAGGGAATACTTATTGAACTTGGTTTAACTGTTATTACTATCGCTAATCCTTGCTACTCACTTTGCCTTCCAAACTACACCTTTCTCTTGGTCAGGACAGGTTCATTTCTTGCAATTGCACACCACCCTCCACTTGGTTCATCACCTGTAGGCCGGTGACCTCACTGCGGCGTGGTAAGGACACTTGCAAGCGTGGGTAAGGCGCTTGACGGATTGCTTCCACCACACACCCACCACCCCACCTAGTTGTTTCCCATAAGGATTATTCTTTGTTGTTTTGTCTTTCACTAACATGGCAGATAACAGCGGTACCCCTCCATCTGATTTTAATGATTGTGTCTCACGACGTGCTCTACTAGAGTCTCAGCGGCAGACCCAACATTCCATCGAACGTCTCGCGCGTACTGTGGCTGACCTAGTGGACCGAATGACTGCCTTGGAAACACGCTTGCCTGCTGCACGAGCCAACGAAGACCATATTGAAGAGGAAGACGACCTATCCTATGCCGGGAACAATGGCATTGACCCTGACGAGGCTGCACGTCATCCCCTTCAGTTCAATCATCAAGGTATGGGCGGCCACCGCAACCGCCATCCACGAGGTAACAATGACAACCGCAGGAACGATGATCCCTACTCAAAGGTAAAATTTTCAGTACCTCCTTTTGCTGGAACCTATGATCCAGATGCATATTTAGATTGGGAGATGTCAGTCGAACAAAAATTTAATGCTCACATGGTTCCTGCTATCCACCGCGTGCGCTTAGCTACTAGTGACTTCACTGGATATGCTCTTCTTTGGTGGACTGAAATAGTTCAGGTTGGCAATGAACCACAAACTTGGGATATGTTAAAACGGCAAATGCGTGGTAGATGAGTCCCTCCTTCATATAAACGTGATTTGAGAAAAAAATAGCAGCGCCTAAACCAAGGAAATAAATCGGTAGAGGAGTATTATCAGGAGTTGCAAATAGATTGCATGCGTGCTGAAATTGAGGAGGATAATGAGGATAAATTGGCCCGTTTTTATGGTGGTTTAAGACGTGAAATTCAGGATATCATTGATTATAAAGAATACAATACTATCACTCGTCTTTTCCACCTTGCTATGCTTGCAGAAAAAGAATTGCAGGGTCGTCAACAACCACAACGCAGCATGAGGACCAACATTGGTGGTGCTACTTCACGCTCAAGTGGGCAGCAGCAACGACCACCACCCCCACCTTCTCGACCGATGGCTACATCAGCACCTTCTACATCTACAGCCCAGGCTGAGAGCTCCAAGGCTGCAGCATCCAAGGCGCCAGCCAAGCCCACCTCCTCGGCGGCCTCTACTGCACGTTCTGCAGCGATCCAGTGTCACAGATGCAAAGGATTTGGCCACGTTATGAAGGACTGCCCTAGTCAGCGGGCTTATATTGCTACGGAAGACGGTGGCTACGTAAGTGCTAGTGATGTTGAAGATGAATATGCGCTTGCTGCTAACATTGTAGGAGATGACGATACATTCGACGATGACGCTGTTTTTGCGCCGGATGCCTCTGCCGACAATGAAGCACTTATTGTACAACGTGTCTTGAGAACTCACATGGAGCAGGACGATCGGGCACAATGGAATAATCTGTTTCAGACCTTCTTCCTCGTCAATGACCGTCGTGTACGTGTCATCATCGACAGCGGTAGTTGCAACAATTTGGTGAGCCACGACATGGTGACGAAGCTTCAACTTCCCACACGTGCGCATCCACACCCTTACCATGTGCAATGGTTCAACAATAGCGGTAAGGTCAAGGTAACACAAGCTGCTCACATCAAATTTTCCATTGGTACATACTTCGGAGTTGCTGATTTTGATGTAGTACCAATGCAAGCATGTTCTCTGTTACTTGGTAGACCTTGGGAGTATGATACTGATGCTACACACCATGGTAGGAGCAATAAGTACACATTTATGTATAAAGGAAAGAAAGTTACATTGCTTCCTATGACTCCTGCTGAAATTGTGAAATTTGAACAAGAAAAACATGCTAGGGACACACAAAAGAGCAAACAACCTTCTGAAAATCAGCAAGTAGCCAAAACGCTTTCGAGGCAACAGAAAGATAAACTTGCTTCTCCTTCTTCATCACAAGTTATTAATCTAAAAGGACGTGTCATGCTTGCCACTAAAACTGACCTTGCTGAAATTTGTGATGATACTCCCATGATATATGGCTTGATTTGCACGAATGTGTTGTTTTCACTTGCGAACATTCCTAGCTCTGTTCCTGTTGCAGTCACTGACCTTTTGCAGGAGTTTAACGATGTTTTTCCTGCTGAGATACCACCCGGGCTGCCACCGATATGCGGCATCGAGCACCAAATTGATTTGGTCCCGGGAGCGTCTCTTCCTAATCGTGTAGCGTACCGTACCAATCCAGAGGAGACAAAAGAAATTGAGCGCCAAGTACAGGACCTTCTTGATCGTGGGTATGTCCGTGAAAGCCTTAGTCCTTGTGCAGTACCCGTTCTTTTGGTGCCTAAGAAAGATGATAGTTGGCGCATGTGTGTTGATTGTCGTGCTATTAATAATATCACCATTCGATATCGACACCCTATTCCTAGATTAGATGACATGCTTGATGAGCTTAGTGGTGCCATTATCTTTACTAAGATCGATCTCCGTAGTGGCTACCACCAAATTCGCATGAAACTAGGTGATGAATGGAAAACTGCTTTTAAAACAAAGTTTGGATTATATGAGTGGCTTGTCATGCCTTTTGGACTTACTAATGCTCCTAGTACCTTCATGCGCTTGATGAATGAAGTCATACGGCACTTTATAGGATGCTTTGTGGTTGTATACTTTGATGATATCTTGGTTTATAGCAAGTCTCTCACTGAACATGTTGAATACCTACGTGCTGTTTTTTCTGTCCTCCGTGAGGCTAGAATGTTTGGTAACCTTGAGAAGTGCACGTTTTGCACGGATCGAGTTGTGTTTCTTGGATATGTTGTCACTTCACAGGGTATTGAGGTTGATGCGGCAAAGGTAGAAGCAATCAACAGCTGGCCGCAACCCCAAACTATCACACATGTACGTAGTTTTCTTGGTCTTGCAGGTTTCTACCGGCGTTTTGTGAAGGATTTCAGCACCATAGCCGGTCCTTTGCATGAGTTGACCAAAAAGGGAGTCACTTTTACTTGGGAACCAGCACAAGAACAAGCTTTTGCCACACTCAAAGATCGTCTTACACATGCACCTCTACTTCAGCTACCCGATTTCAGTAAGCCTTTTGAGTTAGAATGTGATGCTAGTGGTTTTGGAATAGGAGGTGTGCTGCTACAAGGAGGTAAACCTGTGGCCTATTTTAGTGAGAAATTACATGGTCCACAGTTGAATTATTCTACCTATGATAAGGAATTATATGCCTTAGTGCGTGTGCTTGAAACTTGGCAACATTACCTTTTGCCTAAGGAGTTTATTATTCATTCGGATCATGAAGCATTGAAGCATATACTTGTAATAGCGTATGTCAAGCAAATCTGAATAAACGACATGCTAAATGGGTAGAATTTATTGAGACTTTTCCATATATCATTAAGCATAAGAAAGGGAAAGATAATGTGATTGCCGATGCTTTATCTAGACGTTATACATTGCTTTCTCAACTTGATTATAAGATCTTTGGCTTAGAAACATTGAAGGACATGTATGCTACTGATTTGGACTTCAAACATGCTTTTGCAAATTGTACAGACGACCGTGCTTGGAACAAATATGTGCTGAATAATGGATATCTTTTTCGTACTATCAAGTTATGTGTGCCGGCTAGCTCTCTTCGCTTGTTGTTATTGCAGGAAGCACATGGTGGTGGTTTGAGGGGTCATTTTGGATCAAAGAAAACCGAAGATGTGCTGTCCACACACTTCTATTGGCCTAGGATGAGACGAGATGTTGAGCGCTATGTGGCACGATGCACTACTTGCAATAAAGCTAAGTCCCGTCTAAACCCACATGGTCTTTATATGCCTCTGCCCGTTCCTAGTCTACCTTGGGAGGATATTTCTATGGATTTTGTGTTAGGATTACCTAGAACTAGGAGGGGGAGGGATAGTATTTTTGTGGTGGTAGATCGGTTCTTTAAAATGGCGCATTTTATACCTTGTCACAAGAGCGACGACGCTACAAATGTTGCTGATTTGTTTTTCAGAGAGGTCGTACGCTTGCATGGAGTTCCCAATACCATCGTTTCAGATCGTGATGCTAAATTTTTAAGTCATTTTTGGAGGACGTTGTGGCATAAGTTGGGGACGAAGCTGCTGTTTTCTACTACTTGTCACCCCCAAACGGATGGGCAAACGGAGGTCGTCAACCGTACATTGTCCACTATGTTGAGGGCTGTTTTGAAGACCAACTTGAAGCTTTGGGAAGAGTGTCTACCTCATATTGAGTTTGCATATAATAGGTTAGTACACTCCACTACTAAGGTAAGTCTGTTTCAAGTGGTCTATGGCTTTAATCCGCGTGCTCCTATTGATTTGCTACCATTACCACCATCTGAAAAATTGAATTTTGATGTGACTACACGTGCTGAATTATTGCTTAAGATGCATGAAACTACTAAAGCAAACATAGAGAAAATGAATGAGAAATATCGTGCTTATGGTAGTAAGGGTAGAAAAGAGATAACATTTGAGCCGGGTGATCTTGTTTGGTTGCACTTGCGCAAGGATCGTTTTCCTGATTTGAGAAAGTCTAAATTGATGCCTCGTGCTGATGGTCATTTCTGTGTGCTTGAGAAGATAAATGATAATGCATATAAACTTGAGTTGCCTGCAGCTTTTGGGGTTAGTCCCACATTTAACATTTCAGATTTAAAGCCCTATTTGGGAGATGACGATGAGCTTGAGTCGAGAACGACTCCAATTCAATAGGGGGAGGATGGTGAGGACATCACTTCACATGATACACACATGGAGCCTCCACCTACAATTCAATTACAAGGACCAATCACACGCGCCCGTGCCCGTCGCTTGAACCATGAGGTTAATTCTTTCCTTAGCAACTATGTTAATATTTGTTTGGATGAGATGCTACTGAATACTAGTGATATTTTGTTGCTTAGTAACATGGGAGATGGAATAGAAGAGTTGGAGTTGAAGACGGAGTCGCACGGATGATTTGAAGTCAAGAATTCGCTGGTTCGGACTACATCAATCACCATGCACCAAAATGGGCATAACTTCCTCATACGAAGTCCGATTGGTGCGTTCTTGGACTTTTTGGAAAGCTAAGGAAAAGACGGATCTTTTGGCATTGGTTTCGCCTCATTGGGAGTCTCGAGTCGTCCTGTGTGACTAAAACAGTCTTGCGTGACAGAACTGGGCCGAGTTGGACCTTGTACTGAGTTGGAGGCCGTGTTGGCCCATAGTCCAGGTCATGTGCACCTCCTACAGGCTGCCCACGCCCTATATATTCACGCCAGCCGCCTTTTAGGGTTAGGTTTTGCTTTGTTTGCATCTACACTTGTGTGTTTAGATCCCGCCCCTTGCACCGGACCGATTGGCTGCTGCATAGGCGTTTGTGAAACCTCACCTTTTCATCGTTTGTCTGTGATTTGGCATTCGACTTGTATCCTTCTTGTTCTTGCTTGTGTTCTTGGGTTCGCTTGCAGGAATTAGCCTTCGTGGCGAGGTCAATCGCGTCCTGCGTGGTTGATAACCAACGGAGACAGTGGTGTAACGATTGCAAGGTTTGGATCCGCCGGACCGGAGCCTTGGATCGCCAACGTCGAGATTCTCCACCAACCCAAGTTATCCTTTACCTAGCAGAAGATCGGGACCAATCCCCTATCAGCTTGTGCTTATGCCCGAAGGTGGTGGAGTTTCTAAGCCGAAGGGTGCTTTGGCTTACAATTCGAAGGCACTCTTTGAAGGCTCCGAAGCATAGGTGGATAACAGCTAGACTGATACGACGTCTGCCTTATCTATCTTCTTCGGATAAATTTTACTATTTTAGCCCTATTCGGGGTACCGAATAGTTTCCACTATGTCAGTTGTAATTGAGGGGTAAATAGGTCTTTTCCTTAGACTTTTTGCCTATAAATACCCTCCTTCTTACCCTGTAATAGGCATCGAATACTCAGCTATTCAATACACAATTTCAGACTACTTAAACTATTATCCAATTCGGAGGCTTGAGATAGTTCTCATCACGAACTTATTGTTCGTTAGTTCTTAATCTTAGAGAACCTGTTAGCGTAATCTTTTACGCCAACAGTTGGCACTGTCTGTGGGGATTCTAGTTCTAAAAGCTAGTTCTCTACTGCTAATTGTACTCCGAAGAGCACTTGCGGAGGGAGCTTTGGAGTCTCAAGATTCCGCGCACCCTTCGGTAAGGGGCTTCCTAGTGCAGTTCGAAGGCCTTTCCTCGCCTTCCCAAACCAATCGAAGTCCTCGGTCTTCAGACCTCATCTTCATTAGCTATGCCTCCCAAGCGGAGCCTAGCCTCGGATCCTACCCGAAGGTCCCCTCGGACCAACGGAGCAGGACCTTCAGTTATCCCAGTAACCCCCGAAGGGGATGCCGGACGTCGAGCACCCAGAGGCCCTCGAGTTGCTCCCACGGTGCTCCAAACCGACTACGCTAGTTCCCGAGACCTGGAGCTCCCCTCCGAAGGAGATGAAGACCTTCCTGAGGACGAAGATACTTAAGTAGCACGACTTCAAGAGGAAGTGGCAAGGTGGAGGCAAGATGCCTCCGATCGACTCCGCTCTCAAGCTTCCACCCATGCTCCAGAAGGGCCTCAAGACGGTGGTGCTGGCAACCTTATCGAAGCTGTCCAAGTCCCAGAGGAGGCCGAGAACGCATCCTTCGATGACGAGTCTCCGTTGCATTCGGACCTGCAGAAGGTGCCCTTCGATCCCAAGTTTAAAGCCTCGAAGTTGCACAAGTATTCCGGTGGGTCCGACCCTGGAGAATTCGCTCGCTCGTATGCTCTGGCGATAGAAGCCAGTGGAGGGGTGCGTAACACTATGGCGAAGTGTTTTCCACTCGCTCTCGAAGGTGTAGCTCTCCGATGGTTCTGGTCTCTAAAGCTAGGATCGATCAAGTCCTGGGAGCAGTTGAAGAGGAAGTTTGTAAGCAACTTCCAAGGTACATTTGTGGCCCCAATGTCCATGGGGAGTTTATTTCAGGTGAAGCAGCAAGCAGGGGAAACGCTTCGGGAATATTTCACGCGCTTCGCCCACACCAAATTGTAGATCAAGGGCTTGTCTACCTCTTCGATAGTCGATGCCGCACGTGAAGGGGTGTTGAACCCAGATCTCCTCATCAAGCTTCATTGGAAACCGATGTCATCCGTGGCACAGCTGATGGCATACTTCGAATAGTATGCCAAGGCGGAGGAAGGATGCCTCCGAAGAACTGCAGCACCCGCACCAGCCCTTCGACAAGTGAAGACGGAGCCCGAAGTCCCAACCTCTCATCAAACCCCTCATGACAATCGTTTCAACGATCATAGGTGGGGAAAGAAGCACTTCCGCTCGGAGGTGTTGAACATTGCACCCTCTGCACCGAAGACACCTGCCAACTTTCAGCAGGCACAAGGCTTCAAGGTTGGAGCTCTGAAGCCCCAAGAAAGAATAGCTGGCAGGCGCCAAAGCTTTTTCTGATGTGTGCATGGTGAGAATAGAAGCCATGACACGAAGAATTGTAAGGCGGTATTAACCCTTCGAGGTGAATACCTGGGACGAAGAGGGTGAGGTACTTCGGATCAAGCCCCTCCAGCATCATGTTCGGAGCCCGTGCAAACCGTGGCCCGAGCCGGTGTCCCCGAAGCACCCATGCAGCTACCGGTGGCCAATATTATGCCACCACCGAAGCAGGAAGATCCCCAAGATCACAGCAAGCGAGTGGTCTTGCCCATCTCCGGAGGGGGGACCCTCGGTAACATGTCAAAAAGGCAGCGGTGAGAATATGTCCGCGAAGTAGGACACATAGGGACCTCGAATTCCGTGGAGTGAATGCCCGAATGGTCTCATGTACCTATTTCCTTTACTGCCAATGATGCTGCGGGGGTGAAGTTCCCCCATGCTGACCCCTTGGTCATTTCAGCAGATATAGCTGGGGTTGAAGTTCGAAGGATCCTGGTGGACGGCGGGAGCTCTGCAGACATACTTTTTGTCCAGGCCTTCGACCAGATGTGCATTCCTCGGAGGCATTTACTTCCGATGGCCCACCACTTCAAGGTTTCGCAGGTCCGCCTCTCGATGCCCTCTGCCAGATAGGCCTCGAGGTTGCCTTCGGAGAGGGGCCCTTAGCCAGGGTGGAAGAGGTGATCTTCGACGTCGTCGACGCCCCATATGCCTATAATGCGATTTTCGGACGGGGGATGTTGAACCAGTTCGGGGCTATAGCACATCACAACTACCTATGTCTCAAGATGCCCACACAAGGTGGAGTTCTCACTATCTCAGGAGACCAAGATGTAGCCCAAAGAGCGGAGTATGGCCACGGTCAGCCATTGGACCCTCGGCAAGTGCATAGTGTGTCGGAGCACACAGAGGAGGTTCCGGAGTCTTCAAACTCCTCGAAGTGTCTTTCCCTCAAGCCAAGCCCGGAAGGTGATGTCGTCACGAAGATAATTCTGAAGGATGGCAAAGAATACCCAATACAGTTTGGCAAGGGGCTATCTCCGGAGATAGCTGCTTCATTGGAAGAAGTAGTCAAGCAAAATTTGGACATCTTTGCCTGGACTGACGAAGACATCACCGGGGTTGACCGGAGTATCATCGAGCATAGCCTGCTTGTCAACCCGAAGGCTAGGCCAGTACGCTAGGGGCTCCGTAAGCTATCTGCAGAAAGGGCAGACCTCGCCAAGGTAGAAGTGGAAAAATTGCTAAGGGTTGGCATCATCAGGGAAGTAGCCCACACGAAGTGGCTAGCTAACCCTGTTTTTGTCAGGAAAAAGGGCTCCGGCAAATGGCGCATGTGCATTGATTTTACATCATTAAATAAAGCATGCCCGTGAGACCCCTACCCTATGCCCCGAATAGACTAGCTGGTGGATTCTACGGCTGGCTCTGAATTACCGAGTTTCTTGGATGCTTACTCTGGTTATCATCAAGTCTGGCTAAAGCGCGAAGACGAAGCCAAGACAAGTTTTATAACCCCATCCGGAGTATTTTGTTATGTAAGAATGCCTTTTGGCTTGCGGAATGCCGGAGCCGCATTCTCACGTTTGATAGCTAAGGCTCTAGGTCATCAAATAGGCCGAGATGTCGAATCCTATATGGATGATATTGTAATAAAGAGTGTTGCAAAGCACCATCATAGCCTATACTTAGTGGAAACATTTGAGAGCCTCCGAGCATGTGGAGTTCGCCTCAACCCTGAAAAATGTATCTTCGGGGGGCAAGTAGGAAAACTGCTAGGGTACTTTGTTTCGAGTAGGGGAATCGAAGCTAGCCCTACGCAGATAAGTGCATTGCAAAGAATGGCTCCACCAGAAAATTTGAAGCAGGTCCAGAAGCTAACAAGACGGCTCGTAGCTCTCAGCATATTCCTGGCCAGATCAGCCGAACGAAGCCTTCCAATTCTTAAAGCTCTAAAGGGGTCTGAAAGTTTCAACTGGACGCCGGAGTGCCAAAAGAGCTTCGATGATATTAAAGAGTACCTCGGAAGCCTGTCGACACTTACTGTGCCCCTCCCGGAAGAAACTCTCCTTCTTTATCTTGCAGCAATGGGCTGCACAGTAAGTGCGGTATTGGTTAGAGAGGTTGAGCTTAAAGGAAAGCTGGTGCAAAACCCAGTTTACTTCGTCTCATAAGCTTTGTCCGGGGCAAAGACAAGATACTCCAAGCTCAAAAAATTTGCTTATGCTTTAGTAATGGCCTCGTGGAAGCTAAGGCATTACTTTCTAGCACATAACCTAATCGTTCCTACCTCGTATCCCCTTGGTGATATGCTTCAGAGCAAAGGTTCTATGGGTAGGATCAGAAAATGGGCTGTCGAGCTAGCCCCCTTTGGAATTTCCTTCACGGCGAGAACAACTATCAAATCTCAGATCATAGCTAACTTCCTAGCAGAGTGGACTCCATCTGCAGTTTGGGCTCCAGAAGAACCCTCCGAAGGTCTATGGACAATTTTTTCTGACGGAGCCTATCAGACATCTGGTGCCGGAGCTAGAGCTATAATAATATCGCCGTCAGGGCAAAAGGCCATATACTCTACGAGGCTCAACTTTAAGACCACCAATAATATCGCAGAGTACGAAGGAATCCTGCTAGGCCCCCGAAAGGCAAAGGTACATGGAGCAGCAAGGATTATAATTAAAACAGATTCCCAAGTCGTCGCGGGGCATGTTGACAAAAGCTTTCAAGCAAGGAACCCACATCTGGCAAAGTATCTGGAAGAAATCCGCAAGACAGAAGCAATGCTCAAAGGATTTTCTGTTCGAAGTATCCCTTGAGCAGATAATCAACTTGTAGACATTCTAGCGAAGGCTGCAGCCGGAGCATTGGACCTCCTGGAGGGTGCTTTCTATGAAGAACTAGTCAAGCCTACAGTAAATCAATTACCCTCCACAGAAGTCCTTTGTATCCCAGCTATAGATTGGCGGGCTCCGATAATGGATGTCTTGCAAAGCAGCGCAGTCTTGTCAGAGGGTCCGGATTTCCGAAGGTTGCAAGCATGGGCTCAAAATTATAAGCTTGTCAATGAGATATTATACAAAGCCGAAGTTTGTTCTCCCCTACTCCGGTGCATCTCACAACCCTAAGGCCAAGATATACTTCAAGACATTCGCGAAGGTTTATGTGGAAGCCACCTGGCCCCCCGTGCTCTAGCAGGAAAGACACTTCGGAAGGGGCTCTACTGGCCAACAATTGTAAGAGATGCGGAGGAACTGGTTTGAACCTGTCAAGGATGCTAGTGGATGGGTAGACGGAGCCACCGTCCACCAGTACCACTTCAAGTTATTGCCCCAGTGTGGCCAATGGCACGATGGGGAATGGATCTCATCGGCCCTTTGCCAATGGCAAAAGGCAGCTTGAAGTTTGCAGTGGTAGCAATTGAGTATTTTTCTAAATGGGTCGAAGCTGAACCCCTAACTGCTATCACTTCAAGAAATGTGCAAAAATTCTTATGGCAAAATATCATATGCAGGTTCGGAGTGCCAAGGGAGCTAACTGTGGATAATGGAACCCAGTTTGAAGCCGAAACCTTTAAAGAATTTTGTGAAGAACTGGGCATCAAGTTATGCTTCGCAGCAGTTCGCCATCCACAATCCAACGGAGCCATCGAGCGAGCCAACAGGAATATTCTCTTCGGTCTGAATTGAAGGATTGTCGGGTTGGCCAGGGGGCTATGGACCGAAGAACTCCCTAAGATTCTATGGTCCATCTGGACCACTCAAGCCAGGTCCACAGGCTTTACCCCATTCAGGCTGCTATTCGGAGATGAGGCCATGACTCCTACGGAGCTCAAGGGTGGATACCTTCACGTAGTAGAACCTGTGGATGAAGACTGAGAGAAACACTTCGCTAGACTTGTCAGAAGAAATAAGGCTTCGAGCTGTCGCCAATCTGACGAAGTACCAAGACCAAACAAAAACATGGTATGACCCGAAGATAAAGCTGAACGAGCTCAAGCCCGGTCATTTTGTATTGCGAAGTGTAATAGCTCCGGGGAAGCTAGGAAATAAATGAGAAGGACCATATATTATCCTACACTTAGGGCGCCCCGGCTCGTTTAAATTATCCAATCTAGAAGGGGAAAAGTTGAAGCATGCATGGCATGCGGAGCACCTTAAACGTTATTACGCTTAGGGGCTCCTTGTAATCAATTTTAAAAGTTCCTTTCTAAATAAAAATGGGGGTTCGAATTTTGTTTGCTCTTCGAATATCCCTTACTCCTGGTGGACGCATCAAGAGAACGGAGATTCTTGCGGAGTCAAGCATCTTTCCAAGAACCCAGACAACGGCCTTCGAACCATTGGTTCAAGGATTCCGTTGACAGCCTATGGATTCCAGGCTCCGGCTTGTTAGGATCCATAGAAGAGTCTAAGGACTTTAAAAGAACAGATTTCCGGCCTCAGAGTTCGAAGCATTTGTAAAGAGCCGAAGGTGGCCAGCCTATGGATTCCAGGCTCTGGCTTGTTAGGATCCGTAGAAGAGTCTAAGGAATTTGAAAGAACAGATTTCCGGCCTCCGGGTTCGAAGCATCTTTAAAGAGCCGAAGGGGGTCAGCCTACGGATTCCAGGCTCCGGCTTGTTAGGATTCGTAGAAGAGTCTAAGGACTTTAAAAGAACAGATTTCCGGCCTCCGGGTTCGAAGCATCTGTAAAAGAGTCGAAGGTGACCAAGCAATAAGGTTTCAAGGCTTCGGCCAATGAAACACTTTAAAGTCCTAAGCGACTACTATGGGAGTTTGCAAGTATAAACTTAGCTCCGAAACTTATAAACATCATAATACGAACGCATAGTTCGAAGAACTCTACGAAAAAGTAAAGTATGATTACCAAGTGTTGTGCGAAGCATCAGATTGTTATACAAGTCATTGTGTCCGACGGACCCTATCGCAACGCGTACCGTCCCCCACCCACAAGGAAGGGCAGGGGAGTAAGGAACAACAAGATGCTTTCGAAGCAATTTATATTAATTGGATAATCATACTTTTACATCAAGAGAAATTTTGGTCTAAGCCTAGATAAAAGCGGAGACCCATCCGACCTCTAGAGATACTTATAAGGCCACTTCGACCTTCGGAGCTCGAAGCCACCAGGACCATCTTCTTAGTCTGAGTTTGTCTCTTCTACGAAGCTCGTAGTTTTTTCTGCTCCTCTTGAAGTTCAGCCCATGTCAGAAGCCTTTTGGAGCTAGCCTCTACAGGATCTTCGGCCTGGTACTACGAGTCAGACTAGTCTACGTACTCGGAGGATGAAGATGCTTTTTCCTTTTCCTCTTCTTTGATATAAGCTATGACTTCGCAGTGGACTTTGGGTGCTATCTCCCCTTGATCTTCGCGAGGAACAAGAAGCGCGAGCGTCGATAAGGCCTTAAGCTTTCGAGGACTGACCACTGCCGACGGAGCCCTTCGTTAAGTTCCAATACTTTGAAGTCAAGCTCCGAAGCACATGACAAAACCTAAAAGAATAAACATCCAAACAAGTTCCTCATTTATAAACTTTTCATTCATTAATGCAAGGGGCTTTACAAGATTTCTTGTACATGCTTAAGCGCCCTATAATACTAGACCTGCGGGTCGGTTGGCAGAGCAGAAGGTGTCGGAGCTGGTGAAGCTAGAAGCGGAGGCCTTGTTTGCGCTTGCTTTTGCCGGCGGGCCTCATCGATCGAAGTTTTGGCTATAGCCTTGTGGTCTGTTTTCCAGATTGACCGGAAAGCTTCCCACGCAGAAGCTACATCCTGCGAAGGACGCAACAAGTCCTCGTCGGCAAAGCCTGCTGGCGTCGAACTCCCAACCGGAGCGACTAAAATCCCAAGAGCTTCGAGATGACGGAGGACTCTAATTCCAGCAACCTGTCCAGAGATATCTCCGTACCGGACGCCGGAGCCCATCATCAGCCTCGTCGCCACTTGAATCATCTTCAGCTTCCGGTCGAGGGGCTCGCTCGCCGTAGTAGAAGACGAAGGGCACATGGTGCCGAAGTACTCCAAGGTACCCTGAAGGGCATCCAAGGTACGCTCCGCTATTTCAGCATTCTTCGTCTCTGCCTCCTCCAGCCCCGCAGCAGTAGCAGATACTTCAGCCATTTTGGACAGCAAGGTGATCTTCTGAGCCATCGCCTGTTTGAGTGAGTCTTGGAGTTCTACAAGTTGCACGCTCGAAGTAGCTGCCGCTTGCTGGAGCTTCTCCACCTCTGCTCGGAGCACCACACATTCGGCTTCGGCTTCTTGGGCTGAAGTTTGGAGTGTACTGCTCCTCTGCCGCTCGATCCAGAGGGCTTCGTCGGTGGTGGCCCTAGCCCTCCATTCTTCAAGGAGCTCCTCCTCCAACCGAAGTGTTTTATCTTTGGAGCTTTTGAGTGCGGACTGGAGGGTAGTAACCTTCCTCTTGAGCCGATTGGTTTCGACTTCGTTGGAAGTCGCTGCCGCTCTAGCAAGGACAAATTACTGCAAAAAGAGCAAGTAAGTACTAAGTAGTTCCATTTATTAATTAAATGCACTTGTAGTACGTTGTATACCTGAAGGGAAGCCCTTTCGAGGGCTAGATTGAGCTCCGGGGCTCTAGCCTTGCTCAAGATGGAGACCAAGTCGGAGTTTACGACTTCTTAGCCCTTCTCCGCCAAGGGCTCCAGAAGCGCCCGGAGGCCCGTTCGTTGCTCCAAGAAGGGAGCCAGCAAAGGGAGCTAAGACAAAGCCTGGCAATCATTTGCGGTCGCCTCCTCCTCTGAGTTACTCACCGAAGGGTCATTGGAGGAAGGCGTCGTCATCGAGGCAGGGGGGAGTCCAAGGCTCGTCATGCTTTTCCCCCTCCCTTGTACGAAGGCCGGAGGAGCGACTCCAGCGGAGGTAGATCCTTCCTCGACTGATGTCCCCTCGGCTAGAACCGCTTCACCTGAGACGGCTCCAGTTGTTGGAGCTGCTATGTCGATCGGAGATTCAACTCTGAGGGAAGCTGGAGCTCCATCTGTGGCCGGAGCTGCGCTACTCCTCGACGCACCTACAACATTAAGGTACTTGATGAATATTTGTGGGTAATAACTATTACAGGAATGATAAAGGCAAAGGCTTCAAAGTGTACCTTCGTTGGTGCCTTGAGGTAAAATTGCGGGTCCTCCAAGACTTTGTACATACAGAGGTATTCGTCGAGGTCGTCCCCTGAAGTCCTCTCCGGTGTAGCTACTGCAGGCGGCTCGACCTCCGTCACTATCACCCCCGCCATGGGTGAGTTGGGGATAACCGTTTCCAACTCTAACTCGCAATGACAGGCGTAGGAGAGCGCGCTATGTCTGCCTCTGCATCTCTCGAGCAGGAACTCCGGCTGTGTCCACCGCTTCATCTTTGCTATCATCGAGAAGATAATTTTCTAGGGCTTTTCCCATTTGAACACCGGAGCCCTTGTTCTCGGAGTCCTCCGAAGATGAGCTCCGAATGCCCAAGGATGAAGCAGAGGACACTGGAGTTCAGCTGAGGAGGAGGTTTGGCTACTTTCTTCCCCTTCTTAATTGGGGTCTTGTCGGCTTTCTTCGAGGGCTCGGTGGCGGCTTTCCTTTTCCGAGGGGTCGCTCCAGCCGGGTTGAAGTCTGGCAGAGGTGGAGGCACCATTCTGAGGGTTCTCCACACTCTGTTGAAGCGTTCCCAGCTTCCCACCAACTCTATTCTCTTCTGCCTCTCAGCCACTGTAGGGGCTCCAAGCACCCGTTCGGTGGCTCTCGCTATCTGCTTCGGAGCTAGCGCCAAAGGGGCCGCTGAAAAAGGTAGCATATTATAAGTATGTTATTTCTTTTCTAACATATTACTACAGGAGGATCGAAGGCTTACCTAGAATTCGAAGCTCACCCTCCGAAGCAAATTCGAAGCTCACCCTCTGAAGCGCTTTGGAACGCTATCGGCCAGTCGGCTCCGAGAGGTGGAATCCGGAGGGCGATGAACTCTTCGGCCAGTGCGGCTGGCTATCGAAGTAAGTAACCCAGCCGCGTTGAGAGCAGGCTTGGGTTCGGAGTGACTTCCGCCTCCTTCCGGAACCAGATTTCTTGAAGAGGCCCCACGAAGCAGGAGTCTTCTCCGACCTTGGTGTAGAACCACCGGAGGATCCAGTTGGTGTACCACCGGTCGTTGATGGCCTTCACCGGAAAGTGTTGAGCGTGCTCCTTCCGCAGTTGGAAGTTAATGCTTCCGAAGGCTGTTATCACTTTGGTGTCTCCAGGGCCATCTTGTGGCTTTGGTTGGCAGATAGCTTCGTGGGTGGCAGCGAAGACCTCCGATCGTCCTTCGCATCCTTCAGCCCGAAGCGCCCACTCGAAGATAGCCAACCTTGTGATGGCATTAGGGGACAGTTGAGGCAAGGTAATGTGAAACATTTCCAATACCTCTAATAAAAGCTGATGGTAGGGAGACCAAGACCAGCTTCGAAGAATGCTTCAAAGACTACTACTTCTCCACTTCGTGGCCTTGGGGTTGACTCTGTTCCGGGGACCCGAGTCCTCATTCCGGGGCCTAGCTTCCTGGCCACTACCTCCTCGATGGATTCTGCGGTGCTTGTAGACTGGCCGATGAGGAATCTTTGAGCGATCTTCTTCTTGGACAGAGGGCGGAGCTCCCGAGGATTCTTGGGCCAAAATTCTCCTGGAGCCCCCACCATGGCCGCTGCCACCGAAGCCGCCCAAGCTTGCCTCTGCGCCAAAGTACTTGCTGCCGTGGGCACGGTGTTGCTGGTCCTCACCATGGCTCGATCGCTCAGGAAGTTGGGAGATCTGGAGGTTGAAGAAATTAAATTTCAGAAGTCAGGCACTGTAAAAGTTTTCGGTGGATTCCGATCCCCCTTTTATAGCCTTCCATTAGCTGTTGCGCTTCAGTTGCATTCACATTGCAGGTTTGACTTCTGTCACTGGCGGGTGGGACCAGGAAGTGAAAAGGTGTGAACCCACGGTAAAATTTCGACCGTTACCTTTTCAGGAGCATAACGGCTACTTGAAGGGTAACAACTCAAAATTAACAGCTCTTCACGACGTTTTACCTCCACAACGGTTCCCTTTCCCGTGAAGTGTTCACACAGCAGTCCTGGTTCGAAGCTTTCATCGGGAATACTTCAGTGTCAAATACCCTTCGAATAACTGTAACACCTTCAAATTTCTCTAAGTCTCTAAATATGAAAATATTCCTTGCGTATACTGCTTTCCTACTATACAGGTTAAAATCAGAGAAGCGTATTCGAGGGGCTACTGTTGGAGGAAAATACTTCACCCTCAGGACTTTAGAGATTGACAATCAAAGATAACTTATCGGCATCGAAGCTTGTGCTTATGCCCGAAGGTGGTGGAGTTTCTAAGCCGAAGGGTGCTTCGGCTTACAATTCGAAGGCACTCTCTGAAGGCTCCGAAGCATAGGTGGATAACAGCTAGACTGATAAGACGTCTGCCTTATCTATCTTCTTCGGATAAATTTTACTATTTTAGCCCTATTCGGGGTACCGAATAGTTTCCACTATGTTAGTTGTAATTGAGGGGTAAATATGTCTTTTCCTTAGACTTTTTGCCTATAAATACCCTCCTTTTTACTCTGTAATAGGCATCGAATACTCAGCTATTCAATACACAATTTCGGACTACTTAAGCTATTATCCAATTCGGAGGCTTGAGATAGTTCTCATCACGAACTTACTGTTCGTTAGTTCTTAATCTTAGAGAACCTGTTAGCGTAATCTTTTACGCCAACACATATGATGGTAGACCCCGTGTGAGTAACTTTGTGCCTCGATAGGTTAGGAGACCTCGTCATGCATTTGAGTCACAACATGTAGTTAGACCTCGCACTTTGCATCGTTCTGATTTTCATGTGCGTAGACAGTCTATTTTTACTATGGCTACTACTCGTATCACTCAATGTTGGATGCTTCATCATGCTTTCACTCACCCCAGCACTGAGCGATCGAGATTCTCTTATCATGTGTAGGCGCTAGACCGAGGCTTGGAGGGCACGTGGATCATGGACTTCGGTTGTTCGCGCCACATGACCGGAGATGCAGCATAGTTCTCCAGCCTCACCAGAACAAAGCAAAAGGAACATATCACTTTCATCAACAATAGAAGGAGTAAAGTGAAAGGTAAAGGTGTGGTAAGTATCAACTCAATTTCACTCTCAAAGATGTTGCTTGGTTGAAAATTTGGGATAAAATTTGCTTTTTGTATCTCAATTGCTTGATGAGGGCTTCAAAGTGCGATTCCATCATGATACTTCGCAAGTACTCAATTCTGATGACGTTGTGGTCTGTAAGATCTTTAGAGTTGGGAGAGTTTTTGGAGCTGATTTTACTAAGTCATCTGGTTCTTCTCATTGTCTTGTTGCACATTCGACTTCTGAGCTTTAGAAGTGGCATAGGAGACTAGGGCATATGAGCTTTGAGTTGCTCGCTCATGTGAGTGTTCTATGTCTGATCCGAGGATTGCCCAAGCTCAAGTTTGAGAAGAATTAGTTTGTGCTCCATGTCAACATGGAAAAATGTTTGCCGCTTCGCACTCGCCAGTCACCACGGTGATGATAGAACAAACCCGGAGAACTTCTCCACATGGACATTGTAGGTCCTTCTCGGGTTAGTTCTTTAGGCAGCAAGTGGTATGTGCTAGTCATTGTCGACGATTTCTCTCGCTACTCTTGGGTCTTATTTCTTGCCAGCAAGGATGAAGTGTTGCCACACTTTCGGAGCTTGGCTTTGAGACTTTTCACTGAACTCCCTGGTGCATTGAAATTCATTCGAAGTGATAATGGCACTGAGTTCAAGAACAATCTCTTTGTTGACTTTTGCATGGAGCATGGCATAGAACATCAATTCTCTGCTCCGCGGGTTCCTCAACAGAACGGTGTTGTTGAGAGAAAGAACCACACTTTGGTTGAGATGGCTAAGACGATACTCGATGAGCACAGGACTCCTAGAAAATTCTGGGCTGAGGCCATGAACACTGCATGTTACATCTCAAACCGAATCTTCTTGCGCTCAATTTTGAACTTGACTTCTTATGAATTGTGTTTTGGGAGACAACCCAAAGTTACTCATCTTCGGTTTTTGGTTGTCATTGTTTTATCCTAAACGTGGAAATTTGGATAAATTTGAGTCGTGCTCTTCTGACGGGATCTTTTTGGGTTACACTACACATGGTCATTCTTATCGTGTTTTCAATTTGGAAACAAACACTGTCATCGAGTAATGTGATGTGAATTTTGATGAATCAACCCCCTTTGTTAGTTCTACTTTTGATTAGGCAAATGAGCACGATATGGAGCAGACTATCTTCGAAGATGAAGATCCCAGAGATTTCGAGGATGAACCCCTACTACCCTCGACATCAACTCCCGAAGCCGACCCCGCTTCGATCACTTTGGCACAAGGTCCTGAAGCAACTACCTTGACATCGGTCATTTTGGACCACTCCAACGCACAAGTTGAGGGGGAGACGGCATCCCGCCGTGAGGCTCCACATCATATTCAAAGGATGCATCGTCCTGAGCAGATTATTGGTGAGCTTGATCAAAGGGTAACACGTTCTCATGCTCATTTCATTAATTCCGCTTTTGTTGCTTCTTTCGAGCCCTTAGATGTTAGTAATGCACTCTCTGATTCTAATTGGATCAATGCCATGCATGAAGAACTTGAAAATTTTGAGAGAAACCAAGTCTAGACTTTAGTTGATCCTCCACAAAATGTTCATTTCATTGGAACAAAATGGATTTTCAAAAACAAACAGGGGGAGGATGGGACTGTAGTTAGAAACAAGGCTAGACTTGTAGCACAGGGTTATTCTCAATTAGAAGGGATTGATTTTATTGAGACTTTCGCACCTGTTGCTCGTCTTGAGGACATTAGGATTTTACTTGCATTTGCGACATCCCGTGGTTTCAAACTTTATCAAATGGATGTTAAAAGTGCTTTTCTTAATGGCTTCATAGGCGAAGATGTTTATGTAAAACAACCCCCTGGCTTTGAAAACCCCAAATACCCGCATAAAGTCCTTAAACTTCATAAGGCTCTTTATGGACTCAAGCAGGCCCCTCGGGCTTGGTATGATAGACTTAAGTCTTTTCTGCTTGAGTAGGGGTATTTGGTGGGATCTGTTGATAAAACCATGTTCACTCTCAAGCATGGCAAAATTTCCTCCTAGTCCAGATTTATGTGGATGATATCATCTTTGGTGGCTCTTTTAATGCTTTGGTTGCTGAGTTTGCAGATACCATGAGTAGGGAGTTCGAAATGTCCATGATGGGCGAACTCAAATTTTTCCTTGGTTTGCAAATCAAGCAAAGCAATCAAGGTACATTCGTTCACCAGACGAAGTACACCAAGGACCTGCTCAAGAAGTTCGACATGGCTGATGCGAAGCCACTCGCCACTCCAAAGGCTACATCTATAGCATTGGATCCGGACGAAGATGGAGAAGTCGTAGATCAGAAGGAGTTCCGAATCATGATCGACTCCCTCCTCTTCTACTTGATTGCTACGAGGCCGGACATACACTTCGCAGTGTGTTTGTCTGCTCGTTTTTAGGTTTCGCCACGAGCTTCGCACCGCCAAGCGGTAAAGCGCATTCTCAGGTATCTCAAGCATACCCTCGAATTTGGCATTTGGTATTCCGCGTCTTCCTCTTTGTGTCTTCGAGGTTATTCCGATGCAGATTTTGCTGGGTGTAGGATTGATAGGAAAAGTACCTCTAGTACTTGTCATTTTCTTGGTACTTCGCTGGTTTGCTGGTCTTCCCGCAAACAGTCTAGTGTTGCACAATCAATGGCTGATGCCGAATATGTTGCTGCAGCTAGCTGTTGCTCTCAGATTTTGTGGATAGTTTCCATTTTGCGGAATTTTGGGTTAGATTATAAGAGTATTCCACTTTTCTGTGATAACACTAGTGCTATTTGTATTGCAAATAACCCGGTTCAGCATTCCAGAACCAAACACATTGATGTGCGATATCATTTTCTCAAAGATCATAATGAGAAGGGTGATATTGAACTTCAATATGTTGATACCCAACATCAGTTAGCCGATATTTTCACAAAACCCCTCGATGCTTCACGTTTCGCATACTTGCGTGGGGAACTTGGTGTTTGTCACCCTTACAACATGCTGTGAGGGGGAGCACATTTTCTAAGATATGCACATGCTCCTTGTGTGTGAAATTGCATTTACATGTTTTGCACTGATATGCCTTGTGTTAATTCATGTAATCATGACAACTTAGCTCTATTTAATATGTCTGATTCATTTTGCACATGACTTTCTTTTCTAAAGTCAAATCATGATCAATGCTTAGTCTTGAATCTAGCATGTTTAGGTAGGACTTCTATAGCTATCTTTTTATCTACTTGATAGCATGGATCTTTTTCTTTGGATGCAACAATTACAACTTGAAAAATCATATTACTTACTCATGGATATTCTTCAAGTGCTAAACAATTTGTTCACTTATGAAAAATCCAAAATCCATTATTTGAATGCTAAAAGTGAAAAGATCCAGGTGAGTTTGTTTGTCGCACTACTTTATTCTAGACTGCTTACCATTGCACTTTGGTATGAACTGGGATAATTTAGTGTATGCCAAAATCACTGCCTTAAGCTTCTGATGGCTTTCTTGCCTAGGCTTGGCTTGATTGGAAAGTATAAGGTAGACGAATAAATAACCCCTGGCATTATGAAAAGAACATCAAGTATAAATTCATTGTCAATCAAGTTTGTTTTCAATGCTCCATTTGAACTGGACTTGTCTATCTAGAGTAGAAATTGACTAGCTTTGCACAGTCCCTGCTTTTACTTGTCTAGTTACCTTGATTGGGTGGTGATGCTTTTATTTCAAAATGATGAAATCACATGCTATCATCTTGTTTTTAGATCATGTTAAATTGAGCTGAGCACATGATAATTGTCGTTAAGTTTGGCATACTTTTGCGTTATATGTCTTTGCACTTCTTCCCATTTTGAAGTTTTGCATCTTTTAAATGCTCCTTGATGCTTGCATTGCCAAAGGGGGAGAAATTTTTGAGTTCTCTGCAGAAAGGGGAAAAGTAACTCAGGGGGAGTTCTTATCTTGCAAAGAAAAAGATGTGCCGAAGGGACTTTTACTCTTTTGAAAAAAGGGGGAGAGAAATTCTTTTGTCAAGTGACATGATTTGGCTCTTTTCTGAGTTTTTATGGTCACTTGTGTGCTGAAATTTTTCAAATTTTCTTAAAATTGAATTTGGTTGTCAATGCACTCATCAAGGGGGAGATTGAGAAACCAAGGGTTGGTTTCGGAGTCTATGATAAGTGATTGACAGATTTTATCCTCTGGATTCAAAGGGGTCCCCCCGAAGGGGTTCGGAGGTTGTTTCATCGAAGGATTCGGTTGCTGCGGTTGTTGCAGCGGAGTGTGACTGCCACAGGGGTCCGACAGTACACGATGATCTGGGTGTACCGAAGGGTTCGTTATTTTGGGAGGTACACCAGAGTGTGTACCGGAGGTTGTTTACCCGAAGAGGTCTCCGGGGTACTAGATACACTTGTCTATTTGTGTGTGGTGTGCAGGTGACTTCGGAGGCGACGGACGGTTCGCAGCAAGTGAACCTGGGTCAAACGAGAGGTTTGATGCAGGGCGAGCGGGGAGCTCGGTCACAAAGGCTGCGAGGGGCCGAGGTCGGTCCTCGGGTCAAGGTGCGCCAGGCGAAGACAGAGAGTGCGGAGCGTGGCTCTGGCTGAAGGTACCCCAAGACGAAGTCCTCGGAGGCGAGGCACTTCGAAGAGTACTCCGAATGGAGTGACTTCGGAGTATGGTGGACAAAGTCCTCAGCAATGAGGCAAGGCACTCGAAGTGTGATCTGGAGGGAGGCACTCGAAGGTTTACCCGACAGAGGTCTCAGAAGTCAAGGTGCATCGAAGGTATGGTCCGGGTGAGGTTCATCGAGGAGTGTGCTCGGGGAGGGACACTGCGACGAAGTGCTCATGGAATGCTTCACGCGGAGGCCTTGAACGATGGAGGGACTTCGAAGGGTGGTACTCCGAAGGTGGGGCTTCAGAGTGTGGCTGACTTGAGGTACTTCGGCCATGCATGGCTTCGGTACACGGACTGACAGAGTTTGAGCTGGGAGTAGCTGCAAAGCCGTGGTGGTCCACTCCGAAGGTGATGGCGCGAAGGCACATGGGCTTTGATGGCTTCGGCTCAAAACCGTCACTGTATCGAAGGCTGACTTCGGTGAAGCGAAGGCCATCAGGCTCAAGGCTTCTCACCGAAGCTACCGCACCCCTTGCATGCGAAGGGGGGCTTCAGAAGACTCCAAAACTACAAAGGCTGATCGTGTCTGCTATACAAAAGCTGATGTTGTCTCCTCTGCGAAGCTGACAAAAGAAGCCTCCAAATAAAGTAGACTACCATCTGTACCCCCTGTTCTGATGAGACAAAATACGTGTAAACCCTAGGGGTAAAGTAGTCTATTCATAGGGCTGAATAGTGCCTATAAATAGTGGAGGCTAGCTAGGCAACAATAACACTTTGAGCAGCCATTTTAGAACTCCTGTGCTAGCCACCATTCTCTAGTATATAGTCTGTGAGTTCATTTTGTTTTCCTTGTTCAAGAAATGAAACTTTGATTCTGTTTTCATTTACTGCTTGAACTTGTATGCTTGTTTTGTACTACAAGTTTTGATCTCTTTCTACTTCACTTCTTCTTGGTTCGAGTTTGTGCACTAGAGTGTTGTTTTTGGAGAAGTGTGCGAGTGATCTGTGCTTGTGAAGTGTGTGTCCTCAGTGTGTGTTCATTTTGTGTAAACTAGAGGCTAGTCCTCTCTGAAGTCCTTAGTGCAGTGTGTTCAGTGTGCATTCAGACCTTCAAAATACGAAGCCTAGTACCAGTTGCTAGTGTGAAGTATTAGGTCAAAGTCTGCAGAGGGTAACCCACTCCTGCGAAGGGTGAAGTGCGAAGTCTGCTTAAGGAACCTAGTGTGCGGAGCCTGCACTGACTTAGCAGATTTGAGTGTTTGGTTTTGTGAGTGGAGCGAAGTCTTCTTGACTTCGAACTTTTGCTCCTTGATAAGCCAGGTTTCAGAGCTGTGAAATACCTCCGAACCAAACTTCGAAGGGTGTGTTCGAAGCTTGTTCCATAGGAGACTAACTTAAAACAGAAGGTTGTTTTTGCCTGAAATTTTAAAAGCTCCCATTCACCCCCCTCTGGTCACCATTTCTGGTCCAACATGTGTTGTGAAACATGTCTTGGGATGTGAGTGGTCAAGATGGAATTTACCCCTCCTAATAACAGGAGAGTCATCTCTAGGCCCCTTGAGGTATTGGATTGGAAAAGTACATGGCCATGCCACTATGACTAAGGAGTTAGTCATGATTTGAATCCAATGCTTGATCGAGTGAATTATCTCGCCTTGAGCTTGATTGACGACATGTGGTAAAGGGACTAGTGTGTGTGTATTTGAAGGTTCATGAAAATATGATTTTCTACGTTTTCTGTGGTCAATATGTGCTGCTAGGTACCGATATTGATCAGTAAGTCGGAAACGGTTTCTGATGAACAGTCGTTAGTGTATGAACCTATCGGGTCACACACTTAAGGGGATGGATTAAAACAGTCAAAGAATTGGTTCTTATGCAAGTGGGAGATTGAAGGTTATGCCTAAGAAAATTCAATGGATCAGAAGTTCCGATAGTGAGTATCGGAAGTTCTGGTTAATTTTTGGTCTCGATACAGAGAGCAATTATAGCTTCGGAAGTTCTGATATGGTATCGGAAGTTCCGACGAGCTGGAAGTTCCGATTCGGAATAGGGGAATCTTTGTACTGATCGGAAGTTCCGATATGGTATCGGAAGTTCTGAGGTGAGCGAAAACATATTGGATCTATTGTGTGTCATGCTGAATTTGGAGACCTAAAAAATACCTTGTCGGAAGTTCCAATGCAAGATCGGAAGTTCCGATGTAGGGTATCAGATTGGATCTGTTACGAATATAGATTACTTGTAACTAATTTGTGGGTTTCAAAATGTGCACGACCCAGAGGGCTTTCAGCCCTATATTAGGAGAGGAGGAGGAGGTCTTGGGATAAGGGATAGGCCTAGATTAGACCTAGCCACCCAAGAGTCCTCTCCTCTCTTTCTTGATCTCAAACGTTGAGATCGAGGATTTCCCATCTCTCACGTGCAGTGCTAGCACGCTTCCGTGGGAGGAACTCCATCCCTGTATGTGTGGACTCTATGGAGGCGTTGCTCTGTAAGCAATGCTCGTGGCCATCACCACAAGGAATATGACTTCTTCATCGATCGGATCGACGAGGAATGGCTGGGACAAAGCGAGGACAGGCTTGACGCGCTTCATCAACCTCTTCTTTCGCTACAATTAGCACGTCAAGTCCTAGAAGGTACCGATCTATGATCTCACACGCACATGAGTCTAGGGCCATAGGGCGAAAATTTTGAATTTGCCAGCTAGCGTAGCTTCCCTATTCCCCAATAGTGGTATCAGAGCCTACGTGCGTAGTGTTCGATCTGGATCCCTCATGTATGGAGATACATGGTGGAGAAACATATTAGATCAAATATTTTATCGCACTTAGTTATATCAAATGAGTATTTGACTTCGCTAGGTCGACTATTAGTTGGAGACGGTCGTAACTCAGAACAAGTGATGGGTTTGCTCTTAGCATTCCAAACCCATTCGGTCGGGTACATGTCAGTCAAATCTTCTTCTTCCTCCGACTCTTCCTCATCAGAGTGTTCCATGATGTGAACTTTTGCCCTAGGTTTGTTGAATGTCTTAATGAATTTTTTATCTTTGGCTCGGTTTTCTTGGACCAAAGCCTATTGTTGGTCTGGTCAAGTCCTGCGTACCGGAGCCACTCCGCATCAGGGCTGCTTCGCGCTGGGGCCACGTCAAGATGCTCTGCATCAGACTTTGTCCTATCGGTACTCCGAATCAGACTTCGTCACGCCAACACTTTGCACCGGACGAAGTCGCGCTAGCACGTTGCATTGGATTCTGTCTTGTCAGGGACTTCGCACCAAACCTTGTTGTTCGGAGGTGATTTCGCGTCAGATCCGTTCGGAGCCTTTCTTCGGCCAGATCGATCTGAACGCAAAAGGCTACCTTCAGCGTACCCTTCGCACCAAATGCCAAAGGCCCCCTTCGGTGAACCCTTCGCACGGTAAATTCTGTACCAATCAGGCTCCATCCGACCGATTGGGTTATTATATATATATATTTGGCTAATTGGATTATTTCTGTGTGATCTAATTACCTGGTGACTCCACTCCCCTTTCCACTATTAGGGGTAGTTAGAACGCGACATCAGTGTTGTGTTACGCTTAGGCTCATCCCTAAGTATCCACACGCTTTTGGATCGTCGAACTGACCCAAGTGCGGGGCACGTTTTCATGTCAAGATACAAATTGACTTGCGACGAGATCTTTAGTAAGCTTAAGTTCACCGAGATTGCCAAGGCATCTCGTCCAGGATTTGGAAACTCTTTGCTTCCTTGCATAGCACTAGTTTCCGATTCTGACAGTGGCACCTCATCTGGAGGTAATTTTTCTGGTGGTTCTAGAGTTTGTGCTTTTTTTGGAGGGTTTGACTTGTCCTCCCTGGTCTCTGTCACAAAAGAACATGTGGGCACTTTAGATGATGAGGAGCTAGCTCTCATTGTCAAAAAGTTCACCTGCTTCTACAATGATAGACGAGATTAGAGGAAAGGAGGGTCTCGGGGATGTTTTTAGCGTGGATATCTTTCTCACATTAAAGCTAATTGCCCTAAATTAAAAATGAAAAATGAAAATGAGCACAAGCACCAGAAGTGGAACAAGAAGCCCTTCTTTAAAGGGAAGCGCGTAAAAGTGGCTAAGAAGGTAGCAAGAGATTTTGTGGCCACCCTCAGTGATGTCGACACTTCATCAAGTGAGGAGCCAAGCTCGGAGGAGGAGGAACCTCCCAGGAAAGAGGAGAAGAAGGAGAAGAAGAAAATAGGCTTCACCGGCCTTTGCTTCATGGCCGACAACATCCATAGCAGCGACGAGCTCGACACATCTGAGGTATATCTATCCCGTGATCAGCTTCTTGTTAAAAATGATGAACTACATGATGCTGTTTGTTCTCAGGATATATTACTTAAACTAGCTACTAAAGAACGAAAGAACTAAAATTCAGACTTGAATCTATTTCCACTGAACTTGCAATTCTAAAATCTAAGTCCGATGTTGCTGAATGTGAGTCATGTCTTGTTGTTATGAGTGAACTTGCTCAGTTGCGTTCTACACATGCTCAAATTGTCGAAAAACTTGAAATTACTGAGAAGCAGCTCTTGGAGGTGGATTCTAATACTATTGTCATCAACTAATGCATGAAAAGTCCTTTACTTGTTGAAAGCATTAATTTTAGAGATAAGCATGTTAATGAACTTAAGGCTAGATTGAAGAGTGTTATGTGTTCTAAGGATGTGCAGCCGTCTTGTCTCACCTACATCACCCTTTAGGACCAACTCAACTTTGCTTGAGAGCAAGTTGAAAAACTGAAGTGCGAAAATGACTACCTTCACTCCGTGGTGGAAAAATGCACTGAAGGAAAGGGTAGGATGGATTTGCTTTTGGCTAAAACAAAAATGTGTGCTGACAGGGCAGGGTTGCTCTAGGGTTGGGATATGAGAGAACCACTCCAAACACTTCGAGCGAAACTGTGTTCACTCCACCCACTACCCTTGAGAAAGAAAAAATCCATTTATACACCACACAAAAAGCTGACAATCCTACTCAACTTGCAAAGAAAGCTCTGCCTCCACCAAAGGAAACTCCTCAACAAAAACCAAAGAAGACTGTGAGATTTGCACCTAAGACCCATGCTCATACACCCAAGAGAGTGTATTATTGCTCCTATTGTCAGCGGGTGGGTCACTTGGTTGGGTTTAGCTTTTGCTGCATCAAAGATGAGAGGCGTTTTCAGGCGAAGAGTTTTTGAGACATGCATTACCCATCTTCAGGTATGAATGAGTCCATTTTTCACTCTCGTTCTGATTTTGAGGCTCCTCATGGTCCCATGAGAGATTATGCCCGTCGTGGTATACACCATGCTTCATATGGTGCTAGACCGCGTGTAAGATGTTTTGATTCTCGATAGATTAGGAGACCTCATCGTTTTCAAGATTCGCGCTTTGTAGGTAGACCTCATACTTATTATCATGATTCATACCTTGTGCATAAACAGTCTACTGCAATGCATGGCTCTCGAATTTTACAATGCTAGATTCTTAAACAGTTTTTCACTCACCCTAACACTGAGCACTCGAGATTTTCTGGCATATTTTGAGGGGGACTTGTGTATGTTTGCATAAGCTTATGTCATATGATTAATTGCTTTTACGAGTACATGCTTTATTATGCCTTTGAAGTATTGTCTTTAATACTGTTGATTATACTTTGCTTGAGTACATCTGATATCTGTTATGAGCATGACTTTTATTTGTGAAAATTTAAAAATGATCACTGCTTAGTCTGGAAACTAGCAATTATAGGTTGAGCACATTTGCTATCTTTTACATACCTGATAGCTTAGTGTTGGGGGAAATTGCTTCATTTTAGGACTTAGAGGTTAATAACTCAAAGACTCACTAAGATTCGGAGCTGATGGGTTCTTGCTCGAAGGTGGAGGCGTTAAGCCAAAGGGGGCCTCGATCTGAAGTTCGAAGAAGCCCTCCACAAGATACGAGGCTCCGAAGTTGAGCGACAGGATTGATAAGATGTTTGGCTTATCCGTTTGCCCTAGATAGCTTTACCTTTTTAACCCTACTCAGGGTACCGAATAGTTTCCACTATGTCGGTTGTAATCTAGGGGTAAATAGGTCTTTTCCTTAGACACTTTTGCCTATAAATACCCCCATCTCTACCCTGTAACGGGGACCGAAGACTCGATTACTCAAATACACACATTCGAACTACTCAAGCTATTATCCTTTCGGAGGCTTGGGCTAGTCCTTAAACACGAACTCGTAGTTTGACTGTTCTTGATCTCAGAGAACCTGTTAGCGCAATCTTTTGCGCCAACAGTTGGCGCCGTCCGTGGGGAACCAAGTTCTAAAAGTTTGTTCTCTATTGCTAACTGCACTTCGAAGAACACTTACGGAGGGAGCCTCGGAGTCCCAAGATTCCGTGCACCCTTCGGTAAGGGGCTTCTCAGTGCGGTTCGAAGGCCTTCGCTCGCCTTCCCAGATCAGTCGAAGTCCCTGGTCTTCGGACCTCTCCGTGACTAGCTATGCCTCCAAAGCAAAGCCAAGCCTCGGGTCCTCTCCGAAGGTCCCCTCGGACCACCGGAGCCGGACCCTCAACCGCTCCAATGATTCCTGAGGACGCCGCTGGGCGTCGAGTGCCTAGGGGTCCCCGAGCTCCCCCTACGGTGCTTCGGACTGATTATGTCAGCTCCCAAGACCCGGAGCTGCCCTCCGATGAAGACGAAGACCTTCTTGGAACCGAAGCTGCTCAGTTAGCAAGGCTTCAGGAGGAGGTGGCTAGGTGGAGACAGGAGGCCGCCGATCGCCTCCGCACTCAAGCCTCCACCGAGACTCCAAAAGGGCCCCAAGACGGTGGTGCTCGCAATTTTCCCGAAGCTGTCCAAGTCCCGGAGGAGGCTGAGAACGCATCCTTCGATGATGAGTCTCTGCTACATTCGGACTTGCTAAGAGTGCCCTTCGATCCCAGATTCAAGGCCTCGAAGTTGCACAAGTACTCCGGTGGGTCAGACCCCGAAGAGTTCGCTCGCTCATATGCCCTGGCAATAGAAGCAAGTAGAGGGGTGCGCAACACTATGGCGAAGTGCTTTCCCCTCGCTCTCGAAGGCGTGGCGCTCCGATGGTTCTGGTCCTTGAAGCCAGGATTGATCAGGTCCTGGGAGCAGTTGAAGAAGAAGTTTGTGAGCAACTTCCAGGGCACCTTTGTGGCTCCGATGTTGACATGGAGTTTGTTCCAGGTGAAGCAGCGAGCGGGAGAGACGCTCCGGGAGTACTTCACACGCTTCGCCCACACCAAGTCACAGATTAAGGGCCTGTCTACCTCTTCGGTAGTCGACGCCGCCCGTGAAGGGATGCTAAACCCCGACCTCCTCAGCAAGCTCCATCAGAAGCCGGTGACGTCTGTGGCGCAGCTGATGGCATACTTCGAACAATATGCCAAGGTGGAGGAAGGCTGTCTTCAGTGAACCGGAGCACCCGCACCTACCCTCCGAGAAGTTAAGACGGAGCCAGAAGCCTCGGCTCCTTTACAACCCCCTCAAGACAGCCGCTTCAACGAGCACGGGCGAGGGAAGAAACATTTCCATTCAGAGGTACTAAGCATTGCACCCTCCATCCCGAAGGCACCTGCCAGTTATCAGCAGGCGCAAAGCTTCAAGGCTGGAGTACCAAAGCCTCAAGAGAGAGCACCTGGCAGGCGCCAGAGTTTTTTCTGCCGCGTGCATGGAGACAATAGAAGCCATTACACGAAGGATTGCAAGGCAGTGTTGGCCCTTTGGGGCGACTACCTAGGGCGAAGTACTGGGCGGGGTACTTCGGATCGAGCCCCACCAGCGGCACGGTCGGAGCCTGTGCAAATCATGGCCCGAGCCGGTGTCCCTAAAGCCCCCATGCGAATTCTGGTGGCCAATATTATGCCACCACCGAAGCAGGAAGACCCACAAGACCGCGGCAAACGAGTGGTCCTGCCCATCTCTGGAGGGGGGACCCTCGGGAGCATGTCCAAAAGGCAGCGACGTGAATACATCCGCGAGGTTGGGCACATTGGAACTTCGAGCTCCGCAGAGGGGATGCCAGAGTGGTCTCATGTACACATATCGTTTACTGACAGCGATGCCGCGGGATTAAAGTTTCCCCACGCTGACCCCTTGGTCATTTCCGCAGACATGGCAGGGGTGGAAGTCCGAAGGATCCTGGTGGACGGCAGGAGCTCCGCAGACATACTTTTCGTCCAGGCCTTCGATCAAATGTGCATATCCCGGAAGCATCTACTTCTAGCGGCCCAGCCACTTCAAGGGTTCTCAGGACCGCCTCTCGATGCCCTCGGCTAGATAGGCCTCGAGGTTGTTTTCGGAGAGGGGCCTTTGTCCAGGATAGAAGAGGTGATATTCGATGTTGTCGACGCCCCCTATGCTTACAACGCAATATTCGAGCGAGGGATGCTGAACCAGTTCGGGGCTATAGCGCACCACAATTATCTTTGTTTCAAAATTCCCACACAAGGTGGAGTGCTTACTATTTGAGGAGACCAAGCTATAGCCCAGAGAACGGAGTATGGGCACGGACAGCCGTTGGATCCCCGGCAAGAGCACAACGTGGTGGAGGGCACGGAAGAGGTGCCGGAGGCTTCGAACTCTTAAAAGGGCTCTCCCTCAAGCCAAGCCTGGAAGGCGATGTCGAGACGAAGATAATTTCAAAAGATGGCAAAGAATATCCAGTACAATTCGGCAAAGGGCTATCCGCGGAGATAGTTGCTTCATTGGAAGAAGTCGTCAAGCAAAATCTGGACGTCTTTGCCTGGACCGACGAAGACATCACCGGGGTTGATCGGAGCATCATCGAGCACAACCTGCTCGTCAACCCGAAGGCTCGGCCAGTGCGCCAGGGGCTCCGCAAACTGTCTGCAGAAAGAGCAAGCCTCGCCAAATCCGAAGTAGAAAAATTGTTAAGGGCTAGCACCATCAGGGAGGTAGCCCATACCGAGTGGTTGGCGAACCCTGTTTTTGTAAGGAAGAAGGACTCGAACAAGTGGCGCATGTGTATTGACTTTACTTCATTAAATAAAGCATGCCCGCGAGACCCCTACCCGATGCCCCGAATAGACCAGCTGGTGGATTCCACAGCCGGCTCCGAATTGCTAAGCTTCCTCGATGCTTACTCCGGGTATCATCAAGTCTGGCTAAAGCCTGAAGACGAAGCCAAGCCAAGCTTCGTAACTCCTTCGGGGGTATTTTGTTATGTAAGAATGCCTTTTGGCTTGCGGAATGCCGGAGCCACTTTTTCACGTTTAATAGCTAAGGCTCTAGGTCATCAAATAGGCCGAAATGTCGAAGCTTATATGGATGACATTGTAATAAAAAGTGCTCAAAAGCACCAACATATCTTAGACCTAGCTGAAACGTTTGAGAGCCTCCTAGCTGAAAAATGTATATTCGGAGCACAAGCAGGAAAACTACTAGGGTACTTAGTTTCGAGCAGGGGAATCGAAGCTAGCCCAACGCAGATAAGTGCACTGCAAAGAATGGCTCCACCAGGGAATTTGAAGCAAGTCCAGAAGCTACCAGGAAGGCTTGTAGCCCTTAGCAGATTCCTGGCCAGATCAGCAGAGCGAATTCTCCCAATTTTCAAAGCCCTAAAGGGGTCCAAAAGCTTCAGTTGGACACCGGAGTGCCAGAAGAGTTTTGATGATATAAAAGCATACCTCGGAAGCCTGTCAACACTTACTGTGCCGCTCCCAGAAGAAACACTCCTCCTTTATCTTGCAGCAACAGGCTCCGCAGTAAGTGCAGTACTGGTCCGGGAAGTTGAGCTTAAGGGAAAGCTGGTGCAGAACCCAGTTTATTTTGTGTCAGAAGATTTGTCCAGAGCTAAGATAAGATACTCCGAGCTCGAGAAATTTGCTTATGCCCTGTTAATGGCCTCGCGAAAGCTAAGGCATTACTTTTTGGCGCATAACCTAATCGTTCCTACCTCGTACCCTCTTGGTGATATGCTCCGAAGCAAAGACTCTACAGGTAGGATCGGGAAATGGGCTGTCGAGCTAGCCCCCTTCGGAATCTCCTTCACGACAAGATCAGCTGTTAAATCCCAAATCATAGCCGACTTCGTAGCGGAGTGGACGCCATCTGCAGTTTGGGCTCCGGAGGAGCCCTCCAAAGGTTTATGGACCATATTTTCTAACGGAGCCTATCAAGTATCTGGTGCTGGAGCTGGCGCAGTCATCATATCACCATCAGGGCAAAAGGCCATGTATTCTGCGAGGCTCAACTTTAAGACCACCAATAATATCGCAGAATACGAAGGGGTCCTGCTAGGCCTCCGAAAGGCAAAGGAACTTGGAGCTGCATGGATAATAATTAAAACAGATTCCCAAGTCGTCGCAGGGCATGTCGATAAGAGCTTTCAAGCAAAAAACCCACATCTAGCACAATACCTTGAAGAAATCCGCAAGACTGAAGCTGCATTCAAAGGATTCTCTGTTCGAAGCATCCCTCGGGCAGATAATCAACTCGCAGACATTCTGGCAAAAGCTGCAGCCGGAGCGGTGGACCTCCCGGAGGGTGCTTTCTACGAAGAACTAATGAAGCCTGCAGCTAATCAATCACCCTCCGCAGAAGTACTGTGCATTCCAGCTACAGATTGGCGGGCTCCGATTATGAATATATTGCAAGGTGGCATAGATTCTTCAGAAGGTCCGGATGCCCGAAGATTGCAAGCAAGGGCTCGAAACTACAAGCTTGTCAACGGAATATTGTACAAAGCTGGCGTGTGTTCCCCTCTACTTCGATGCATTTCCCAACCCGAAGGCCAAGACATACTTTGGGAAATTCACGAAGGTTTGTGCGAAAGTCACCTGACCCCTCGTGCTCTAGCAGGCAAGACACTTCGGTAGGGGCTTTACTGGCCAACAATTGTGAGAGATGCAGAGGAATTGGTTCGAACATGCCAAGGATGCCAATGGATGGGCAGACGAAGCCACCGTCCGCCAGTTCCACTACAAGTTATTGCCCCGGTATGGCCAATGGCTCGGTGGGGCATGGACCTCATAGGCCCTTTTCCAATGGCAAAAGGCAGCTTGAAGTTTGCGGTAGTAGCAATCGAATATTTTTCAAAGTGGGTTAAAGCAGAACCATTGACTGCTATCACTTCAAAGAATGTGCAAAATTTTTTTGGCAAAACATTATATGCAGGTTTGGAGTGCCAAGGGAGTTAACAGTGGATAATGGAACCTAGTTCGAAGCTGACACATTCAAAGAATTTTGTGAAGAACTGGGCATTAAGTTGTGCTTCGCTGCAGTGCGCCTTCCACAGTCCAACGGAGCTATCGAGCGAGCCAACGGTAACATCCTCTCCGGTCTGGATCGACAAATAGTTGGATTGGCCAAAGGGCTGTGGGTCGAAGAGCTTCCCAAGATCTTGTGGTCCATTAGAACCACTCAGGCCAGGTCCACAGGCTTTACCCCATTCAGACTGCTATTCGGAGATGAGGCCATGACCCCTACGGAGCTCAGAGGTGGATCCCTTCGTGTAGTGCAGCCCGGAGAGGAAGATGAAAGAAACACTTCGCTGGACTTGTCAGAAGAAACAAGGCTTCGAACTATCGCCAATCTGACCAAGTATCAAGGTCAAACAAAAACATGGCATGACCCGAAGATAAAGCTGAACAAGCTTAGACCAGGTCATCTAGTTTTGCGAAGTGTAATAGCTCTGGGAAGCTAGGAAATAAATGGGAAGGACCATATGTTATCGTACGCTCAGGGCCCCAGATCGTTTAAATTAGCTAATTTAGAAGGGGAAGAATTGAAACATGCATGGCATGCGGAGCACCTTAAGCGTTATTACGCTTAGGGGATCCTTGTAATCACTTGTAAAGCTTTCCTTTTCTAAATAAAGTGAAGGGTCGAATTTTGTTTGCTCTTCGAATATCCCTTACTCCTGATGGACGCATCGGGAGGACGGAGATGCTTGCAGAGTCAAGCATCTTTCCCAAGACCCGGGCAGCAACCTACGAACCATCGGTTCAGGGGCTTCGCTGCGACCCTACGGATTCCAGGCTCCGTCTTGTTTAGATCCGTAGAAGAGTCTAAGGACTTTAAAAAGAACAGATTTCTGGCCTCCGGGTGCGAAGTATCTGTAAAAGAGCCGAAGGTGGCCACCCTATGGATTCTAGGCTTCGGCTTGTTAGGATCCGTAGAAGAGTCTAAGGACTTTAAAAAGAACAGATTTCTGGCCTTCGGGTGCGAAGTATCTGTAAAAGAGCCGAAGGTGGCCACCCTACGGATTCCAGGCTCCGGCTTGTTAAGATCCGTAGAAGAGTCTAAGGACTTTAAAAAGAACAGATTTCCGGCCTCCGGGTGTGAAGTATCTGTAAAAGAGCCGAAGGTGGCCACCCTACGGATTCCAGGCTCCGGCTTGTTAGGATCAATAGAAGAGTCTATGGACTTTAAAAAGAACAGATTTCCGGCCTCCGGGTGCGAAGTATTTGTAAAAGAGCCGAAGGTGGCCACCCTACGGATTCCAGGCTCCGGCTTGTTAAGATCCGTAGAAGAGTCCAAGGACTTTAAAGGTAAACAGATCTTCGGCCTAAGGGTTTGAACAATTTGTAAAAGAGTCGAAGGTGACCAAGTAATAAGGTTTCGAGGTCCCGGCCAACGAGACACTTAAAAAAAATAACAAAAGTCCTACGCGACAAGTAGATCCAACTTCGAAACCTACGAGATAATAATGCGGAAGTATGTTCAAAGAACCCTCTGAAAAGGTAAAGTACGAATATTAAGTGTGATATGAAGCATCGGGTTGTTCATAACATCATTGTGCCTGGCGAACCTATTTGCACTGCAAAGGGTCCACCACCCACAAGGAGGGGTAGGAGGGTAAAACGCAAACAAGATACTTTCGAAGCAATTCACATTAATTCATCGTACTTATACATCAGGAGAAGTTTTGGTCCAAGCCTAGGAAGAATCGAAGACCCTGTCGGCCTCTAGAGCTACCTCTCCGGCTACTTTGTCCTTCGGAAATCGAAGCCACCGGATTTGCCCTTTTTGTTCGAGTGCTTCTCTTCTTCTTCGAGGCTCGCAGTTTCCTTTGCTCCTCTTGAAGCTCAGCCCAAGTCATAAGTCTTTCGGAGTTAGCCTCCGCAGGGTCTTCGGCCTGGTACTCCGAGTCAGACCAATCCATGTGTTCGGAGGACGAAGATGCCTTCTCTTTCTCCTCTTCCTTGATATAAGTTAAGACCTCTTGAAAAACTTCGAGGGTTATCTCCCCTTTGTCTCCACGAGGAACAGAGAAGCGAGAGCGGTGGTAGGGCCTTAAGCTCTCGAGGCTTGACCACTCCTTCCGGAGCCCTTCGGTAAAATCTAGTATTTCGAGGTCAGGTTCCGAAGGGCATGACAAAACCTAAAAGAACAAAACACCCAAACAAGCTGTTCGTTTATAACTTTTCATTAATACAAGGGGCTTTACTAGATTTTTATACATAATGGCCCTAAGAGCTAGACCTGTGGGTCGGTGGGTGGAGCAGGAGGCACCGGAGCTGGCGAGGCAGGAAGCGGTGGCCTTGTCTGTGCCTGCTTCTGGCGATGGGCCTTGTCGATCCAAGCTTTGGCCGCAGCCTTGTGGTCCGTCTTCTAGGTCGACCGGAAGGCTTCCCAGGCCAAGGCTACGTCCGAAGATGGGTGCAGCAGGTCTTCGGAGGCAAAGCTTCCGGGGGTCGAACCCCCAACTGGAGCGAGGGGGATCTGAAGGGCCTCGAGGTGGCAAAGAACTCCAATGTCGGCACACTGACCGGAGATCTCTCCGTACCGGACACCAGAGTTCATCATCAACGACGCCGCCACTTGGATCCTCTTCAGTTTCCGATCGAGGGATTCGCTGGCCGCCGCAGAAGACAAAGGGAACATAGTGCCAAAATATTCCAAGGTACCCTGAAGGGTATCCGAGGTACGTTCTGCTGCACTGGCGTTCTTCTTCTCTCCTGTCTCTAGCCCCACAGCAGTAGCAGACACTTCGACCACTTGAAGCAGCAAGTAGCTCTTCTGGGCCATCGCTTGATTAAGGGCTCCTTGGAGCTCCACCAGCTGGGCGCTCGAAGTGGCCGCCACTTGCCGGAGCCTTTCAACCTCCGCTCGGAGTACAACACACTCAACTTCATCCTCTTGGGCCGAAGTCCGGAGCATGTCATTGTCTTGTCTCGCTATTCGGAGGGCTTCGTCGGCCTCAGCCCTAGCCCTCCATTCTTCGAGAACTTCTTCCTCCAACCGAAGTGATCTTTCGTCGGAGCCCTTGAGCGCAGTTTGGACGGTGGTAACCTTCCTTTTGAGTCGATTGGTTTCGACTTCATTGGAAGTCGCTGCTGCTCTAGCAAGGACGAATTGCTGCAAAGAAAAAAGAACAAGTACCAAGTATTTATAGTTGCTAATTAAAAGTGGTTGTGGTGCTTTTCATACCTGAAGGGCAGCCCTTTCGAGGGCCATGTTGAGCACCGGAGCCCTGGCTTCGCTCAGAGCAGAGACCAGGTCCAAATTGGTAATGTCCTGGCTCTTCTCCGCCAAAGGCTCCAGGAGCGCTCAGAGGCCTGTCTAGTTCTCCAGAAACGAAGACAGCAAAGGAAGCCAAGACGAAGCTTGGCGATCATCTGCCGTGGCCTCCTCCTCCGAGTTGCTGGCCAAGGTCGTCGTTGGGCTGGGGGGAAGCCCGAGGCTGGACATACTTTTGGCCCTCCCCAGCACGAAGGCAGGCGGCTCGGCTAAGGCAGAGGTGGCTCTTTCTTCGGCGGCTACCCCTTCGGTTGGAGCCGCATCAGCAGAGGCAGCCTCGGTCACCAGAGCCGCATCAGCGGGCATGACCCCCGCCACGGGGGCCAGAGCGTCTAAGGGAGTCAAGGTGTCCATCGGAACCACAACTCCCGGGGAAGTTGGGGCCTCATGTGCAGCTGGGGCTTCGTCGCCTTTCAAGGTACCTACAATATCAAGATGCTTGGTGAGCATTTACGAGTAAAGATTGCTGCAGGTATCAACCAAGGTAAAAGCTTCGAAGTACACCTACGGAGGCACCATGAGGCAAAATCGTTGGATCCTCCAGAACTTGGTACATCTGGAGGATGTCGTCGATGTCGTCTCCTGAAGTCCTCTCCGGCATGTTCTAAGCTGGGACCTCGACCTCCGCCGTGATCACCCCGGCTACAAGCGAGTTGGGGGCGACAGGGTTCGGCTCCGAGTTTACAACATCAGGCACGGGTGTGCGTGCCAGATCTACCTCCACAACCTCTCGAGCAGAAGTTTTGGCTGGGACCCCCGCTGCATCTTCGTCGCCCTCTAAGAGATAATCCTCGAAGGTCTTCGCCAGCTGGGCGTTGGAGTCTTCGGAGTCCTCCGAGGCCGAGCTCCGAACGTCTAAAGACGAAGTAGACGAGGTGGGAGCCAGCTGCGGAGGGATCTTCGCCACTTTCTTCTTCTTAGGCGGAGTATTGCCGGCTTTCTTCGGGCGCTCAGCGACGGCCTTCCGTTTCCGGGGGGCTGCTCCGGTTGAGGTAAATCTGGTAGAGGAGGGGGCACCATCCTGAGAGCTCCCCACACTATATTGGAGCGCTCCCAGCTCCCCACCAGCTCCAGCCTCTTCTGTCTTTCAACCACCGTAGGGGCTCCGAGCACCCATTCGGTGGCCCTAGCTATATCCTCCGGAGCTAGCGCCAGTGGAGCCGCTGAAAAAAGGGGTAACATTATAAGTATGTTATTTTCATCATCTAACATATTACTGCAGGAAGTGGTCTTACCTAAGGTTCGGAGATCACCTTCCGAAGCCTGTTGAAACACTATCAGCCAGTTGGCCCCAAGAGGTGGAATCCGAAGAGTGATGAACTCTTCGGTGAGGTCGCGCATGCTCATGCGGCGAGCCACCAAAGTCAATAGCCCTAGCCGCGTTGAGAGCAGGCTAGGGTTCGGAGCAATGTCCGCCTCCTTCCAGAACCAGATCTCCTGGAGAGGCCCTACGAGGGGGGAGTCCTCTCCGACTTCTGTGTAGAACCACCGAAAGATATAGTTGGTGTACCATCTATCATTGATGGCCTTCGCGGGAAAGTGTTGGGCGTGCTCCCTCCGCAACTGGAAGTTGACCCTGCCGAAGGCTGTTATCACCTTGGTGTCCCCAGGCCCATCTTGCGGCTTCGGCTGGCAGATGGCCTCGTGGGTGGCGGCGAAGACCTCCGATCATCCCTCGCACCCTTCGGCTCGGAGCGCCCACTCGAAGACAGCCAAGCGGGCGATGACATTGGGAGATAGCTGAGGTAGCGTGATGTGGAACAGGTCCAGTACCTCTGCTAGGAAATTGATGGTCGGAAGCCCCAAACCCGCTTCGAAGAATGCCTCGAAAACCACAACTTCTCCGCTTCGTGGCCTCAGGGTTGATTCCGACCTAGGGACTCGAGTCCTCAGTCCGGTCCCCAGCTTCCCTTCCACGGCCTCTTCAATGGACTCGACGGTGCTCGTGGACTGGCCGATGAGGAAGCTCTGGGGAATCTTCTTCTTGGATGGCGAGCGAAGCTCTCGAGGGTTCTTGGGCCAGGCGCCGCCCGGAGCTCCGGCCATTGCTGCCGCAGCCGAGGCTGCCCATGCTTGCCTCTGCGCTAGGGTGCCCGCCGCTACCGGAATAGTGTGGCTGGTTCTCGCCATGGCTCGGTGGATTGGAAAGTTATGGGAATTGAAGGTTGAAGAGAGTGGTTCGCAGGCGCCGGATACGGTAAAAAGTCGTGGGTAACTTCTAATCCCCTTTTTATAACCATTCAATGGTTGCTATGTTTCGATCGCATCCACACTGCAGGTTCGACTTCCGCCGCTGGCAGGTGGGTCCAGGAAGTGGAACAGCGAGAGACTGCCGTAAATTTCGATCGTTACCTTTTACAGAGTGTAACGGCTACTTGCACCGTAACGACTATAATCAAACGGTTCTTCACGACGTTTGGGCCTCGAAGCGGTTCTCTTTCTCACGAAGTGTTCACACAGCATTGAGGGATCGGAGTCGGGGTCCGAATGCTTTGGATCCGAGAATCCTCCGAAAGACTGTAATGAGTTCAAATTTTATCTAAGTCTCAGAATATGAAAATATTCCTTGCGTATACTGCCTCCCTTCTGTACAGGGTAAATTCGGAGAGATGTATTCGAGGGGCTACTGTTGGGGGAAATTGCTTCATTTTCAGGACTTAGAGGTTAATAACTCAAAGACTCACTAAACTTCGGAGCTGATGGGCTCTTACTCGAAGGTGGAGGCGTTAAGCCGAAGGGGGCCTCGATCTGAAGTTCGAAGAAGCCCTCCGCAAGATATGAGGCTCTGAAGCTGAGCGACAGGATTGGTAAGATGTTTGGCTTATCCGTTTGCCCCGGATAGTTTTACCTTTTTAACCCTACTCAGGGTACCGAATAGTTTCCACTATGTCGGTTGTAATCTAGGGGTAAATAGGTCTTTTCCTTAACACTTTTGCCTATAAATACCCCCATCTCTACCCTGTAACGGGGACCGAAGACTCGATTACTCAAATACACACATTCGAACTACTCAAGCTATTATCCTTTTGGAGGCTTGGGCTAGTCCTTAAACACGAACTCGTAGTTTGACTGTTCTTGATCTCAGAGAACCTGTTAGCGCAATCTTTTGCGCCAACACTTAGTCCTTTACACTTAGATACGAACATGCAACTTGTTCATTTCAAAACCAATACCTGAAAATATTGTGCTGAACATTAAAAAAATAAAAAATGAAAATTATTGATATTCATGCTGTTTTGTGTTGAAATTGAAAAGATCCAGGTGTGTTTGCTTTGTCGCACTACTTTCTTCTAGACTACTTACTATAGCACTTTGGTATGAACTGGCACATTGAAGTGTATACCAAGACCAATGCTTTAAACTTCTAATGGTTTCAACCTAGGCTTAGCTTGGTCGGTTAGCATAAGGTTGACATGCAAATAACCCCTGGCACTAAAATTAAAAATAAAAAAATCAATCATAAAGCTTGAATTAATTGCATAACAAGTTTGCTGAAGAACTTTGCAATGGGATATGCTTATCTGGTTAGTATTTGTTAGCTTTTGCATCTCATGCCTTGCCATGTCTAGTATGCTAGTCTGAGTGGCGATGCTTTTATGTGCCAAAATATGAAAATGCTTGCTCATGCTTTTGTTTAGATGGTATTCACCTGAGCGTGTCATACAGTACTTTTAGATAATATTCAAGGCAAATGCTTGTTTTGTACTATAATTGGAGTTGCTCATGTTTGAGAAGCTTGCATTTACACTTTACCCTCACACCCCTCTTTGCATCTTTTTTATCACCTTGATGCTTGCATTGCTAAAGGGGGAGAATTCTTGAGACATGTTTTAGAAAAAGGGGGAAAGGGGGAGATACATGTTTTTTTGCCAAAAGGGCAGTATTTTTGCCAAAGGGCGAGATCGAGAGAGATCTTTTATCAAGTGACATGTTTTGGCTCTTTTCTGAGTTTTTATGATCACTTGTGTGCTGAACTTGAAACTTTCATGATATTTCTTTTTGGAGTTGTCAATGCACTCATCAAGGGGGATATTGTGGAACCAAGTGGGGTCGCACTGTGATTTTTATCTTGGTGATGAGTGATTGACAAGTTTGCTTGATCATGGTGATGAGTGATCGATCATGGTGATGAGTGATTGGTGGTTTGCTTGCATAGATAGGATCGGTGTGTGTGTGGAGATTGTGTGCCGAGGGGATCAATGTGTCGATGGGATCGGTATGCGTCGTGATTCGTGTTTTGGCTTGTCTCTTGTGTGTAGGGTGGAGATGATAGCCAACTGTCAACGACAGGTGATCAAGGGTCAAGCGGGGAGCTTGAAGCCAGAGGATCAAGGAGGCCGGGTGAAGTTGGGGATGATCTCAGGAGTACACGTGGAGATAAAGCAAGACATGAACAAACGGATGATCGAGGCAGTGTGTCGACTAAGTCAGCGAAAGGGAGGCCCGTGCAAATGATCAGGCGGCTTGAGGGGATCGAGAGTGGGAGAGATTTGCTGGCGGTCGAGTTCGCGGATTGGTGACACGTGTCGGTGATCGGGAAGGCTTTGTCGGTTTCGGCTAAAAATCGTCGTATCAGAAAATGTTATTAAATTCCAATAAATAGAAGTTTATTTTTCTGTTTTAGTGGTGTAGATTAAGTGTAATCTTTTAGTATTTTACTGAATTTTTAATTCTGAAAAAATACTAAAAGAATAGGTTAAATGATGTAATAAATTAGGTGTAAACTTTTGTGTATTTTTCAGAATTAAAATACATAAGGGTATTTAGGTAATTACTTGGTAATTAAACCCTAATGTCATTTTAGAAAATACTTTTATAGGATTGTCTATAAAAGGGACCTCATGTCTTGGGATTTAGGTAGAACTTTTGGCTGAACATTTTTGGAGACATTTGGACTGAATATTCTAGAAAAAAGCAATTTTTATCCAGAAATTTGCTTTGCCTTTATCTTGTATTTGCGGCTGAGTGCTTTTATCCCGTTTTCTTCTGTGTCTCCGGGCAAGAACTGCCGTCGCCAGGAAGTGCCACAGCGCCGCCAGCACAGCATCACGCCAGAGTGCCACCAGGATCAAGGTGTACAGTGTCGGTTTATTTGAGGATCCTCTTTTTCGGTTTTTATTGTTTCTGGATTGGATTGGTTCCGTTCCCCGCTGCTTTTTCCATCGTCAAGTCGACATCATCACCGAGCAGAAATCATCACCAGAAGTGCCAGGTACACAAGAACTGCATCGGTCTTCTTGAGGATAATCTTTTCTCCGGTTTTTATTGTTCTCCTGTGGATTCCTTTCTGCCACCAAGAGTTTTTTTTTTTGAAGCTGACATCGCACTGTGCGGCCACTGCTGCTAATTTACTACACTATCGGGAGTTTTTCAGAATAGTCATCACCAGATTTTATTATGATTTTTCTCCATTGTCACATTGCCGGGCGGTGCACCGCTGACACTAGGTCACATCGACAGCTAAGCCATCGTCAATCTTTTTCTTGCTGTGTAATTCATCTCAGCCACTAGAAGTTTGTTTCTGTTTTTTGCCTAACATCAAGACGAATTGCTTTTGTTCTAGATTGTTTCATTGTTGATCTCTGATGGCTGAAGAACAAACACACACAACTTATGAATTCAGTTGTTTTGGTGCTGCGCAAAGAACCAACAGCATTTTCTGTATATTGCTGAAGCTTTTATTCCCTAACTACTAGCGTTCATGATCTGGCCATTCCGCCGTATTGGTGCACACACTACACATGACTCTCTGCATGCATGGCCTCATGACGCAGCACGGGCTCACGCATACGACTCAGCTAACTCTAACCAACGGAAGCAAAACAGACTCACAGCTAAACCATAGTTCTAACAGCTAGATTACCCAATAATACTCTCCCTAACCTAGATGTTGGATGGTGTCGACGACCCCGAGTTTCAACCGCAGTTGCTGGAACCTCACTCGACCGAGAGACTTTGTGAGGATATCTGCTAGTTGATCTTCAGTGTGAATTTTCTAGATGACAACCTTGCCATTCTCCACACACTCTCTGATGTAGTGAAAACGTGTTTCAATATGCTTACTCCTCCCATGGAAAACTGGGTTCTTGCACAATTCAATTGCTGATTGGTTGTCAACGTAGATCGACACACTGTTCGCAACTTGTCCATAGAAGCTCTCGATCAATCTCCTAAGCCAGATCGCTTGACAAGCTGCAGATGAGGCGACGATGTACTCTGCTTCACAGGATGATAGTGTCACCACGGACTGCTTTTGGGACTGCCAAGTCACTGGAGTATCACCAAGACAGAATAGAATGCCAGAGGTGCTTTTGCGACCATCCACATCTTCAGCCATATCTGCATCGCTATACCCCTTGAGCTTGATGTCACCGCTTCCTTTGAAATAACACAGGCCATAGTGGATCGTCCCAGCCACGTACCGCAACAAATGCTTGACGGCGCTCAGATGTTCTGTTGTAGGCCTTTCCATGAACCTCCCAACGTACCCGACGGCGAAGCTAATGTCCGGTCGAGTATGCACAAGATACCAAAGACTCCCAACTATGCCGCGATAGAATGTGGAATCAACAGATGAGTTTGAACTTTCCTTACTGAGTTTGAGGCGGGCTTCCATTAGCACATGTGCAGTGTTACAGCCGTCCATGACAGCCTTGTTTAGGAGCTTGTTGCATACTGTTGGGGGAAAATGCTTCACTATCTGGACTTAGAGATTAACAGTTCAAAAGGACTTATTAGCTTCAGAGCCGATGGGCTCATGCTCGAAGGTGGAGGAGTCGTTAAGCCAAAGGGTGCTTCGATCTACGATCCGAAGGAACTCTCCGCAAGATGTGAGGCTTCGGAGCCAAACGACAAGATTGATAAGATGTTTGACTTATCTACTTGCTTTGGGTAGATTTTACCATTTTAACCCTGTTCAGGGTACCGAATAGTTCCACTATGTCAGTTGTAATTGAGGGGTAAATAGGTCTTTTCCTTAGACGTTTTTGCCTATAAATACCCCCTTCTTACCCTGTAATCGGGATCAAATACTCAGTTATTCTAATACACATATTCGGACTACTTAAGATATTATCCAATTCGGAGGCTTGAGATAGTTCTTAAACACGAACTCACTATTTGTCTGTTCTTGATCTCAAAGAACCTGTTAGCGTAATCTTTTACGCCAACACATACACTTCTTGACTCATAGAGATCTTCCCAGGAGATTGCTTTACTTCAATGCCCAAGTAGTAGCTCAACTGTCCAAGATCACTCATTTTAAACGTATTCTTCATCTCTTCTTTGAACAACCCAATCTCTGCTTGGTCAGCTCCAGTGAGTATCAAATCGTCTACATATACACCCAAGAGGATGCGCCTGTGTTCAGTCCCTCGTGTGTACACTCCGTGTTCTTCTTCACAGCGTGAGAACCCAAGTGTCACCAATATCTGGTCTAACTTGGCATTCTAGGCTTGAGGAGCTTGACGAAGGCTGTACAATGCTTTATGAAGGCGTAGTACTCATCTCTCCTGTCCGACAATGGAGAACCCTGGAGGATGAACAACATATACTTCCTCCGCAAGATCACCATTCAAAAATGCTGACTTGACGTCGAGGTGAGGGAGCTTCCAGCCTTCATGTGCCGCCACAACTACTAGAGTGCGCACTGAGTCCAACCGAGCCACTAGCGCGAACACCTCGTGAAAATCCACACTGGCATGTTGTGCATATCCTTTCGCCACTAAACGTGCTTTGTGCTGGATTACAACACCCTGTGCATCTTTTTTCAGTTTAAACACCCATTTGAGACCAATAGGTCGATGTCTTTCTGGCAGCTCTACTGCTTCCCATGTACCATTTTCTTCAATGGCCGCCAATTCCTCCTCCATTGTCCTTTGCCATGCTGGATCAGTGGCCGCCTCATTGAAAGAGGCGAGCTCTTCAGTTGCCACCAGTAGCCACTCCTTAGGGTCAAGCTCATGCTATTTAGAGGTGTTTATGTAGTCCTCCAGCTTGCGATACCTTCTAGGTGCTCCTCCATCAGTGTGATCCAGGTCTGAGGAGATGTGTGTCGGTGGTGTGCAGTGCTCAACTTGTGTGCTGGCCAAAGTGTTGACGAAGCTTGCTGGTGTAACAGGGACTTCCTCATCTTCTTGTTCCTCCACTGACGAAGCCACTGAAATAGCAGGAGCGTTTGGCACGCTACTGTCCGAGACATTGGAGGTCATGTACTCCACTGTAAAAGTCTCAGGAACATCAACGCCTTTCACTTCCCAATTCCACCCTCTAGCCTCATCAAAGATAACATCTCGAGTGATATGCAGACCACCACTCACTGGATCATACATCAGATATGCTTTAGATCCTGGTTCATATCCTATGAACACCATCTTCTTACTCCGGTCGTCCAGCTTGGCGACATGTGGGCGGGTGACCTTGACATATGCAATTCATCCAAACGTGCATAGGAAGTGGACGACGGGCTTCACCCCATGCAAAGCCTCATAGGGAGTTTTGCCGGTGACACTCTTAGTTGGAGACCTGTTTAGGAGGAAGACTGCAGTGCTCACAGCCTCCCCCCAAAATGAACTAGGCATGTTCTTCGCCTTGAGAAGACAGCGAGCCATCCCCATCACCGTTTGATTCCGGTGCTCGACGACCCCGTTTTGCTAGGGAGAATACGGTGCAGTGAGCTGCCGGTGCACACCCTTCTCCATGCAGTATTCACCAAATGTCATTGCCGTGAATTCACCTCCCTGATCAGTGTGAAGTGCGCGAAACTTCCTTCCCGTCTCCACCTCTACTCTGGCCTGGAACTTATGGATTGCCCCTACAGCTTCGTCTTTCGTGGTCAGCAGGATCAACCACATGCATCTACTCGTATAATCGACGAGGAGAAGAAAATAGCGATGACCGCCATGTGTTGCTGGAGTAATAGGACCACACATGTCTCCATGTACCAGATCAAGACGCTTCTTTGCACGAGACTTGGACTCCTGTGCGTCGTTGCTTGCCTACGAGACAGGCATCACACAACTGATCCACATGAGAAAGTTGTGGGAGTCCACATACCATGGAGCTGTTGCTCATCTTCTTCAGCCCGTTGATGCCATCTCCATGCTTTGTCACCCTCTTGCGTCAGAATTGAAATTGGTTGAGCAAGGTTGAGGGTAATCTTGTACAGCCTGTTGGACGACCGTCACACCTTAGCAAGAAGTTCTTTCGAGGGATCTCGCACTCGGAGTACACCATCTTCGATCAGCACCTAGCAGCCGGCTTCATTGAGTTGGCCTAGACTTATAATGTTACTACGGAGGCGTGGAATGTAGTAGATGTCTAACAACACGTGATGACACCCACCATGCATCTCAAACACAATTGTGCCACGTCCGACTATGTCCACCAGGGAGCTGTCTCCAAACTTCACAGTTCTGGTGACGTTGTGGTTCAGCTCGGAGAAGGCCACGTCGATTCCTATCATATGATTCAATGCGCCTGTGTCAAGGTACCAAACTCCTTCATCGCACCCTCTAGAATTGTCATTGACATCGCCGAGCTTCACTGTCGCACGTTCCTCATTAAGGAACACACAACCGCCTATGCACACTAAAGAAGAAAGTGCCTGGGGAGGAGTATCACGCCTCGATTTAATAAATCAGGACCTTTATTGAAATTCCATAGAAAATCACTAAAAACAAGACGTTCATCATGCGACCACGTACAATACGAGCAATCATTCATGGTTCGTAGACCGTATTTAATACAAAAGTGTATAAAGGTGAAGAGAAACTAATAAAACAAAGGGGTCCTAGATGAACGCCTCCTTCCAGTCTCGCCTTGACTGGGTCGCTACTCCAGACCTTCATCCTCCTCGTAGTAGACGGGCTCTGGTGGTGTAAGTCAACGGGGGTGAGTACAAACGTACTCAGCAAGCCACCGGATGCAAATATAATGCAGAGTAATAACGAGGGAGATAGTGGCTAATTTTGCGGAAAAGCATAATTGTAAAGCATTAAATGTGATCAATTGATTAATACTGAAATGTAAACATGGGTATGCATCATCATCTTCTAACTCGAGAGGTACAATCAGCCCCACCTCGCTCAATAGTCCTTACATGCCATGAATAACTCAACCAGTCAAACAATTGTAAACTAACTACGAGTAGTCACACAACCCGCCCTTGACCATGGGCTCGTCTTTTTGAAAAGATTAAATACTCTGATCAGAGGTGTACCACTGTACCCACAAGGCACGCACTCATCACTTACCCAAAGTGTAACGAGATGACCCATACCATGGGAACTCATGCCAAAACCTTCCATATGGTCCTCCTCGACCCGACAGCACCCTCTTATGGGTTTCATATGGTGTCCCGACGCGTCGAGCCTCACCATACCCCCCTTGAGCCACGTCGGTACAAGTCACCCGCAGGTTGCCCCTTGCCCCCTCCACTATGGTGCATCGAGTCGGATTGTTCCATACTTTCAGTTAGGACTTACCCATTAGACTTGTGGTTGGTACGGAAGTGCTTTGTAACAGATCCCGCAGACCGGTCCTTATAGTGCGCCGGGTGCGACCAACCAATGCCCTAGCTTGCACCCGGAACCCACCATACTTATAACATAGCCAACTCCAATAGAGTCCAGAGACAAGAATAACGGGGAAATTTCATATAGTAGAATCCATCTATCTACGACTCATTCTTTTTATCCTATAGCAGTTGTGCCGATACATTGGGCACTAGCTAATACTTTTATAGTAGAGTGACAAGGGGTTAAGGCTCAATAAGCATGTCTTGGGTTTGCACACAAGGACGGGGATCTAATAAATATAAGTGTAGGGCTTGATATTTGACTAATGCAATATTAACCTATGAGTTATAGCGATAATTTATTAAAACATGGGCTCAATGATGATCAAAATGGGGGTTGTGACTTGCCTTGATCAGCAAAGGGTGAAGGTGGAACCTTGGGATAGAACTCCGGCTCCTCGATGAACTCATAGTCTTCTCGATACGGAAAAATAAACATAGCATTCAATAAACAGATAAAACATCACAAAATAATCATACAAGTGTTAGGGGTTTTAATATGTGAAATGAGGTTTTATTATTCTGAAGTTTGGTGAAAAACATTAAAGATTAGATTTTTAAGGCTTTTTCCAATTTATTTTGTGAATTTATAATTTTATCCCTAAGGGGTTTTTATTTGTTTAATTGATAAGAATATTTTGGGCAACAGTGACATACTGTTTTTATGGCATTAATGGGTAGAAAATAAAATGCTGAATTTAATAAAATTTGAATGGTGAAATTTGGAGTTAAAATGAGCAAGTTATGAATTTTCAAAGTTTAAACATTTTTCTGGAATTTTTATTTAAACAGAAATTAGTCTCTGGTCCATGGTGAACCAGGTTCACCGTGAACCATTGACCAGTCGTGTGAGCCGGACACGTGGCAGTGGTCGGATCCAGATTCAACAGACTGTATGCGCGCGGGATCGTTTAAGTGAAAATCGATGGTCCACAATGCTTCGTACCATTTCAGCCTGAATCAAGGGCTCAGATTAAATCCCCTCATGATTTAATCTGCGCCGCTCGCTCAGGATCGTGCGGCTCGGATGGGATCCTGCACGGCACGCACTAAGGGGGTTTTTACCCCCTTCGTTCCTGACTCCGGCGAGGCAACGACGACGAATTCCGGCGACGGTGAGGGTTAATCGGCCAAGCTAAGGACTAAGACGAGACCAGTCGCGTTAGGGGAACTCAGGCGTACCGGCGGTGGCGGTGGCGGTGGCGGAGAGCCAACGGTGACTGGCGATGAAGAGAGACGGTGAGGCTTCTCAGGTTCGATGGCGGCGAGGCGATCCGATGACGTTTGTGCCCAACGAAGACGATGCCGAGGACGGGCGATCGACGACGGTCTTGTGCGTGGCGGGGGCGTGGACTGCGGGGGCCTGTGGCGCCGGTGAGGGGCTGCCGGAGCCGAAGCAGAACAAAAGGCCGAAAATAGGCAACGGCGCTCTGGAGATGCGATGGCTAGGGCTAAGGGGGTGTGGGCAGAGGGCGGCGAACCGAGGGGTTCTTATAGGGTCATCGGCGGCGGATATGGTAGGCTAAAAGAGGGAAACCCGAGGAGGGTTTCTATTTTTCTCTGGCGAGGGTTTCCTTTAGCTCGGCTAGCTTCCATATTCATGGATTCATGTTGGCTTTGGATGGAATGGGGTCGCCGGCGATCGGGGGAAATGAATCCGGGATCGGATCGATGAAATCGAGCGGCCGACGGCGGATTTGGGAAGGGTTCTCGCCGGGAAAGGAAAGGGGGATCCCCTTCCAAGGAGGAAGACGAATCTGACTGGTGGGCTCCACCTGTCAGCGAGTGAACAAAAGGGAAGGGGGCCGACAGACGGGCCCGGGCTGTTAGTGGCGGGGACAAGCGCTAGCGAGGCTGACGGGTGGGCCAGGCAGAGGCGGGCGCGGGAAGGAGAGAGGGGGTTCGAGCGCCTACAGGTGGACCCCGCTTGTCAGTGGCACGCG
>JAAALK010000288.1:54111192-54129016 GCA_019279435.1 Zizania palustris
GGAAGGGGTGCGACCTCCTCGAGATCCTTCTTCAACTCCTCAAGTTGATGGTGAAGCTGTGTGGTGACGATGGCGCCCTGGCGTAGAAGCTCATTCTGACGCCTCAACTCCTCTACCTCGAGGGTCAACTGAGGGTTCTGCTGGACCTGTCGACGAAGCTCAGCATTCTCGCGGTTCAGATTCTCCGAGGTATGGCGGTAGAAATCGATGGTGTCGTGCTGGCTATCTGCGTCGAGGATGACCTCTGTGTGGAGATTGTCCATGGCCTCCAAAAGTCTCATGGTGCGGGCGATGGCGGAGTTGCTCTGAGTGAGGGGGCTGATGTAGATGTTGCGGTGACTCCCTGGTGTGCGCATGGGCATGAAGCGGTAGATGGTGTCGCGGAGGTGGCAATCATAAACCAGTCAAAGCTCGGCGAGGGCCTGAAGTGCGGCGCGCTGGCTGGCTACCACGAACGAAGGTCCTCCGACTCCATGGGTGTAGAAGTGAGGCTGCGTGGAGGAGGAGCGGATGACAACCGTGACCTCGCAGTAGCTCTCGCTCGCATCGGGAAAGATCCCATGGAACGCGGGCTCTTGGGGGAATCCCAAGAAGTCGACGAGCACGCAAAGCTCACAGATGAATCCTGCCTCATCACGAAGAGTCCCGCTCATGGTATGGACCGACATCTACAAAAGAGAGAAATTTTGTGAAAATTCCAGAAGATGAGAAGATAAGTAGTTTTGTAAGAAAATATGGCTAATATAAGTCCTAGGGTCAGGTATGTTTGGCTTCCTACAGTCAAGTAGGCTCTGAAACCATCTTGTCACGCCCCGATTTAATAAATCAGGACCATTATTGAAATTCCATAGAAAATCAATCAAAACAAGACGTTCATCATGCGACCACGTACAATACGAGCAATCATTCACGGTTCGTAGACCGTATTTAATACAAAAGTGTATAAAGGTGAAGAGAAACTAATAAAACAATCGGGTCCTAGATGAACGCCTCCTTCCAGTCTCGCCTTGACTGGGTCGCTACTCCAGACCTTCATCCTCCTTGTAGTAGACGGGCTCTGGTGGTGTAAGTCAACGGGGGTGAGTACAAACGTACTCAGCAAGCCACCGGATGCAAATATAATGCAGAGTAATAACAAGGGAGATAGTGGCTAATTTTGAAGAAAAACATAATTGTAAAGCATTAAATGTGATCAATTGATTAATATGAAATGTAAACATGGGTATTGAGAAACCAAGTGTTGGGTTCGGTGCTAGTGATGAGTGATTGACAGGCTTTTACCCCAAGGTTCGAAGGGGTACCTCCGAAGGGGGTTCGGAGGTTGGACCTCCGAAGTATGTTCGGAGGTGGTTTCACCGAAGGGTGTTCGGTGTTTGGTTGCTGCAGCTGTTGTAGCGGAGTGTACGTGTCGGAGGGGTCCGATAGTACACGATGACTGGGTGTGTACCGAAGGCCTCGGTACTTTGGGCGGTACACTGGAGTGTGTGCCGGAGGTTGCTAACCCGGAGAGGTCTCCGGAGTACTGGATAAACTTGTCTGCTTGTTTGTGGTGCGCAGGGACCTCGGAGGTGACAGACAGGTTCGCGGCAGGTGAACCTGGGTCAAGCGGGAGGCTTGATGCCAGGGGAGCGGGGAGCTCCGTCACAGTGGCTGCGAAGGGGGTCCGGGTCGGTCCTCGGGTCGAGGTGCGCCAGGTGAAGGCAGAGAGTGCGGAGCGTGGCTCCGGCTGAAGGTACTCCGAGACAAAGTCCTCGGAGGTGAGGCACTTCGAAGGTACTCCAGATGGAGTGACTTCGGAGTTGGATGGATCAAGTCCTCTGTGGAGGAAAGGCGTTCGAAGTGTGCTCCGGAGGGAGACATTCGAAGGTGCCCGACGAAGGTCTCAGAAGTCGAGGCGCATCGAAGGCATGGTCCGGGTGAGGCTCGTCGAGGAGTGTGCTCGGGGAGAGACACTTCGACGAAGTGCTCATGGAATGCTTCGTGCGGAGGCCTTGGACGAAGGAGGGACTTCGAAGGGTGGTACTCCGAAGGTGGGGCTTCGGAGTATGGAAGGCTTCGGAGCAAGGCTAGCTCCGGAGTGTGGTTGTCTTGTGGTGCTTCGGCCTGCATGGCTTCGGTACACGGACTGACGGAGTTCGAGCTGGGCGGAAGCTGCGAAGCCGTGGTGGTCCACTCCGAAGGTGTTGGTGCGAAGGCCCAAGGGCTTTGACGGCTTCGGCTCAAAACCGTCACTGTATCGAAGGTTGAATTCGGTGAAGCGAAGGCCATCTGGCTCAAGGCTTCTCACCGAAGCTATCGCACCCCTCGCGTGCGAAGGGGGCTTCAGAAAGGTCAAAGGCTGCAAGTCAGACAGTGTCTGCTCTGCAAAAAGCTGGTGCTGTCCCATCTGCAAAGGCTGACAGAGAAGCCTCCAATAAAGTTGACTACCTTTTGTACCCCTCAGTTCTGTAGAGACAAATCCAATGTAAACCCTAGGGGTAAAGTAGTCAATTCCTTTGGGTGAACTGTGGGCTATAAATATGGGGGCTCGGTAGGTAACATTTAACACTTTGAGCATTTACTGTTGAGCTCCTGTAGCCACATACTTCGTTGTATTCATCCAGAGTTCAATTTTATTGTGTTCCTTGTTCAAGCGGCGAAGCCCTGCTTCTGTGTGCTTTTTGCTTGAGCTCGCTTTACATACCTCGCTAGTTATAGTACACCGAAGCCATGTCTAGGCGAAGGGTGTTTTGTGCGAAGTGTGTTTTTTCAGTGCGCGTTCGCTCTGTGTAACTTGAGGCTAGACCTCACTGCTTACTAGCGAAGCCCTGATCTACGACAGACAAACCCGCCTGGATCTTTTCACTTAAAGCATGCAAATCATGGAGTTTTTGATTTTAACTAAGTGAACCAATTGTTGGGCACTTTATGAATATCCATGAAAATGTAGAACAATTTTTCAAGTTGCAATTTTTAGCATCCAATGAACAGTGTCTTGCTATCAAGCAGATAAAAGATAGCTAAAGCAGTCCTGCCAACACATGCTAGATTCAAGACTAAGCAGTGAGCACGATTTGATTTTTAAAAGAAAACATCATGCACATGAATGTTTCATAAGAATTAAAAAGAGCTGAGCTGTCATGACTTCATGAATTACAATCAGGCATATAGATGCAAAAGATGTAAATGCAATTTCAACACAATTAGCAAATGCACATCCATCTAAAACTGCTCCCCCTCACAAAATGCCGTAAGGGTGACAAATACCAAGTTCCCCACGCAAGTAAGCAAATCGAGAAGCATCGAGGGGTTTTGTGAAAATGTCGGCAAACTGGTGTTGGGTATCAACATATTGAAGTTCAATATCACCCTTCTCATTGTGATCTCTGAGAAAATGATATCGCACATCAATGTGTTTGGTTCTGGAGTGCTGAACCGGGTTGTTTGCAATACAAATAGCACTAGTGTTATCACAGAAAAGTGGAACACTCTTATAATCTAACCCGAAATCCCGCAAAGTGGAAACCATCCACAGAATCTGAGAGCAACAGGTAGCTGCAGCAACATATTCGGCCTCAGCCGTCGATTGTGCAACACTAGACTGTTTGCGGGAAGACCAGCAAACCAAGGAAGTACCCAGAAAATGACAAGTACCAGAGGTACTCTTCCTATCAATTCTACACCCAGCAAAATCCGCATCGGAATAACCTCGAAGACATAAAGATGAAGATGTTGAATACCATATGCCAAATTCAAGGGTATGTTTGAGATACCTTAGAATGCGCTTTACCGCTTGGCGGTGCGAAGCTCGTGGTGAAGCCTAAAACGAGCGCACAGACACACTGCGAAGTGTATGTCCGGCTCGTAGCAGTCAAGTAGAGGAGGGAGCCGATCATGCTTCAGAACTCCTTCTGATCTACGACTTCTCCATCTTCGTCAGGGTCCAATGCTACAGATGTAGCCATTAGAGTGGCGAGGGGCTTCGCATCAGCCATGTCGAATTTCTTGAGCAGGTCCTTGGTGTACTTTGTCTGGTGGACAAAAGTACCTTGTTTGCTTTGCTTGATTTGCAAACCAAGGAAAAAGGTGAGTTCACCCATCATCGACATTTCAAATTCCCTGCTCATGGTATCTGCAAACTTGGCAACCAAAGCATGAGAAGAGCCACCAAAGATGATATCATCCACATAAATCTGCACTAGGAGGAAATCTTTGCCATGCTTGAGAGTAAACAGTATTTTATCAACAGAGCCCATCAAATACCCTCGCTCAAGCAGAAAAGACTTAAGTCTATCATACCAAGCCCGAGGGGCCTGCTTGAGTCCATAAAGAGCCTTATGAAGTTTAAGGACTTCATGTGGGTACTTCGGGTTTTCAAAACCAGGGGGTTGTTTTACATAAACATCGTCACCTATGAAGCCATTAAGAAAAGCACTTTTGACATCCATTTGATAGAGTTTGAATCCCCGGGATGTCGCAAAGGCAAGCAAAATCCTAATGGCCTCAAGGCGAGCAACAGATGCAAAAGTTTCAGTAAAATCAATCCCTTCTAGTTGAGAAAAGCCCTGAGCTACAAGTCTAGCCTTGTTTCTAACTATAGTCCCATCCTCCCTTGTTTATTTTTGAAAATCCATTTTGTTCCAATGAAATGAACATTTGGTGGAGGATCAACTAATGACCAGACTTGGTTTCTCTCAAAATTTTCAAGTTCCTCATGCATGGCATTGATCCAACTAGAATCAGAAAGTGCATGACTAACATCTAAGGGCTCGAAAGAAGCAACAAAAGCGGAATCAATGAAATGAGCATGAGAACGTGTTATCCTTTGATCAAGCTCACCAATGATCTGCTCGGGAGGGTGCATCCTTTGAACATGGTGTGGAGCCTCGCGGCGGGATGCAGTCTCCCCCTCAACTTGTGTGTTGGAGTGGTCCAAGATGACCGAAGTCGAGGTAGTTGCTTCGGGACCTCGTGCCGACGTGGTTGAAGCGGGGTCAGCTTCGGGGGTCGATGTCGAGGGTAGTAGGGGTTCATCCTCGAATTCTCCGGGATCTTCTTCTTCAAATAAGGTCTGTTCCATGTCGTGTTCATTTGCCTGTTCAAAAGCAGAACTAACAGAGGGGGTTGATTCATCAAAAGTCACATCACATGACTCGATGACAATGTTAGTCTCCAAGTTATAAACACGATAGGAATGACCATGAGTAGTGTAACCCAAAAAGATCCCGTCAGAAGAGCGCGACTCAAATTTATCCAAATTACCACGTTTTAGGATAAAGCAGCGACAACCAAAAACTCGAAGATGAGTAACCTTGGGCTGTCTCCCAAAACGCAGCTCATAGGATGTCAAATTTAGAATTGAGCGCAAGAAGATTCGGTTTGAGATGTAACAAGCAGTGTTCATGGCCTCAGCCTAGAATTTTCTAGGAGTCCTATGCTCATCAAGCATCGTCCTAGCCATCTCAACCAAAGTGCGGTTCTTCCTCTCAACAACACCGTTATGTTGAGGAACCCGCGGAGCAGAGAATTGATGTTCTATGCCATGCTCCATGCAAAAGTCAACAAAGAGACTGTTTTTGAACTCGGTGCCATTATCACTTCGAATGAATTTCAATGCACCTAGGAGTTCAGTGAAAAGTCTCAAAGCCAAGCTCCGAAAATGTGAAAACACTTCATCCTTGCTGGCAAGAAAGAAGACCCAAGAGTAGCGAGAGAAATCGTCGACAATAACTAATACATACCACTTGCCACCTAAAGAACTGACCCGAGAAGGACCTACAGTGTCCATATGGAGAAGTTCTCCGGGTTGTTCAGTCATCACTGTGGTGACTGGCGAATGCGAAGCGGCAATCATTTTTCCATGTCGACAAGGAGCGCAAACTAAATTCTTCTCAAACTTGAGCTTGGGCAATCCTCGGATCAGGCCTAGGGCACTCAAACGAGCGAGCAACTCAAAGCTCATATGCCCTAGTCTCTTATGCCACTTCCAAAGCTCAGAAGTTGAATGTGCAACAAGACAATGAGAAGAACCAGACGACTTTGAAAAATCAGCTCCAAAAACTCTCCCAACTCTAAAGATCTTACACACCACAACGCCATCAGAATTGAGCACTTGCGAAGTATCGCGATGGAATCGCACTTCGAAGCCCTCATCAAGCAACTGAGATACAGACATCAAATTGTATCCCAGGTTTTCAACCAATGCAACATCTTTGAGAGTGAAATTCGAGTTTATTCTTACCACACCTTTACCTTTCACTCTACTCCTTCGATTGTTTCCGAAGGTGATTATGTTCTCTTTGCTTGGTTGTGGTCAGGCTGGAGAACCAAGCTGCATCTCCGGTCATGTGGCGCGAACAACCGGAGTCCATGATCCACGTGCCCTCCAAGCCTCGATCTGTTCGCCTACACATGATAAGAATATCTCGATTGCTCAGTGCTGGGGTGAGTGAAAAAATGACGAGGCATCCAGCACTGAGTGACACGAGTAGTAGGCACAGTAAAAGTAGACGGTCTACGCACATGATAATCTAAATGATGCAAAGTGCGAGGTCTACCTACATGCAGTGATCGAACAACATGTCGAGGTCTCCTACTCTGACGAGGTACAAAGCTACTCGCCCGAGGTCTACCACCATATGGAACATGGTGAACACCTCGAGGGGCAACACCTCTCCGAGAAGCACGAGGAGCCTCAAAAGCAGGACGATAGTACAACTCAGACTCATGCATACCTAAAGATGGGTAATGCATGTCCTGGTAACTCATCGCCTGAGCGCGTCGCTCATCCTTGATGCGATGAAAACATAACCCAACCAAATGACCCGCCCGCTGACAGTAGGAACAATGAAACACTCTCCTCGAGGCACTCTCATGGGTCACAGGAGCAACTCTCATAGGCTCCTTGGGTTTTTGCTGAGTGGTTTTCTTGGGAGGATTTTTCTTGGCAGGAGGTGTGGTTTTCTTTGGTGGTCGGGTAGGCTTTTTGGCTGATGGGGTGTCTAACAGAGCTCTCTCTTTCTCTAAGGTAGTGGGAGAGGTAAAAACAGTTTTGGTCTTACTATCTGAAGAAATCCTCTCAAAACCCAAACCTAGAGCTACCCCTGCTCTGTCAGCACACAACTTGGTCTTGGCCAAGAGCAAATCCATCCTACCCTTTCCCTCAGTGCATTTATTAACCACGGAAAGAAGGTATTCATTTTCTGACATGAGGTTTTCAGCTCGCTCTCTAACAGTGCCTAGCTGGTCCTTAAGGGTAATGCAAGTGTCACAAACAGGTTGCACATCCTTAGAACTACCGGCCCTCTCCAATCTAGCCTCCAAATCATGAACATGTTTATCACGTAAATTAATGCTCTCGCGTAATAAAGAACAGTTCATGCATTCAATAATATCATGAGGTCTACAATCCACCTCCAAAGCTGCTTCTGTGCAGTCTCAAGCTCAGAAAGAGTTTGAGCATGAACATAACGCAACTGAGCAAGCTCACCCATGACAGTGGTACAAGAATCACATTCAGCATCATTAACTTTAGACTTAAGCATGGCATATTCAGTAGAAACAGATTCTATCCTAAGTCTAAGGTCTTTTCTATCTCTAGCGGCTTGCACAAGTAATCTATCCTGACCAAGAACTACTTCATTCAGCTCATCTAGTTTTATTGAAAGCTGGTCATAGGATAGAGGTACCTCAGATGAGTCAAGCTCATCGCCGCTGTGATCGCTGTCGGCCATGAAGCAAAGGCCGGTGAAGTCTCGTCCCTTCTTGTCCTTCTTGTCCTCCTTCTTTGGGGACTCCTCCTCCTCAGAGCTCGACTCCTCAGTTGAGGAAGTGTCGATGTCGCTGAGAGCAGCAACAAAAGCCCTGGAAGCGGCTTTGGCTACTTTCTTAGCCATCTTGCCGCACTTACCCTTCACAAAGGGCTTCCTCTCCTTTTTGTGGTATTTGGGGCGCTCACTCTCATCTCTCTTCTTGAGCTTGGGGCAATTAGCCTTGATGTGAGAAGTGTCGCCACACTCAAAACAACCACTAAAACCACTTCTCCTCTGATCCCGTCTCTCATGGTGAAAGCGGGTGAACCTCCGGGCAATGAGAGCAAGCTCATCATCATCTAGAGTATCCACCTGCTCCTTTGTGACGGAGACCAGGGAGGACAAAGCAAAACCATCTGCAAGAACACAAGTGCCAGATGTGCTTGGTTCTGCAGTGGTGCCACGGCTAGTGCTAGAAACCAATGCCAATGGCTGTGGCAAAGAGCTTCTGTGCACCGCAAGAGATGCCTTGGCAATCTCTGTGGACTTCAGCTTGCTGAAGAGCTCATCACAGGTCAATGTGTCATAACCTGCAGCACTCCTCAATGCTGGATATCTTCACTTCCCATATGCTACGGTCAAGAGCATAGAGAAGCTTGATAGCCCTATCATGATCATTGTAAGCAAGCGTCCCGTTGGATCGCAAGTTACTCACTATCGCATCAAAGCGAGAAAACATGGCATCTATGGATTCACCAGGTGCCTGCACAAACAGCTGATACTGTTGATTGTATGTGCTTTGGCGTCTGGCCTTAATCTGAGTAGAGCCCTCATGAAAAATAGTGAGCGTTGTCCAAATTTCCCTAGCAGTCCTAAGGTGCTGCACCCTATCAAACTCACTCCGGCTCAAACCAATAAACAATATATTCCTAGCCTTGGAGTTGGCATTATACTGATCTTTTTCTGTTTGAGTAGTGTGAGTATCAGGGATGGAGTATTGTGAGTCCACAATCTCCCAAATTGCATTTCCTTGGCTTAACAAGTAAGCCTCCATGCGCACCTTCCAGTATGCAAAATCAGTCCCATCGAACAGAGGAATTTTACTGCCTCTATCCATGTCGCCTATAGATCACAAAACCGGTTAAGGTCAACTGGTGATCTTAACCCGCTCTGATACCAATTGTTGGACCGGAAACGGACGACCAGAGGAGGGGTGAATGGGAGCTTTTAAAATTTCGGGCTAAAAACTAGCCTTCGGTTTGAGTTCTGTCTTCTGCGGAACAGGCTTCGAACACTACCTTCGGAGGTCTGGTTCGGAGGTCCCTTGACAACTCCGAACGCAGGCTTCGCAGGTCCAAAAGTTCGAAGCCAAGAAGTCTTCGCTCCACTAACAACCCTTGAAAATCTACTCTGCTAAGTCAGTGCAGGCTCCGCACACAGGGTGCTTCGAGCAGGCTTCACACTTCACCCTTCGCAAGAGTGGACACCCCACTGAGGACTTCGACCAAGTACTTGGCAGCAGCAACTGGTGCTGGGATTCGTACACGAAGGTCTAAACGCACACTGACAGACTTCGCTAGAGTCACATACATGATAAACGTACGGGCTTCGATCAGGGCTTCGCTAGTAAGCAGCGAGGTCTCGCCTCCTGTTACACAGAGCGACAGCACACTGAAAAACACACTTCGCACAAAACACCCTTCGCCTAGACAGGCTTTGGTGCACTACAACTAGCGAGGTATGTAAAGCGAGCTCAAGCAAAAAGCACACAGAAGCAAGGCTTTGACGCTTGAACAAGGAACACAGAAAATGAACTCTCTGGATGAATACAGCGAAGTGTGTGGCTAGTACAGGAGCTCAACAGTAAATGCTCAAAGTGTTAAATGTTACCTACCGAGCCCCCATATTTATAGCTCACAGTTCACCCAAAGGAATTGACTACTTTACCCCTAGGGTTTACATTGGTTTTGTCTCTACAGAACTAAGGGGTACAAAAGGTAGTCAACTTTATTGGAGGCTTCTCTGTCAGCCTTTGCAGAGGGGACATCGCCAGCTTTTTGCAGAGCAGACATTGTCAGTCTTGCAGCCTTTGACCTTTTCGAAGCCCCCCTTCGCACGCGAGGGGTGCGGTAGCTTCGGTGAGAAGCCTTGAGCCAGATGGCCTTCGCTTCACCGAAGTCAGCCTTCGATAGAGTGACGGTTTTGAGCCGAAGCCGTCAAAGCCCTTGGGCCTTCGCACCAACACGTCCGGAGTGGACCACCACGGCTTCACAGCTTCCGCCTAGCTCGAACTCCGTCAGTCCGTGTACCGAAGCCATGCAGGCCGAAGCACCACAAGACACCACACTCCGGAGCTAGCCTCGCTCCGAAGCCTTCCACACTCCGAAGCCCCACCTTCGGAGTACCACCCTTCGAAGTCCCTCCTTCGTCCAAGGCCTCCGCATGAAGCATTCCATGAGCACTTCGTCGCAGTGTCTCTCCCCGAGCACACTCCTCGACGAGCCTCACCCGGACCATGCCTTCGATGCGCCTCGACTTCTGACACCTTCGTCGGGTACCTTCGAATGTCTCCCTCCGGAGCACACTTCGAACTTCTTGCCTCCGCAGAGGACTTGGTCCATCCAACTTCGAAGTCACTCCCTCCGGAGTACCTTCGAAGTGCCTCACCTCCGAGGACTTTGTCTCGGAGTACCTTCAGTCGGAGCCACGCTCCGCACTCTCTGCCTTCACCTGGCGCACCTCAACCCGAGGACCGACCCGGACCACCTTCGCAGCCACCGTGACGGAGCTCCCCGCTCCCTTGGCATCAAGCCTCCCGCTTGACCCAGGTTCACCTGCCGCGAACCTTGTCCGTCGCCTCCGAAGTCCCTGCGCACCACCGACAAGCAGACAAGTGTATCCAGTACTCCGGAGACCTCTCCGGGTTAGCCACCTCCTGGCACACACTCCGGTGTACCGCCCAACGTACCGAAGCCCTCGGTACACACCCAGTCATCGTGTACTGTCGGACCCCTCCGACACGCACACTCCGTTGCAACAGCTGCAGCAACCAACCACCGAACACCCTTCGGTGAAACCACCTCCGAACCCCTTCCGGAGGTACAACCTCCGAACACCCTTCGGAGGTACCCCTTCGAACCTAGAGGGTAAAAGCCTGTCAATCAATCATCACAAATACTGAAAACCAACCCTTGGTTTCTCATTACGTGACAAGCATGTTCATGATTTAGAGGCTAGACTGGAGTGAGCCGGTAGTTCTAAGGATGTGCAACCTGTTTGTGACACTTGCATTACCCTTAAGGACCAGCTAGGCACTGTTAGAGAGCGGGCTGAGAACCTCATGTCGGAAAATGAATACCTTCTTTCCGTGTTTAATAAATGCACTGAGGGAAAGGGTAGGATGGATTTGCTCTTGGCCAAGACCAAGTTGTGTGCTGACAGAGCAGGGGTAGCTCTAGGTTTGGGTTTTGAGAGGTTACCTTCAAACAGTAAGACCAAAACTGTTTTTACCTCTCCCACTACCTTAGAGAAAGAGAGAGCTCTGTTAGACACTCCATCAGCCAAGAAGCCTACCCGACCACCAAAGAAAACCACACCTCCTGCCAAGAAAAATCCTCCCAAGAAAACCACTCAGCAGAAGCCCAAGGAGCCTGTGAGAGTTGCTCCTGTGACCCATGAGAGTGCCCCGAGGAGAGTGTTTCATTGTTCCTATTGTCAGCGGGCGAGTCATTTGGTTGGGTTCTGTTTTCGTCGCATCAAGGATGAGCGACGCTCTCAAGCGATGAGTTACCAGGACATGCATTACCCATCTTTAGGTATGCATGAGTCTGAGTTTTACTATCATCCTACTTTTGAGGCTCCTCGTGCTTCTCGGAGAGGTTTTGCTCCTCGAGGTGTTCACCGTGTTCCATATGGTGGTAGACCTCGGGCGAGTAGCTTTGTACCTCGTCAGAGTAGGAGACCTCGTCATGCTTTTCGATCACTGCATGTAGGTAGACCTCGCACTTTGCATCATTTATATTATCATGTGCGTAGACCGTCTACTTTTACTGCGCCTACTACTCGTGTCACTCAGTGCTGGATGCCTCGTCATTATTTCACTCACCCCAGCACTGAGCGATCGAGATATTCTTATCATGTGTAGGCGACAGATCGAGGCTTGGAGGGCACATGGATCATGGACTCCGGTTGTTCGCGCCACATGACCGGAGATGCAGCTTGGTTCTCCAGCCTCACCACAACCAAGCAAAGGGAACATATCACCTTCGGAAACAATCGAAGGAGTAGAGTGAAAGGTAAAGGTGTGGTAAGAATTAACTCGAATTTCACTCTCAAAGATGTTGCTTTGGTTGAAAACCTGGGATACAATTTGCTATCTGTATCTCAGTTGCTTGATGAGGGCTTCGAAGTGCGATTTCATCGCGATACTTCGCAAGTGCTCAATTCTGATGGCGTTGTGGTCTGTAAGATTTTTAGAGTTGGGAGAGTTTTTGGAGCTGATTTTTCAGAGTCGTCTGGTTCTTCTCATTGTCTTGTTGCACATTCGACGTCTGAGCTTTGGAAGTGGCATAGGAGACTAGGGCATATGAGCTTTGGAGTTGCTCACTCGTCTGAGCGCCCTAGGTCTGATCCGAGGATTGCCCAAGCTCAAGTTTGAGAAGAATTTAGTTTGCGCTCCTTGTCGATATGGAAAAATGATTGCCGCTTCGCATTCGCCAGTCACCACAGTGATGACTGAACATCCCGGAGAACTTATCCACATGGACACTGTAGGTCCGTCTCGGGTTAGTTCTTTAGGCGGCAAGTGGTATGTGTTAGTTATTGTCGATGATTTCTCTCGCTACTCTTGGGTCTTCTTTCTTGCCAGCAAGGATGAAGTGTTTTCACACTTTCGGAGCTTGGCTTTGAGACTTTTCACTGAACTCCCAGGTGCATTGAAATTCATTCGAAGTGATAATGGCACCGAGTTCAAAAACAGTCTCTTTGTTGACTTTTGCATGGAGCATGGCATAGAACATCAATTCTCTGCTCCGCGGGTTCCTCAACAGAACGGAGTTGTTGAGAGGAAGAACCGCACTTTGGTTGAGATGGCTAGGACGATGCTTGATGAGCATAGGACTCCTAGAAAATTCTGGGCTGAGGCCATGAACACTGCTTGTTACATCTCAAACCGAATCTTCTTGCGCTCAATTCTAAATTTGACATCTTATGAGTTGCGTTTTGGGAGACAGCCCAAGGTTACTCATCTTCGAGTTTTTGGCTGTCGCTGCTTTATCCTAAAACGTGGTAACTTGGATAAATTTAGTCGCGCTCTTCTGACGGGATCTTTTTGGGTTACTCTACACATGGTCATTCTTATCGTGTTTATAACCTGGAGACTAACACTGTCATCGAGTCATGTGATGTGACTTTTGATGAATCAACCCCCTCTGTTAGTTCTGCTTTTGAACAGGCAAATGAACACGACATGGAACATACCTTATTCGAAGAAGAAGATCCCGGAGAATTCGAGGATGAACCCCTACTACCCTCGACATCAACCCCCAAGCCGACCCCGCTTCGACCACTTCGGCACAAGGTCCCGAAGCGACTACCTCAACATCGGTCATCTTGGACCACTCCAACGCACAAGTTGAGGGGGATACTGCATCCCGTCGCGAGGCTCCACATCATGTTCAAAGGATGCACCCTCCCGAGCAGATCATTGGTGAGCTTGATCAAAGGGTAACACGTTCTCATGCTCATTTCATTGATTCAGCTTTTGTTGCTTCTTTCGAGCCCTTAGATGTTAGTCATGCACTTTCTGATTCTAGTTGGATCAATGCCATGCATGAAGAGCTTGAAAATTTTGAGAGAAATCACGTCTGGTCATTAGTTGATCCTCCACCAAATGTTCATTTCATTGGAACAAAATGGATTTCAAAAACAAACAAGGGGAGGATGGGACTATAGTTAGAAACAAGGCTAGACTTGTAGCTCAGGGCTTTTCTCACTAGAAGGGATTGATTTTACTGAAACTTTTGCACCTGTTGCTCGCCTTGAGGCCATTAGGATTTTGCTTGCCTTTGCGACATCCCGGGGATTCAAACTCTATCAAATGGATGTCAAAAGTGCTTTTCTTAATGGCTTCATAGGTGAAGATGTTTATGTAAAACACCCCCTGGTTTTGAAAACCCCAAGTACACACATAAAGTCCTTAAACTTCATAAGGCTCTTTATGGACTCAAGCAGGCCCCTCGGGCTTGGTATGATAGACTTAAGTCTTTTCTGCTTGAGCGAGGGTATTTGATGGGCTCTGTTGATAAAACACTGTTTACTCTCAAGCATGGCAAAGATTTCCTTCTAGTTCAGATTTATGTGGATGATATCATCTTTGGTGGCTCTTCTCATGCTTTGGTTGCCGAGTTTGCAGATACCATGAGCAGGGAATTGAAATGTCCATGATGGGTGAACTCACCTTTTTCCTTGGTTTGCAAATCAAGCAAAGCAAACAAGGTACCTTCGTCCACCAGACGAAGTACACCAAGGACCTGCTGAAGAAATTTGACATGACAGATGCGAAGCCCCTCGCCACTCCAATGGCTACATCTGTAGCATTGGATCCTGACGAAGATGGAGAAGCCGTAGATCAGAAGGAGTTCCGAAGCATGATCGGCTCCCTCCTCTACTTGACTGCCACGAGGCCGGACATACACTTCGCAGTATGTCTGTGCGCTCGTTTTCAGGCTTCACCACGAGCTTCGCACCGCCAAGCGGTAAAGCGCATCTTAAGGTATCTCAAACATACCCTTGAATTTGGCATATGGTATTCAAGCGTCTTCATCTTTATGTCTTCGAGGTTATTCCGATGCGGACTTTGCTGGGTGTAGGATTGATAGGAAGAGTACCTCTGGTACTTGTCATTTTCTGGGTACTTCTCTGGTTTGCTGGTCTTCCCGCAAACAGTCTAGTGTTGCACAATCAACGGCTGAGGCCGAATATGTTGCTGCAGCTAGCTGTTGCTCTCAGATTTTGTGGATGGTTTCCACTTTGCGGGATTTCGGATTAGATTATAGAGTGTTCCACTTTTCTGTGATAACACTAGCGCTATTTGTATTGCAAACAACCCGGTTCAGCACTTCAGAACCAAACACATTGATGTGCGGTATCATTTCTCAGAGATCACAATGAGAAGGGTGATATTGAACTTCAATATGTTGATACCCAACACCAGCTTGCCGACATTTTACAAAACCCCTCGATGCTTCTCGATTTGCTTACTTGCGTGGGGAACTTGGTATTTGTCACCCTTACGGACATTTTTTGAGGGGGAGCAGATTTAGATGGATGTGCATTTGCTAATTGTGTTGAAATTGCATTTACATCCTTTGCACTTATATGCCTGATTTTAATCCATGACATCATACGCTCAGCTCTTTTTAATTTATCTGAAACATTCATGTGCATGATGTTTTCTTTTCAAAATCAAATCGTGCTCACTTAGTCTTGAATCTAGCATGTTTTGGCAGGACTGCTTTTAGCTATCTTTTATCTGCTTGATAGCAAGACACTGTTCATTGGATGCTAAAATTGCAACTTGAAAATTATTCTACATTTCCATGGATATTCATAAAGTGCCCAACAATTGGTTCACTTAGTTAAGATCAAAAACTCCATGATTTGCATGCTTTAAGTGAAAGATCCAGGTGGGTTTGTTTGTCGCACTACTCTATTCTAGACTGCTTTCCATTGCACATTGGTCTGAACTGGAATAGTGTAGTGTATGCCAAAATCATTGCCTTAAGTCCTTATGGTTTTCATGCCTAGGCTTGGCCTGATTGGAAAGTATAAGGTGGACAACAAATAACACTGGCACTAAGGAAAAGAACAACAAAATTCCTTGATCATCAAGTTTGCTTTCATGCTCCATTTGAACTGGACTTGTCTGTCTAGAGTAGAATTTGGCTAGCTTTGCGCAGCCCTGCTTTTACTTGTCTAGTTTCCTTGACTAAGTGGTGATGCTGTTTATTTCGAAAATGATCAAATCACATGCTTCATCATGTTTTTGGAGAATATTAATTGGAGCTGAGCCCATGATCATTGGTGTTATTGTTGGCATATTTTTGCTTTATATGTCTCTGCAATTCTGCTCATTTCCAAGCTATGCATCTTTTTCATGCTCCTGATGCTTGCATTGCCAAAGGGGGAGAGACTTTCTACGTTCTCTGCCGCAAGGGGGTATAATTTCCAAAGGGGGAGAAAATTTGACATAAAGGGGGAGAAGGTTCTTGTTGCCAAGGGAAAATTTAACTCAGGGCGAGGTTTTATCTTGAGATTTGCCGAAGGGGCTTTACTCTTTTGAGAAAGGGGGACGAAATTCTTCTGTAAGTGACATGATTTGGCTCTTTTCTGAGTTTTTATGGTCACTTGTGTGCTGAAATTTTTCATATTTTCTTGAACTTGAATTTGGTTGTAATGCACTCATCAAGGGGGAGATTGAGAAACCAGTGTTGGGTTCGGTGCTAGTGATGAGTGATTGACAGGCTTTTACCCCAAGGTTCGAAGGGGTACCTCCGAAGGGGGTTCAGAGGTTGGAACCTCTGAAGTATGTTCGGAGGTGGTTTCACCGAAGGGTGTTCGGTGTTTGGTTGCTGCAGCTGTTGCAGCGGGAGTGTACGTGTCGGAGGGTTCCGACAGTACACGATGACTGGGTGTGTACCGAAGGCCTCGGTACTTGGGCGGTACACCGGAGTGTGTGCCGGAGGTTGCTAACCCGAAGAGGTCTCCGGAGTACTGGATACACTTGTTTGCTTGTCTGTGGTGCGCAGGGACCTCGGAGGCTACGGACAGGGTTCGCGGCAGGTGAACCTGGGTCAAGTGGGAGGCTTGATACCAGGAGCGGGGAGCTCCAGTCACGGTGGCTGCGAAGGGGGTCCGGGTCGGTCCTCGGGTCAGGGTGCGCCAGGTGAAGGCAGAGAGTGTGGAGCGTGGCTCCGGCTGAAGGTACTCGAGACAAAGCCTCGGAGGTTAGGCACTGCGAGGTACTCCAGATGGAGTGACTTCGGAGTTGGATGGATCAAGTCCTCTACGGAGGCAAGGCGTTCGAAGTGTGCTCCGGAGGAGAGCCATTCGAAGGTGCCCGACGAAGGTCTCAGAAGTCGAGGCGCATCGAAGGCATGGCCGGGCTGAGGCTCGTCGAGAAGTGTGCTCGGGGAGAGACACTGCGACGAAGTGCTCATGGAATGCTTCGTGCGGAGGCCTTGGACGAAGGAGGGACTTCGAAGAGTGGTACTCGAAGGTGGGGCTTCGGAGTGTGGAAGGCTTCAGGAGCGAGGCTAGCTCCGGAGTGTGGTTGTCTTGTGGTGCTTCGGCCTGCTGGCTTCGGTACACGGACTGACGGAGTTCGAGCTGGGCGGAAGCTGCGAAAGCCGTGGTGGTCCACTCCGAAGGTGTTGGTGCGAAGGCCCAAGGGCTTTGACGGCTTCGGCTCAAAACCGTCACTGTATCGAAGGTTGACTTCGGTGAAGCGAAGGCCATCTGGCTCAAGGCTTCTCACCGAAGCTATCGCACCCCTCGCGTGTGAAGGGGGCTTCAGAAAGGTCAAAGGCTGCAAGTTGATAGTGTCTGCTCTGCAAAAAGCTAGCGCTGTCCCATCTGCAAAGGCTGACAGAGAAGCCTCCAATAAAGTTGACTACCTTTTGTACCCCTCAGTTCTGTAGAGACAAATCCATGTAAACCCTAGGGGTAAAGTAGTCAATTCCTTTGGGTGAACTGTGGGCTATAAATATGGGGCTCGGTAGGTAACATTTAACACTTTGGCATTACTGTTGAGCTCCTGTAGCCACATACTTCGTTGTATTCATCCAGAGTTCAATTTTATTGTGTTCCTTGTTCAAGCGGCGAAGCCTGCTTTTGTGTGCTTTTTTGCTTGAGCTCGCTTTACATACCTCGCTAGTTATAGTACACCGAAGCCTGTCTAGGCGAAGGGTGTTTTTGTGCGAAGTGTGTTTTTCAGTGCGCGTTCGCTCTGTGTAACTTGAGGCTAGACCTCACTGCTTACTAGCGAAGCCGCTGATCGAAGCCGTTTGCTTCTTGTGTCGAAGCACTAGCGAAGT
>JAAALK010000288.1:54130016-54166764 GCA_019279435.1 Zizania palustris
TCGGAGTGGATGGATCAAGTCCTCGGTGGAGGAAAGGCGTTCGAAGGGTGCTCCGGAGGGAGACATTCGAAGGTCCGCCGACGAAGGTCTCAGAAGTCGGAGGCGCATTCGAAGGCATGGTCCGGGTGTGAGGCTCGTCGAGGAGTGTGCTCGGGGAGAGACCATTCGACGAAGTGCTCATGGAATGCTCGTGCGGAGGCTTGGACGAAGGAGGGACTTCGAAGGGTGTACTACGAAGGTGGGGTCGGAGTATGGAAGGGCTTCGGAGCAAGGCTAGCTCCGGAGTGTGGTGTTGTGGGTGCTTCGGTGCATGGCTTCGGTACAGGACTGACGGAGTTCGAGCTGGGCGGAAGCTGCGAAGCCGTGGTGGTCCACTCCGAAGGTGTTGGTGCGAAGGCCCAAGGGCTTTGACGGCTTCGGCTCAAAACCGTCACTGTATCGAGGTTGAACTTCGGTGAAGCGAAGGCATCTGGCTCAAGGCTTCTCACCGAAGCTATCGCACCCCCTCGCGTGCGAAGGGGGCTTCAGAAAGGTCAAAGGCTGCAAGTCAGACAGTGTCTGCTCTGCAAAAGTAAAATGTGCTGTCCCATCTGCAAAGGCTGACAGAGAAGCCCTCCAATAAAGTTGACTACCTTGTACCCCTCAGTTCTGTAGAGACAAATCCAATGTAAACCCTAGGGGTAAAGTAGTCAATTCCTTTGGGTGAACTGGGGCTATAAATATGGGGGCTCGGTAGGTAACATTTACACTTTGAGCATTTACTTTTGAGCTCCTGTAGCCACATACTTCGTTGTATTCATCAGAGTTCAATTTTATGTGTGTTCCTTGTGTTCAAGCGGCGAAGCCCTGCTTCTGTGGTGCTTTTTGCTGAGCTCGCTTTACATACCTCGTAGTTATAGTACACCGAAGCTGTCTAGGCGAAGGGTTTTTGTGCGAAGTGTGTTTTTCAGTGCGCGTTCGCTCTGGTAACTTGAGGCTAGACCTCACGCTTACTAGCGAAGCCCGGATCTAACGACAGACAAACCCGCCTGGATCTTTTCACTTAAAGCATGCAAATCATGGAGTTTTGATTTAACTAAGTGAACCAATTGTTGGGCACTTTATGAATATCCATGAAAATGTAGAACAATTTTTCAAGTTGCAATTTTTAGCATCCAAGAACAGTGTCTTGCTATCAAGCAGATAAAAGATAGCTAAAGCAGTCCTGCAACACATGCTAGATTCAAGACTAAGCAGTGGAGCACGTGATTTTAAAAGAAAACATCATGCACATGAATGTTTCATAAGAATTAAAAGAGCTGAGCTGTCATGACTCATGAATTACAATCAGGCATATAAGTGCAAAAGATGTAAATGCAATTTCAACACAATAGCAAATGCACATCCATCTAAATCTGCTCCCCTCACAAAATGCCGTAAGGGTGACCAATACCAAGTTCCCCACGCAAGTAAGCAAATCGAGAAGCATCGAGGGGTTTTGTGAAAAATGTCGGCAAGCTGGTGTTGGGTATCAACATATTGAAGTTCAATATCACCTTCTCATTGTGATCTCTGAGAAAATGATACCGCACATCAATGTGTTTGGTTCTGGAAGTGCTGAACCGGGTTGTTTGCAATTACAAATAGCACTAGTGTTATCACAGAAAAGTGGAACACTCTTATAATCTAACCCGACATACCGCCCAAAGTGGAAACCATCCACAAATCTGAGAGAAACAGCTAGCTGCAGCAACATATCGGCCTCAGCCGTCGATTGTGCAACACTAGACTGTTTGCGGGAAGACCAGCAAACCAAGGAAGTACCCAGAAAATGACAAGTACCAGAGGTACTCTTCCTATCAATTCTACACCCAGCAAAATCCAGCATCGGAATAACCTCGAAGACATAAAGATGAAGATGTTGAATACCATATGCCAAATTCGAAGGGTATGTTTGAGATACCTTAGATGCGGCTTTACGCTTGGCGGTGCGAAGCTCGTGGTGAAGCCTGAAAACGAGCGCACAGACACACTGCGAAGTGTATGTCAGGGCCTCGTAGCAGTCAAGTAGAGAGGGAGCCGATCATGCTTCGGAACTCCTTCTGATCTACGCTTCTCCATCTTCGTCAGGGTCCAATGCTACAGATGTAGCCATTGGAGTGGCGAGGGGCTTCGCATCAGCCATGTCGAAATTCTTGAGCAGGTCCTTGGTGTACTTTGTCTAGGTGGAACAAAGTACCTTGTTTGCTTTGCTTTATTTGCAAACCAAGGAAAAAGGTGAGTTCACCCATCATCGACATTTCAAATTCCTGCTCATGGTATCTGCAAACTCGGCAACCAAAGCATGAGAAGAGCCACCAAAGATGATATCATCCACATAAATCTGAACCTAGGAGGAAATCTTTGCCATGCTTGAGAGTAAACAGTAGTTTATCAACAGAGCCCATCAAATACCCTCGCTCAAGCAGAAAAGACTTAAGTCTATCATACCAAGCCCGAGGGGCCTGCTTGAGTCCATAAAGAGCCTTATGAAGTTTAAGGACTTTATGTGGGTACTTCGGGGTTTCAAAACCAGGGGGTTGTTTTACATAAACATCTTCACCTATGAAGCCATTAGAAAAGCACTTTTGACATCCATTTGATAGAGTTTGAATCCCCGGGATGTCGCAAAGGCAAGCAAAATCCTAATGGCCTCAAGGCGAGCAACGGTGCAAAAGTTTCAGTAAAATCAATCCCTTCTAGTTGAGAAAAGCCCTGAGCTACAAGTCTAGCCTTGTTTCTAACTATAGTCCCATCCTCCCCTTGTTTATTTTTGAAAATCCATTTTGTTCCAATGAATGAACATTTGGTGGAGGATCAACTAATGACCAGACTGGTTTCTCTCAAAATTTTCAAGTTCCTCATGCATGGCATTGATCCAACTAGAATCAGAAAGTGCATGACTAACATCTAAGGGCTCGAAAGAAGCAACAAAAGCGGAATCAATGAAATGAGCATGAGAACGTGTTATCCCTTTGATCAAGCTCACCAATGATCTGCTCGGGAGGGTGCATCCTTTGAACATGGTGTGGAGCCTCGCGGCGGGATGCAGTCTCCCCCTCAACTTGTGCGTTGGAGTGGTCCAGATGACCGATGTCGAGGTAGTTGCTTCGGGACCTCGTGCCGAAGTGGTCGAAGCGGGGTCAGGCTTCGGGGGTCGATGTCGAGGGTAGTAGGGGTTCATCCTCGAATTCTCCGGGATCTTCTTCTTCAATAAGGTCTGTTCCATGTCGTGTTCATTTGCCTGTTCAAAAGCAGAACTAACAGAGGGGGTTGATTCATCAAAGTCACATCACATGACTCGATGACAGTGTTAGTCTCCAAGTTATAAACACGATAAGGAATGACCATGAGTAGTGTAACCCAAAAGATCCGTCAGAAGAGCGCGACTCAAATTTATCCAAATTACCACGTTTTAGGATAAAGCAGCGACAGCCAAAAACTCGAAGATGAGTAACCTGGGCTGTCTCCCAAAACGCAGCTCATAGGATGTCAATTTAGAATTGAGCGCAAGAAGATTCGGTTTGAGATGTAACAAGCAGTGTTCATGGCCTCAGCCCAGAATTTTCTAGGAGTCCTATGCTCATCAAGCATCGTCCTAGCCATCTCAACCAAAGTGCGGTTCTTCCTCTCAACAACACCGTTCTGTTGAGGAACCCGCGGAGCAGAGAATTGATGTTCTATGCCATGCTCCATGCAAAAGTCAACAAAGAGACTGTTTTGAACTCGGTGCCATTATCACTTCGAATGAATTTCAATGCACCTAGGGAGTTCAGTGAAAAGTCTCAAAGCCAAGCTCCGAAATGTGAAAACACTTCATCCTTGCTGGCAAGAAAGAAGACCCAAGAGTAGCGAGAGAAATCGTCGACAATAACTAATACATACCACTTGCCACCTAAAGAACTGACCCGAGAAGGACCTACAGTGTCCATATGGAGAAGTTCTCCGGGTGTTCAGTCATCACTGTGGTGACTGGCGAATGCGAAGCGGCAATCATTTTTCCATGTCGACAAGGAGCGCAAACTAAATTCTTCTCAAACTTGAGCTTGGGCAATCCTCGGATCAGGCCTAGGGCACTCAAATGAGCGAGCAACTCAAAGCTCATATGCCCTAGTCTCTTATGCCACTTCCAAAGCTCAGAAGTTGAATGTGCAACAAGACAATGAGAAGAACCAGACGACTCTGAAAAATCAGCTCCAAAAACTCTCCCAACTCTAAAGATCTTACACACCACAACGCCATCAGAATTGAGCACTTGCGAAGTATCGCGATGGAATCGCACTTCGAAGCCCTCATCAAGCAACTGAGATACAGACAGCAAATTGTATCCCAGGTTTTCAACCAATGCAACATCTTTGAGAGTGAAATTCGAGTTAATTCTTACCACACCTTTACCTTTCACTCTACTCCTTCGATTGTTTCCGAAGGTGATATGTTCTCTTTGCTTGGTTGTGGTGAGGCTGGAGAACCAAGCTGCATCTCCGGTCATGTGGCGCGAACAACCGGAGTCCATGATCCACGTGCCCTCCAAGCCTCGATCTGTCGCCTACACATGATAAGAATATCTCGATTGCTCAGTGCTGGGGTGAGTGAAAAATGACGAGGCATCCAGCACTGAGTGACACGAGTAGTAGGCACAGTAAAAGTAGACGGTCTACGCACATGATAATCTAAATGATGCAAAGTGCGAGGTCTACCTACATGCAGTGATCGAACAACATGTCGAGGTCTCCTACTCTGACGAGGTACAAAGCTACTCGCCCGAGGGTCTACCACCATATGGAACATGGTGAACACCTCGAGGGGCAACACCTCTCCGAGAAGCACGAGGAGCCTCAAAAGCAGGACGATAGTACAACTCAGACTCATGCATACCTAAAGATGGGTAATGCATGTCCTGTAACTCATCGCCTGAGCGCGTCGCTCATCCTTGATGCGACTGAAAACATACCCAACCAAATGACCCGCCCGCTGACAGTAGGAACAATGAAACACTCTCCTCGAGGCACTCTCATGGGTCACAGGAGCAACTCTCATAGGCTCCTTGGGTTTTTGCTGAGTGGTTTTCTTGGGAGGATTTTTCTTGGCAGGAGGTGTGGTTTTCTTTGGTGGTCGGGTAGGCTTTTTGGCTGATGGGGTGTCTAACAGAGCTCTCTCTTTCTCTAAGGTAGTGGGAGAGGTAAAAACAGTTTTGGTCTTACTATCTGAAGAAATCCTCTCAAAACCCAAACCTAGAGCTACCCCTGCTCTGTCAGCACACAACTTGGTCTTGGCCAAGAGCAAATCCATCCTACCCTTTCCCTCAGTGCATTTATTAACCACGGAAAGAAGGTATTCATTTTCTGACATGAGGTTTTCAGCTCGCTCTCTAACAGTGCCTAGCTGGTCCTTAAGGGTAATGCAAGTGTCACAAACAGGTTGCACATCCTTAGAACGACCGGCCCTCTCCAATCTAGCCTCCAAATCATGAACATGTTTATCACGTAAATTAATGCTCTCGCGTAATAAAGAACAGTTCATGCATTCAATAATATCATGAGGTCTACAATCCACCTCCAAAAGCTGCTTCTGTGCAGTCTCAAGCTCAGAAAGAGTTTGAGCATGAACAGAACGCAACTGAGCAAGCTCACCCATGACAGTGGTACAAGAATCACATTCAGCATCATTAACTTTAGACTTAAGCATGGCATATTCAGTAGAAACAGAATTCTATCCTAAGTCTAAGGTCTTTTCTATCTCTAGCGGCTTGCACAAGTAATCTATCCTGACCAAGAACTACTTCATTCAGCTCATCTAGTTTTATTGAAAGCTGGTCATAGGATAGACGGTACCTCAGATGAGTCAAGCTCATCGCCGCTGTGATCGCTGTCGGCCATGAAGCAAAGGCCGGTGAAGTCTCGTCCCTTCTTGTCCTTCTTGTCCTCCTTCTTTGGGGACTCCTCCTCCTCAGAGCTCGACTCCTCAGTTGAGGAAGTGTCGATGTCGCTGAGAGCAGCTAACAAAAGCCCCTGGAAGCGGCTTGGCTACTTTCTTAGCCATCTTGCCGACACTTACCCTTCACAAGGGCTTCCTCTCCTTTTTGTGGTATTTGGGGCGCTCACTCTCATCTCTCTTCTTGAGCTTGGGGCAATTAGCCTTGATGTGAGAAGTGTCGCCACACTCAAAACAACCACTAAAACCACTTCTCCTCTGATCCCGTCTCTCATGGTGAAAGCGGGTGAACCTCCGGGCAATGAGAGCAAGCTCATCATCATCTAGAGTATCCACCTGCTCCTTTGTGACAGGAGACCAGGAGGACAAAGCAAAACCATCTGCAAGAACACAAGTGCCAGATGTGCTTGGTTCTGCAGTGGTGCCACGGCTAGTGCTAGAAACCAATGCCAATGGCTGTGGCAAAGAGCTTCTGTGCACCGCAAGAGATGCCTTGGCAATCTCTGTGGACTTCAGCTTGCTGAAGAGCTCATCACAGGTCAATGTGTCATAACCTGCAGACTCCTCAATGCTGGATATCTTCACTTCCCATATGCTACGGTCAAGAGCATAGAGAAGCTTGATAGCCCTATCATGATCATTGTAAGCAAGCGTCCCGTTGGATCGCAAGTTACTCACTATCGCATCAAAGCGAGAAAACATGGCATCTATAGGATTCACCAGGTGCCTGCACAAACAGCTGATACTGTTGATTGTATGTGCTTTGGCGTCTGGCCTTAATCTGAGTAGAGCCCTCATGAAAAATAGTGAGCGTTGTCCAATTTCCCTAGCAGTCCTAAGGTGCTGCACCCTATCAAACTCACTCCGGCTCAAACCAATAAACAATATATTCCTAGCCTTGGAGTTGGCATTATACTGATCTTTTTCTGTTTGAGTAGTGTGAGTATCAGGGATGGAGTATTGTGAGTCCACAATCTCCCAATTGCATTTCCTTGGCTTAACAAGTAAGCCTCCATGCGCACCTTCCAGTATGCAAAATCAGTCCCATCGAACAGAGGAATTTTACTGCCTCTATCCATGTCGCCTATAGATCACAAAACCGGTTAAGGTCAACTGGTGATCTTAACCCGCTCTGATACCAATTGTTGGACCGGAAACGGCGACCAGAGGAGGGGTGAATGGGAGCTTTTAAAATTTCGGGCTAAAAACTAGCCTTCGGTTTGAGTTCTGTCTTCTGCGGAACAGGCTTCGAACACTACCTTCGGAGGTCTGGTTCGGAGGTCCCTTGACAACTCCGAAACGCAGGCTTCGCAGGTCCAAAAGTTCGAAGCCAAGAAGTCTTCGCTCCACTAACAACCCTTGAAAATCTACTCTGCTAAGTCAGTGCAGGCTCCGCACACAGGGTGCTTCGAGCAGGCTTCACACTTCACCCTTCGCAAGAGTGGACACCCCACTGAGGACTTCGACCAAGTACTTGGCAGCAGCAACTGGTGCTGGGATTCGTACACGAAGGTCTAAACGCACACTGACAGACTTCGCTAGAGTCACATACATGATAAACGTACGGGCTTCGATCAGGGCTTCGCTAGTAAGCAGCGAGGTCTCGCCTCCTGTTACACAGAGCGACAACACACTGAAAAACACACTTCGCACAAAACACCCTTCGCCTAGACAGGCTTTGGTGCACTACAACTAGCGAGGTATGTAAAGCGAGCTCAAGCAAAAAGCACACAAAAGCAGGGCTTTGACGCTTGAACAAGGAACACAGAAAATGAACTCTCTGGATGAATACAGCGAAGTGTGTGGCTAGTACAGGAGCTCAACAGTAAATGCTCAAAGTGTTAAATGTTACCTACCGAGCCCCCATATTTATAGCTCACAGTTCACCCAAAGGAATTGACTACTTTACCCCTAGGGTTTACATTGGTTTTGTCTCTACAGAACTAAGGGGTACAAAAGGTAGTCAACTTTATTGGAGGCTTCTCTGTCAGCCTTTGCAGAGGGGACATCGCCAGCTTTTTGCAGAGCAGACATTGTCAGTCTTGCAGCCTTTGACCTTTTCGAAGCCCCCCTTCGCACGCGAGGGTGCGGTAGCTTCGGTGAGAAGCCTTGAGCCAGATGGCCTTCGCTTCACCGAAGTCAGCCTTCGATAGAGTGACGGTTTTGAGCCGAAGCCGTCAAAGCCCTTGGGCCTTCGCACCAACACGTCCGGAGTGGACCACCACGGCTTCACAGCTTCCGCCTAGCTCGAACTCCGTCAGTCCGTGTACCGAAGCCATGCAGGCCGAAGCACCACAAGACAACCACACTCCGGAGCTAGCCTCGCTCCGAAGCCTTCCACACTCCGAAGCCCCACCTTCGGAGTACCACCCTTCGAAGTCCCTCCTTCGTCCAAGGCCTCCGCATGAAGCATTCCATGAGCACTTCGTCGCAGTGTCTCTCCCCGAGCACACTCCTCGACGAGCCTCACCCGGACCATGCCTTCGATGCGCCTCGACTTCTGACACCTTCGTCGGGTACCTTCGAATGTCTCCCTCCGGAGCACACTTCGAACTTCTTGCCTCCGCAGAGGACTTGGTCCATCCAACTTCGAAGTCACTCCCTCCGGAGTACCTTCGAAGTGCCTCACCTCCGAGGACTTTGTCTCGGAGTACCTTCAGTCGGAGCCACGCTCCGCACTCTCTGCCTTCACCTGGCGCACCTCAACCCGAGGACCGACCCGGACCACCTTCGCAGCCACCGTGACGGAGCTCCCCGCTCCCTTGGCATCAAGCCTCCCGCTTGACCCAGGTTCACCTGCCGCGAACCTTGTCCGTCGCCTCCGAAGTCCCTGCGCACCACCGACAAGCAGACAAGTGTATCCAGTACTCCGGAGACCTCTCCGGGTTAGCCACCTCCGGCACACACTCCGGTGTACCGCCCAACGTACCGAAGCCCTCGGTACACACCCAGTCATCGTGTACTGTCGGACCCCTCCGACACGCACACTCCGTTGCAACAGCTGCAGCAACCAACCACCGAACACCCTTCGGTGAAACCACCTCCGAACCCCTTCCGGAGGTACAACCTCCGAACACCCTTCGGAGGTACCCCTTCGAACTAGAGGGTAAAAGCCTGTCAATCAATCATCACAAATACTAAAACCAACCCTTGGTTTCTCATTACGTGACAAGCATGTTCATGATTTAGAGGCTAGACTGGAGTGAGCCGGTAGTTCTAAGGATGTGCAACCTGTTTGTGACACTTGCATTACCCTTAAGTACCAGCTAGGCACTGTTAGAGAGCGGGCTGAGAACCTCATGTCGGAAAATGAATACCTTCTTTCCGTGTTTAATAAATGCACTGAGGGAAAGGGTAGGATGGATTTGCTCTTGGCCAAGACCAAGTTGTGTGCTGACAGAGCAGGGGTAGCTCTAGGTTTGGGTTTTGAGAGGTTACCTTCAAACAGTAAGACCAAAACTGTTTTTACCTCTCCCACTACCTTAGAGAAAGAGAGAGCTCTGTTAGACACTCCATCAGCCAAGAAGCCTACCCGACCACCAAAGAAAACCACACCTCCTGCCAAGAAAAATCCTCCCAAGAAAACCACTCAGCAGAAGCCCAAGGAGCCTGTGAGAGTTGCTCCTGTGACCCATGAGAGTGCCCCGAGGAGAGTGTTTCATTGTTCCTATTGTCAGCGGGCGAGTCATTTGGTTGGGTTCTGTTTTCGTCGCATCAAGGATGAGCGACGCTCTCAGGCGATGAGTTACCAGGACATGCATTACCCATCTTTAGGTATGCATGAGTCTGAGTTTTACTATCATCCTAGCTTTTGAGGCTCCTCGTGCTTCTCGGAGAGGTTTTGCTCCTCGAGGTGTTCACCGTGTTCCATATGGTGGTAGACCTCGGGCGAGTAGCTTTGTACCTCGTCAGAGTAGGAGACCTCGTCATGCTTTTCGATCACTGCATGTAGGTAGACCTCGCACTTTGCATCATTTAGATTATCATGTGCGTAGACCGTCTACTTTTACTGCGCCTACTACTCGTGTCACTCAGTGCTGGATGCCTCGTCATTATTTCACTCACCCCAGCACTGAGCGATCGAGATATTCTTATCATGTGTAGGCGACAGATCGAGGCTTGGAGGGCACATGGATCATGGACTCCGGTTGTTCGCGCCACATGACCGGAGATGCAGCTTGGTTCTCCAGCCTCACCACAACCAAGCAAAGGGAACATATCACCTTCGGAAACAATCGAAGGAGTAGAGTGAAAGGTAAAGGTGTGGTAAGAATTAACTCGAATTTCACTCTCAAAGATGTTGCTTTGGTTGAAAACCTGGGATACAATTTGCTATCTGTATCTCAGTTGCTTGATGAGGGCTTCGAAGTGCGATTTCATCGCGATACTTCGCAAGTGCTCAATTCTGATGGCGTTGTGGTCTGTAAGATTTTTAGAGTTGGGAGAGTTTTTGGAGCTGATTTTTCAGAGTCGTCTGGTTCTTCTCATTGTCTTGTTGCACATTCGACGTCTGAGCTTTGGAAGTGGCATAGGAGACTAGGGCATATGAGCTTTGAGTTGCTCACTCGTCTGAGCGCCCTAGGTCTGATCCGAGGATTGCCCAAGCTCAAGTTTGAGAAGAATTTAGTTTGCGCTCCTTGTCGATATGGAAAAATGATTGCCGCTTCGCATTCGCCAGTCACCACAGTGATGACTGAACATCCCGGAGAACTTCTCCACATGGACACTGTAGGTCCGTCTCGGGTTAGTTCTTTAGGCGGACAAGTGGTATGTGTTAGTTATTGTCGACGATTTCTCTCGCTACTCTTGGGTCTTCTTTCTTGCCAGCAAGGATGAAGTGTTTTCACACTTTCGGAGCTTGGCTTTGAGACTTTTCACTGAACTCCCAGGTGCATTGAAATTCATTCGAAGTGATAATGGCACCGAGTTCAAAAACAGTCTCTTTGTTGACTTTTGCATGGAGCATGGCATAGAACATCAATTCTCTGCTCCGCGGGTTCCTCAACAGAACGGAGTTGTTGAGAGGAAGAACCGCACTTTGGTTGAGATGGCTAGGACGATGCTTGATGAGCATAGGACTCCTAGAAAATTCTGGGCTGAGGCCATGAACACTGCTTGTTACATCTCAAACCGAATCTTCTTGCGCTCAATTCTAAATTTGACATCTTATGAGTTGCGTTTTGGGAGACAGCCCAAGGTTACTCATCTTCGAGTTTTTGGCTGTCGCTGCTTTATCCTAAAACGTGGTAACTTGGATAAATTTTAGTCGCGCTCTTCTGACGGGATCTTTTTGGGTTACTCTACACATGGTCATTCTTATCGTGTTTATAACCTGGAGACTAACACTGTCATCGAGTCATGTGATGTGACTTTTGATGAATCAACCCCCTCTGTTAGTTCTGCTTTTGAACAGGCAAATGAACACGACATGGAACATACCTTATTCGAAGAAGAAGATCCCGGAGAATTCGAGGATGAACCCCTACTACCCTCGACATCAACCCCCGAAGCCGACCCCGCTTCGACCACTTCGGCACAAGGTCCCGAAGCGACTACCTCAACATCGGTCATCTTGGACCACTCCAACGCACAAGTTGAGGGGGATACTGCATCCCGTCGCGAGGCTCCACATCATGTTCAAAGGATGCACCCTCCCGAGCAGATCATTGGTGAGCTTGATCAAAGGGTAACACGTTCTCATGCTCATTTCATTGATTCAGCTTTTGTTGCTTCTTTCGAGCCCTTAGATGTTAGTCATGCACTTTCTGATTCTAGTTGGATCAATGCCATGCATGAAGAGCTTGAAAATTTTGAGAGAAATCACGTCTGGTCATTAGTTGATCCTCCACCAAATGTTCATTTCATTGGAACAAAATGGATTTTCAAAAACAAACAAGGGGAGGATGGGACTATAGTTAGAAACAAGGCTAGACTTGTAGCTCAGGGCTTTTCTCAACTAGAAGGGATTGATTTTACTGAAACTTTTGCACCTGTTGCTCGCCTTGAGGCCATTAGGATTTTGCTTGCCTTTGCGACATCCCGGGGATTCAAACTCTATCAAATGGATGTCAAAAGTGCTTTTCTTAATGGCTTCATAGGTGAAGATGTTTATGTAAAACAACCCCCTGGTTTTGAAAACCCCAAGTACACACATAAAGTCCTTAAACTTCATAAGGCTCTTTATGGACTCAAGCAGGCCCCTCGGGCTTGGTATGATAGACTTAAGTCTTTTCTGCTTGAGCGAGGGTATTTGATGGGCTCTGTTGATAAAACACTGTTTACTCTCAAGCATGGCAAAGATTTCCTTCTAGTTCAGATTTATGTGGATGATATCATCTTTGGTGGCTCTTCTCATGCTTTGGTTGCCGAGTTTGCAGATACCATGAGCAGGGAATTTGAAATGTCCATGATGGGTGAACTCACCTTTTTCCTTGGTTTGCAAATCAAGCAAAGCAAACAAGGTACCTTCGTCCACCAGACGAAGTACACCAAGGACCTGCTGAAGAAATTTGACATGACAGATGCGAAGCCCCTCGCCACTCCAATGGCTACATCTGTAGCATTGGATCCTGACGAAGATGGAGAAGCCGTAGATCAGAAGGAGTTCCGAAGCATGATCGGCTCCCTCCTCTACTTGACTGCCACGAGGCCGGACATACACTTCGCAGTATGTCTGTGCGCTCGTTTTCAGGCTTCACCACGAGCTTCGCACCGCCAAGCGGTAAAGTGCATCTTAAGGTATCTCAAACATACCCTTGAATTTGGCATATGGTATTCAGCGTCTTCATCTTTATGTCTTCGAGGTTATTCCGATGCGGACTTTGCTGGGTGTAGGATTGATAGGAAGAGTACCTCTGGTACTTGTCATTTTCTGGGTACTTCTCTGGTTTGCTGGTCTTCCCGCAAACAGTCTAGTGTTGCACAATCAACGGCTGAGGCCGAATATGTTGCTGCAGCTAGCTGTTGCTCTCAGATTTTGTGGATGGTTTCCACTTTGCGGGATTTCGGATTAGATTATAAGAGTGTTCCACTTTTCTGTGATAACACTAGCGCTATTTGTATTGCAAACAACCCGGTTCAGCACTTCCAGAACCAAACACATTGATGTGCGGTATCATTTTCTCAGAGATCACAATGAGAAGGGTGATATTGAACTTCAATATGTTGATACCCAACACCAGCTTGCCGACATTTTTACAAAACCCCTCGATGCTTCTCGATTTGCTTACTTGCGTGGGGAACTTGGTATTTGTCACCCTTACGACATTTTTTGAGGGGGAGCAGATTTAGATGGATGTGCATTTGCTAATTGTGTTGAAATTGCATTTACATCCTTTGCACTTATATGCCTGATTTTAATCCATGACATCATGACGCTCAGCTCTTTTTAATTTATCTGAAACATTCATGTGCATGATGTTTTCTTTTCAAAATCAAATCGTGCTCACTGCTTAGTCTTGAATCTAGCATGTTTTGGCAGGACTGCTTTTAGCTATCTTTTATCTGCTTGATAGCAAGACACTGTTCATTGGATGCTAAAATTGCAACTTGAAAAATTGTTCTACATTTTCCATGGATATTCATAAAGTGCCCAACAATTGGTTCACTTAGTTAAGATCAAAAACTCCATGATTTGCATGCTTTAAGTGAAAAGATCCAGGTGGGTTTGTTTGTCGCACTACTCTATTCTAGACTGCTTTCCATTGCACATTGGTCTGAACTGGAATAGTGTAGTGTATGCCAAAATCATTGCCTTAAGCTCCTTATGGTTTTCATGCCTAGGCTTGGCCTGATTGGAAAGTATAAGGTGGACAAACAAATAACCACTGGCACTAAGAAAAGAACAACAAAATTCCTTGATCATCAAGTTTGCTTTCATGCTCCATTTGAACTGGACTTGTCTGTCTAGAGTAGAATTTGGCTAGCTTTGCGCAGTCCCTGCTTTTACTTGTCTAGTTTCCTTGACTAAGTGGTGATGCTTTTATTTCGAAAATGATCAAATCACATGCTTCATCATGTTTTTGGAGAATATTAATTGGAGCTGAGCCCATGATCATTGGTGTTATTGTTGGCATATTTTTGCTTTATATGTCTCTGCAATTCTGCTCATTTCCAAGCTATGCATCTTTTTCATGCTCCTTGATGCTTGCATTGCCAAAGGGGGAGAGACTTTCTACGTTCTCTGCCGCAAGGGGGTATAATTTCCAAAGGGGGAGAAAATTTGACATAAAGGGGGAGAAGGTTCTTTGTTGCCAAAGGGAAAATTTAACTCAGGGCGAGTTTTTATCTTGAGATTTGCCGAAGGGGCTTTTACTCTTTTGAGAAAGGGGGACGGAAAATTCTTCTGTCAAGTGACATGATTTGGCTCTTTTCTGAGTTTTTATGGTCACTTGTGTGCTGAAATTTTTCATATTTTCTTGAACTTGAATTTGGTTGTCAATGCACTCATCAAGGGGGAGATTGAGAAACCAAGTGTTGGGTTCGGTGCTAGTGATGAGTGATTGACAGGCTTTTACCCCAAGGTTCGAAGGGGTACCTCCGAAGGGGGTTCAGAGGTTGGACCTCTGAAGTATGTTCGGAGGTGGTTTCACCGAAGGGTGTTCGGTGTTTGGTTGCTGCAGCTGTTGCAGCGGAGTGTACGTGTCGGAGGGTTCCGACAGTACACGATGACTGGGTGTGTACCGAAGGCCTCGGTACTTTGGGCGGTACACCGGAGTGTGTGCCGGAGGTTGCTAACCCGAAGAGGTCTCCGGAGTACTGGATACACTTGTTTGCTTGTCTGTGGTGCGCAGGGACCTCGGAGGCGACGGACAGGTTCGCGGCAGGTGAACCTGGGTCAAGTGGGAGGCTTGATACCAAGGGAGCGGGGAGCTCCATCACGGTGGCTGCGAAGGGGGTCCGGGTCGGTCCTCGGGTCGAGGTGCGCCAGGTGAAGGCAGAGAGTGTGGAGCGTGGCTCCGGCTGAAGGTACTCCGAGACAAAGTCCTCGGAGGTTAGGCACTTCGAAGGTACTCCAGATGGAGTGACTTCGGAGTTGGATGGATCAAGTCCTCTACGGAGGCAAGGCGTTCGAAGTGTGCTCCGGAGGGAGACATTCGAAGGTGCCCGACGAAGGTCTCAGAAGTCGAGGCGCATCGAAGGCATGGTCCGGGTGAGGCTCGTCGAGAAGTGTGCTCGGGGAGAGACACTGCGACGAAGTGCTCATGGAATGCTTCGTGCGGAGGCCTTGGACGAAGGAGGGACTTCGAAGAGTGGTACTCCGAAGGTGGGGCTTCGGAGTGTGGAAGGCTTCGGAGCGAGGCTAGCTCCGGAGTGTGGTTGTCTTGTGGTGCTTCGGCCTGCATGGCTTCGGTACACGGACTGACGGAGTTCGAGCTGGGCGGAAGCTGCGAAGCCGTGGTGGTCCACTCCGAAGGTGTTGGTGCGAAGGCCCAAGGGCTTTGACGGCTTCGGCTCAAAACCGTCACTGTATCGAAGGTTGACTTCGGTGAAGCGAAGGCCATCTGGCTCAAGGCTTCTCACCGAAGCTATCGCACCCCTCGCGTGTGAAGGGGGCTTCAGAAAGGTCAAAGGCTGCAAGTCTGATAGTGTCTGCTCTGCAAAAAGCTAGCGCTGTCCCATCTGCAAAGGCTGACAGAGAAGCCTCCAATAAAGTTGACTACCTTTTGTACCCCTCAGTTCTGTAGAGACAAATCCAATGTAAACCCTAGGGGTAAAGTAGTCAATTCCTTTGGGTGAACTGTGGGCTATAAATATGGGGGCTCGGTAGGTAACATTTAACACTTTGGGCATTTACTGTTGAGCTCTTGTAGCCACATACTTCGTTGTATTCATCCAGAGTTCAATTTTATTGTGTTCCTTGTTCAAGCGGCGAAGCCCTGCTTTTGTGTGCTTTTTGCTTGAGCTCGCTTTACATACCTCGCTAGTTATAGTACACCGAAGCCTGTCTAGGCGAAGGGTGTTTTGTGCGAAGTGTGTTTTTCAGTGCGCGTTCGCTCTGTGTAACTTGAGGCTAGACCTCACTGCTTACTAGCGAAGCCCTGATCGAAGCCCGTTTTGCTTCTTGTGTCGAAGCCCCTAGCGAAGTCTATTAGTGTGCGTTTAGACCTTCGTGTACGAAGCCCAGCACCAGTTGCTGCTGCCAAGTACTTGGTCGAAGTCCTCAGAGGGTCGTCCACTCTTGCGAAGGGTGAAGTGCGAAGCCTGCTCGAAGCACCCTGTGTGCGGAGCCTGCACTGACTTAGCAGAGTAGATTTTCGAGGGTTGTAAGTGGAGCGAAGTCTTCTTGGCTTCGAACTTTTGGACCTGCGAAGCCTGTGTTCGGAGTTGTCAAAAGACCTCCGAAGGTAGTGTTCGAAGCCTGTTCCGCAGAAGACAGAACTAAAACCAAAGGCTAGTTTTTAGCCCGAATTTTTAAAAGCTCCCATTCACCCCCCTCTGGTCGCCGTTTCCGGTCCAACAGGTATGCATCATCATCTTCTAACTCGAGGGGTACAGTCAGCCCCACCTCGCTCAACAGTCCTTACATGCCATGAATAACTCAACCAGTCAAACAATTATAAACTAACTGCGAGTAGTCACACAACCTGCTCTTGACCGTGGGCTCGGCTTTTTGAAAAGATTAAATACTCTGATCAGAGGTGTACCACTGTACCCACAAGGCACACACTCATCACTTACCCAAAGTGTAACGAGATGACCCATACCACGGGAACTCGTGCCAAAACCTTCGATATGGTCCTCCTCGACCCGGCAGCACCCTCTTATGGGTTTCATATGGTGTCCCGACGCGTCGAGCCTCACCATACCCCCCTTGAGCCACGTAGGTACAAGTCACCCGCAGGTTGCCCCTTGCCCCCTCCACTATGGTGCATCGAGTCGGATTGTTCCATACTTTCAGTTAGGACTTACCCATTAGACTTGTGGTTGGTACGGAAGTGCTTTGTAACAGATTCCGCAGACCGGTCCTTATAGTGCCCCGGGTGCGACCAACCAATGCCCTAGCTTGCACCCGGAACCCACCATACTTATAACATAGCCAACTCCAATAGAGTCCAGAGAGAAGAATAACAGGGAAATTTCATATAGTAGAATCCATATATCTACGACATATTCTTTTTATCCTATAGCAGTTGTGCCGATACATTGGGCACTAGCTAATACTTTTATAGTAGAGTGACAAGGAGTTAAGGCTCAATAAGCATGGCTTGGGTTTGCACACAAGGACGGGGATCAAATAAATATAAGTGTAGGGCTTGATATTTGACTAATGCAATATTAACCTATGAGTTATGGCGATAATTTATTAAAACATTGGCTCAATGATGATCAAAATGGGGGTTGTGACTTGCCTTGATCAGCAAAGGGTGAAGGTGGAACCTCAGGATAGAACTACGGCTCCTCGATGAACTCGTAGTCTTCTCGATACGGAAAAATAAACATAGCATTCAATAAACAAATAAAACATCACAAAATAATCATACAAGTGTTTGGGGTTTTAATATGTGAAACGAGGTTTTATTATTCTGAAGTTTGGTGAAAAACATTAAAGATTAGATTTTTAAGGCTTTTCCCAATTTATTTTGTGAATTTATAATTTTATCCCTAAGGGGTTTTTATTTGTTTAATTGATAAGAATATTTTGGGCAACAGTGACATACTGTTTTTATGGCATTATGGGTAGAGAATAAAATGCTGAATTTAATAAAATTTGAATGGTGAAATTTGGAGTTAAAATGAGCAAGTTATGAATTTTCAAAGTTTAAACATTTTTTTGGAATTTTTATTTAAACAAAAATTAGTCTCTGGTCCATGGTGAACCAGGTTCACCGTGAACCATTGACCAGTCGCGTGAGCCAGACACGTGGTAGCGGTCGGATCCAGATCCAACGGACTGTGTGCGCGCGGGATCGTTTAAGTGAAAATCGACTGTCCACAATGCTTCGTACTGTTTCAGCCTGAATCAAGGGCTCAGATTAAATCCCTACGCTGCTCGCTCGGGATCATGCGGCTCAGATGGGATCCGGCACGACACGTGCTAAGGGGGTTTTACCCCCTTCGTTCCCGACTCCGGCGAGGCAACAATGACGAATTCCGGCGACGGCGAGGGTTAATCGGCCACGCTAAGGACTAAGACGGGACCAGTGGCATTAGGGGAACTCTAGCGTACCGGCGGTGGCGGTGGCGGCGAGCCGACGGTGACTGGCGACGAAGAGAGACAGTGAGGCTTCTCGGGTTCGATGGCGGTGAGGCGATCCGATGGCGTTCGTGCCTAACGAAGACGATGCCGAGGACGGGCGATCGACGACGGTCTTGTGGGTGGCGGGGGCGTGGACTGTGGGGGCCTGTGGTGCCGGTTAGGGTTTGCCGAAGCAGAACAAAAGGCCGAAAATGGGCGGCGATGCTCTGGAGATGCGATGGCTAGGGCTAAGGGGGTGTGGGAAGAGGGCGGCGAACCGAGGGGTTCTTTTAGGGTCATCGGCGGCGGATATGGTAGGATAAAAGAGGGAAACCCGAGGAGGGTTTCTATTTTGCTCCGGCAAGGGTTTCCTTTAGCTCGGCTAGCTTCCATATTCATGGATTCGCGTTGGCTTTGGATGGAATGGGGTCATCGGCGATCGGGGGAAATGAATCCGGGATCGGATCGATGAAATCGGGCGGCCGGCGGCGGATTTGGGAAGGGTTCTCGCCGGGAAAGGAAAGGGAGATCCCCTTCCAAGGAGGAAGACGAATCTGACAGGTGGGCTCCACCTGTCAGCGAGCGAACAAAAAGGGAAGGGGGCCGACAGACGGGCCCGGGCTGTTAGTGGCGGGGACAAGCGCTAGCGAGGCTGACGGGTGGGCCAGGCAGAGGCGGGTGCGGGTAGGAGAGAGGGGGTGCGAGCGCCGACAGGTGGACCCCGCATGTCAGTGGCACGCGGTCGGGTTGGGCCAGGCTGAGGGAGATTGAGGGTTGAGGCCCATTACTATTTAAATTGCATTTCCGATTTAAAATAATTCCAGTAATTCGTTTATTTGTTTAAGGGTTGAAGCACTGTTGATAAAAATTTGTAAAAATTCCTAAAATTATATCTTGGTCTCTAGATTCTGCCATAAATTTTCCAAGTCCAAATTTAAAGTATTCCCTTCTATTTGGCTTAATTAAGGCTCTTTTAGGGTTTTCTTTAATTAAATAATTCCAGAAATTCCTTGAATAATATATTTCCTTTATTTTATTTATTTTTAAATCTTGGGATGTTACAAGGAGCTAGCACCGTTGGAATCTCAACGGCTTGCGCCATCATGAGTCTAGGTTCGTCGTCGTCGCTTTTTCCTTGTGTTTCTTCTTCTGCTCCCTTCTCTTCCGCCAAGAGTGCCTGTGCGGCTCCCAAGTCCTTCTTCCTCTTGCAACATTAACTTTTCTAATGTCCAGGTTTGCCACAGTACCTGCATGTGTCTTTGTCTATGGCTTTGCTTCCCCCTTCACCCTTCCGCCCATCATACACGAAGCGTCTGGGTGGCTGTGTTCCACGACGTGGTGGCATCACGTCACTGCTTGCCCCTCTACTTGCTTCATTAGCAGAGCCATCACGCGCTCCCTCTTTGTCACACTTGCGTAGGCGGCGAATGATCTCCTCATCCCTGGATGAGAGAAGAAGACGCGAACCGAGTTCTGCCACCGCCGCACGCGCCTCATACCTCTAATCGACGGCTCGAAGACGTCCGGCCACCTCCTCGACGGACATGTCCTCAACATCCAGTAAAGTCTCAATAGAGATAACAACAACATCAACATCAACAAAGCCTTTTAGTCCCAAGCAAGTTGGGGTAGGTTAGAGTTGAAACCCAACAAGAAGTCACCAAAAAGAGAGAGAGAGAAAGGGGAGGGGAAAAGCTTTTAAGAGCACTAAAAGGGAAAAGGCCTAATCACAGTTCGGGCACGTGGATAGCTTCTTTCCAAGCACTTCTATCCCAACACAACTCCTTTGTGATATTCCATTCCTTCAAGTCCCTTTTGATTGCCTCCTCCCATGTTAAGTTTGGTCGCCCTCTACCTCTCTTCACAGTAGAGATAACAATCTGCATAAATTTTTCGGGGACGACCTGCAGAAGTTTTCGCACAACCTCCGCATCGTCGATCTTGTCACCAAGCATCCATAGATTGTTGGCGAGGTTGGTGATGCGCATGGAGAAGTCATCGATGCCCTCACCCTCCTTGAAGGCAATATTGTTGAAGTCGCGTCGCAGCTTCTGTGCATTGGTGACACGTACACGTTCAATGCCTACACGCATACTCCTGATGGCTTCCCATGCCTCTCACGCGGTCTCTTTGCTGCCAATTGTGTTCACCATCTCCAGAGGAACAGAGCGAGCGATTGCGGCCAAAGCCAGCTGATCCTCGCTGTATTCAACACCTCCGGGATCAATTGCGTCCCACAGACCCTGAGCCTGCAGGTTGATGCGCATCATCGTTACCCACTCCGGGTAGTTGATCTTCATTAGCATCGGGTACTGAACAGATCCCGATGTCTCCTTGACGGTGCAATGAACCACAATTGGTTGCTCCCATGATGCTCCTCCGGTGTCGTCGTCCCGTGCGCTTCTTCGTCGCGACTGTGGCGACAGCGAACGACGTCGGTTGCCTAGAGGAACACTGCCACAGCGAGTAGCCATCTTCTTCCCTTGATCAGAACAGGGCTTTGATACCACTTTGATGGCTCAAGAACAAACGCACACAACTTATGAAATCAGTTGTTTTGGTGCTGCGCAAAGAACCAGCAGCATTTTCTGTATATTGCTCAAGCTTCTATTGCCTAACTACTAGCGTTCATGATTCGGCCATTCCGCCATATTCGCGAGGGGTCCGCACACACTACGCACGACTCTCTATATGCATGGCCTCATGACGCAACACGGGCTCACGCATATGACTCGGCTAACTCTAACCAACGGAAGCAAAACAGACTCACAGCTAAACCATAGTTCTAACAGCTAGATTACCCAACAATCTCTAGATCTTTTCTTGGTTGTGTGTCAACATTTTTGCTCTCGTAATTTCTATTCATTATCCATTGCCAGCAACATTCTTCGTTGATTCACATGGTTTTCTCTTTGCCATGATATCTAATTCAATCATTCTGTTTCCTCGGCCAAGTTTTGGTTCTTTGATTTGAATCTATTTTTACGATTTATTGTTGTTGGTTCATCTTGATTTTTGTGCTGGTGGTTTTTCTGAAGCTATGATTTTTCCACCAGGAAACAGCTGGCATGATTCTGTGTTACTGCACGTTTTATCTGATCTAGAGGTATTCCCCCTTCCTGCGTATAGAACAATGCCCTGTGATTTTCTTGAAGTCAATGTGTGGCCATATGGAGCAAGAAACAATTTTACTCAGATGTTTTTATTGGTTTTGTTACTGCTGCGTTTAAATCAATCAGAGCATTGAATCATCGGTTTGCTAGCAAACTTAAATTTCTGTTGCTTGGTTTCACTGCCTCCGCTGATTGAGATACCTTGTGCATGTACTTAGTGTTTTGTAGGTTCTTTGTTTTTTATTTCCTGCTGTTTTTCAAGGAAGTCATAGTCAATATTTTTATGTCTGTCGGTGTATCAAAATCCGACTAGCTCTGCCTGTCGGTGAATCAAAGTCCGACTTAAAGTGTTGGTGACTCATAGTCCGACCAGAAGCAAAAATTCGGTGCTTGTGATCTCTCGATATATCATTTCACATCAAATCAGATAGGAGGGTGATAACACCTATTCTATCGGAGATTTTGCTGTGTCATTACATCTGCTTCTGCGTGTTCATTTAGAGGCGCGTTGGGTGATTTGGAAAGGCCATCATATTCATGAGAATTTATCGAGGCGCTTATTCACCCCCCTCTAGTCGTCTATTCCGATCCTACATTGATATTCATAAAGTAGCACGTTCACCTCTTGTTGTAGCTTCTTTGCTCGACTACATGTGATCAAGCCATCGAAGGCTTGGGCTGCTGTCGAAGTAGGTGATACTTGATATGGTGTTACTTGTTTTGAGGGTTGTAACATGTTTGTTGCTGGCGTGGTCATATCAGATGCCTTTCACTAGATAGAGTGAGAGGGCGAGTGAGCTATTGGCCATAGTACATACTGATGTGTGTGGTCCAATGAGTCACATGGCTAGGAATGGTTTTCAGTACTTTATCACTTTTACCGATGACTTTAGTACATATGGCTATGTCTATTTGATGAGGCATAAGTGGGAATCCTTCGAAAATTTCAAGGAGTTCCGAAATGAAGTACAAAATCATACGGACAAAACAATTAAATTTCTACGATCTGATTATGGAGGTGAATATTTGAGCCATGAGTTTTGTGATCATCTGAAACAGAGTGGAATCATTCCGCAACTGACTCCACCTAGCACGCTCCAATGGAATGGACTGTCCGAGTAGAGGAATCGTACCTTGGTGGACATGGTTCAGTCTATGATGAGTCATGCTGATCTTCTATTATCCTTTTTGGGACTCACTCTAGAAACCACAACTTTCACGATAAATAGAGTTCCATCTAAGTCAGCAGAGAAGACGGTGTTGGGGGAAAATATTTTATTTTCGACAGTCCAAGAACTTTCAAGTTAACACGAGCAGAAGAAATGAAGTCAGGAACTCTCTTCTCCGAAGGCCCTAAAGGCAATGAGGCTCTATCGGTTCAGAGCCTTAAACAGCAGAGACCTCCATCAAAGCTTTGGTGTAACATAGCCTCCCGAAGCCTCTTCACTCGAAGGGGGGTTGCTAGCAAGGACAGAAGATTTATCTTCTCACTAATTAGATTAGCTTTTTACTCTTTTACCCCTATGAAGAATACTAAACAGTATCTTATAAGTCGGTTGTAATTAGAGGGCAAAGAAGTCTTTTCCAATGAATTTGGTCTATAAATACCCCTCTTCACTCTCTAAAGGGTATGGAATACTCAGATATTAAATACATACTTCGAACTATCTCAAGCTATTATCCCTCGCGGAGGCTTGGAATAGTTTACTCAAACAAACACTTCGTTTGTCCAACACATAGTTTCCTAAACCTACTAGCATAATCTTTTACGCCAACAGTTGCCACCATCCGTGGGGAACCTAGTACAAAAACTTCGTTCTCTACCAATCCTTTCCTAGAGCCATGCCTCCTAAGTGGAGCCTAGGCACTAGTCCCCTCCGGACGTCTTCTCGGACCTCTGGGTTGAAATCTTCGAACACCGTCGAGGTCAGAGGACCTTCCGTGATACCCCCATCTCAGACTCCAAAAACAAACACTCTTCCTCGAACATATGAAGCCCCTCTCGGGACTCCGTCCATGCTTCAAACCAATGGATCCTATCTTGTGGCTCCGATTGTGCTTCGAACTGACTTGTTCAGTTCTCAAGACCTGGATGTCCCCTTTGGAAGAAATGAGTATAGTCCTGATGACGTAGTGACCCAGATGGCCCGTCTTCAGGCCGACGTGACAAGGTGGAGACAGGAAGCTATGAATAGGATTCGTCCTCAAGCTAGCCCCGTTATTCCGAAGGTACCTCAAGATGATGATCTTGGTTTCTATCCCGAAGCTTCTTAGGTTCTAAGAAGCACTGAGAATGCTTCTTTGATGATGAATCTCTATTACACCCAGACATGCAGAAGGTGCGCTTCGACCCTAAGTTTAGAACTTCGAAGCTTTGTAAGTATTTCGGAGAGCAAGATCTAGGGGAGTTTTCCCGCTCGTATGCTTTAGTAATCGAGGCTAGCAGAGGGGTCCGAGACACAATGGCGAAGTGCTTCCCCCTTGCATTTGAAGGATTCACTCTGTGTTGGTTCTGGTCTTTGAAACCAGGATCAATTAGGTCTTGGGAACAATTAAGGAAGAAGTTCGTAAGCAACTTCCAAGGTACATTTGTGCCCCCTATGTCTACCGGAAGTCTTTTTCAGGTAAAGAAGCAACCTGGAGAAATTTTGCGGAAGTTTTTCAAGCGCTTCGCTCATACGAAGTCACAGATAAGAGGGTTGTCCACATCATCTATGGTTGATGCGGCTCGGGAAGGAGTCACAAATGCAAGCCTCCTCGACAAGCTTCACTGGAACCATATTTCCTTAGTAGCACAGTTAATGTCCTACTTTGAAGAGTATGTCACAGGCTTCGTCTTCACCAACCATCCATGAATTTAAACTTGAAGTGAAGACTTCAACTCCTTCACAAGGGTACCACTTAGACAACCAGCATGATAGATGAAGAGGGCAAAAGCATCCTTGTTCCGAAGTTTTGAACATTGCCCCCTCTTCATCGAAATTTCTCCCTAAGAATCCATAAGATTTGGGAAGCAAGGTCAGCGGCTGAAAGCCGCTAGGGAAGCTGGCTGGCAAAGGCCAAGCCTTCTTCTGCTGTGTCCACGGTGAGAACCGAAGCCATCCTACCGATGCATATAAGTCTATACTAACTCTGAGGAGCGTGTACCTCGAAAGGAGCTCTGGTCGAGGCACTACTGACCGAGCCCCTCTCGAGGCACGTCCAGAGCCGGTACAGACCATCGGACGTGTAGATAGCTTTGAAGCCCCAAGACAACCTTCGGTGGCCAGTGTTATGCCACCCCCGAAGCAAGAAGATACACAAGACCACGGTAAAAGAGTGGTTCTTCCCATCTTCGGAGGAGGAACCCTGGGCAACATGTCAAAAAGGCAAAGGAGATAGTATGTTCGCGAAGTAGGGCATATTGGGACCTCCTCGTCGACTGTTGAAATGCCTGAGTGGTCCCACGTGCCTATATCTTTCTCCTCAGCCGATGCAGTAGGTATAAAATTTCCTCATACGGACCCTCTTGTTATCACTACTGATATTGCAGGATCGGAAGTCCGGAGAGTGCTGGTTGATGGCGGGAGCTCCACGGATATTATCTTCATTCAGGCCTTCGACCAGCTATGTATCCTGTGGAAACATTTCCTTCCAGCAGCTCATTCGACTCAAGGCTTCGCATGACCTCCTCTCGATGCCCTCGGCCAAATAGGCCTCGAGGTTGCCTTTGGAGAGGGCCTCTTGGCTAGAACGAAAGAGGTGATTTTCGATGTAGTCGATGCTCCCTATGCCTATAATGTCATCTTCTGAAGGGGCATGTTAAATCAATTCAGAGCCGTGGCGCATCATAATTATCTATGCATGAAGATGCCCACACAGGAGGAGTGCTTACGGTCTTCGGTGACCAAGCTGCAACATGAAGGGTAGAGTACGACCATGTTCCACCTCTTGACCTTCGACAAATAAATAATGTGCAATACCATTTGTTGGGGGAAAATATCTCATCTTCGGGGTTATTGCCGAAGCAACATAAAGGCAGTCAGCTGGTTCGAAGGTTCCCCGAAGATCATCTTCGAAGATACCCGGAATCAAGTTCGAAGTACGAAGATAGGCATTGGTTCGGAGTACATCTTCGAACTAAAGCCCTCCAAGATCTTTTCTGCCAGCTAAGATGGAAGACTTATCTTCTTTCTCATTAGATTAGTCTTTACCATTTTAGCCCTATTAAGGGAACCGAATAGTTTCCACTATGACGGTTGTAATAGAGGGGTAAATAGGTCTTTTCCTTAATGTTTGGGCCTATAAATACCCCCCATTTTACCCTGTAATACGGACCGAATACAAGTTATTCAATACACACTTTCGAACTATTCTAAGTTATTATCCTTTCGGAGGCTTAGAACAGTTTGCTTCACAAACACTTCGTTTGTTAGTTTCTTTTCTACAGAAACCTGTTAGCGTAATCTTTTACGCCAACAGTTGGCGCCGTCCGTGGGGATCCTAGTCCGAAAAACTTCGTTCTCTACCAACTTCTTACATCATGCCTCCTAAGCGGAGTGCACCTCGCAATCCCACTCGGAGGTCCTCTCGGATCTTCGGAGAGATACCCTTCGACACAGTTGAAGTCGGAGGGTCCTCGGCTTTCCCTCCGCAAACTCCGGAAGGGGCTTCTATCCCTCGAACATACGAAGCCTCTCCGCCAACCCCTTCCATACTCCGACAGCCCGGAGTCACTTCTCCACCATCCATCCCGATTCGAACTGATCCTACCAGTTCTCAAGACCCGGAAGGTCCTTCCAGAGGAGATGAAGATAACCTTGGGGATATGGCCACTCAAATGGCCAACCTTCAAGCTGAGGTAGCAAGGTGGCGACAAGAAGCTGCGAACAGGCTTCGCTCTCAAGCCACCCCAACTATCCCAGAAGTGCCCGAAGACGACGATCTTGGTTATCCTGAAGCCCCAGAGAACGCCTCTTATGACAATGAATCTCCATTGCATCCTGAGCTGCAGAAGGTTCGCTTTGATCCAAAGTTTAAAACTTCGAAGCTCTGTAAGTATGCCGGAGATGAAGATCCCGGAGAGTTCGTGCGTTCTTATGCCCTAGCGATTGATTTCAGGAAGAAGTTTAAAACTTTATTCGTCAGGAAGAAGTCTTCCGGGAAGTGGCGCATGTGCATTGATTTCACATCCTTGAATAAAGCATGCCCACGTGACCCCTACCCCATGCCCCGAATTGATCAGCTAGTTGACTCCACTGCAGGTTCGGAGTTATTAAGCTTCCTTGACGCGTATTCTGGTTATCATCAAATATGGTTGAAGCGCGAAGATGAAATCAAGACAAGCTTTGTAACTCCTTCGGGAGTCTTCTGCTATGTAAGAATGCCCTTCGGCCTAAGAAATGCCGGGGCTACTTTTTCAAGATTAGTTGCTAAGGCTCTAGGTCATCAATTAGGTCGCAATGTGGAGGCCTATATGGATGATATTGTAATAAAGAGTGCTTTAAAGCACCAACATAGCCTAGACTTAGCAGAAACATTCAATAGCCTTCGGGCATGTGGGATCCGTCTTAACCCCGAAAAATGTATATTCGGAGCTAAGGCTGGAAAATTGTTAGGGTATTTAGTTTCAAGCAGGAGAATTGAAGCTAGCCCTACTCAAATAACTGCGCTGCAGAAGATGGCTCCTCCGGAGAATTTAAAGCAAGTGCAAAAGCTGACTGGACGTCTGGCCGCACTTAGCAGGTTTTTATCAAGGTCTGCGGAGAGGAGCTTGCCAATATTCAAAGCTTTGAAAGGGTCCGAAGATTTTGCATGGACACCGGAGTGTCAGAGAAGCTTCGAAGATATTAATGATTATCTCAGTAATCTTGCTACACTTACGGTGCCTATTGCGGACGAAACCCTACTCCTGTATCTTGCAGCTACAGGTTCAGCTGTCAGCGCAGTCCTTGTCAGAGAAGTGAATTTCAATGGGAAGTTGGTCCAAAATCCTGTCTATTTTGTATCCGAAGCATTGTCAGGAGCGAAGACAAGATACTCCGAACTTGAGAAGTTCGTTTATGCTCTGATAATGGCTTCGAGGAAGCTAAGGCATTATTTTTTGGCTCACAATGTAATTGTACCAACTTCGTATCCCTTAGGAGATATGCTCCGAAGCAAAGATTTCACTGGAAGGATTGGAAAGTGGGCAGTCGAGCTAGCACCCTTCGGCATATCTTTCATGGCAAGGACAGCTATCAAATCCCAAGTCCTAGCAGACTTCGTAGCAAAGTGGACTCCACCTGCGAATTTGACTCCGGAGAAATCAAATGACGGAGTTTGGATTGTTTACTCCGATGGGGCTTTCCAAGCATCCGGAGCAGGCATTGGGGCAGTGTTGATTTCACCGTCAGGGCAAAGAGCAATGTACTCCGCAAGACTCAACTTTAAGTCTACCAATAATATAGCGGAGTACGAAGGGATTTTATTGGGACTCCGGAAAGCACGTGCTCTAGGGGCTACAAGAATAATTATAAAGACAGATTCTCAGATAGTAGCAGGGCACGTAGACAAAAGTTTTCAAGTTCGACATCCACAGCTTGCAAAGTACTTAGAAGAAATCCGCAAAATCGAAGCACACTTCAAGGGTATTTCCATTCGGAGTATACCAAGAGCTGAAAACGTGCAAGCGGACATTTTAGCGAAGGCTGCAGCCGGAGGTGTGGATGTGCCTGAAGAAGCTTTCTATGAGGAGCTCAATATACCTTCGGTGCCACAAATTGCCTCTGCGGAGATTCTTTGCATTCCTAGTGCAGATTGGAAAGATTCGATCATAGAACTCTTGCAAGGAGGAACAAATTTGCCCGAAGAGCCCCAGTTGTCAAGATTAAAGCTCAGAGCAAGAAACTATCAGTTAATCAACGATATATTATACAAGGCCGGAGTATGTTCCCCTCTACTCCGATGTATATCTCAAGCCAAAGGCCAAGAAATTCTTCGAGAAATTCACGAAGGCCTTTGTGGAAGCCATTTAGCCCCTAGAGCTCTGGCAGGAAAAACACTTCGCCAGGGGCTTTATTGGCCCACAATAACAGCTGATGCGGAGAGCTTGGTCCGCACTTGTCAAGGATGCCAGTGGATGGGTCGACGGAGTCATCGCCCACCAACAACTCTTCAAGTCATTGCTCCAGTATGGCCCATGGCCAGATGGGGTATGGATCTAATTGGTCCCTTTCCGTTAGCAAAGGGAAATCTGAAGTTCGCAGTGGTAGCTATTGAATATTTTTCTAAATGGGTGGAAGCAGAGCCCTTAACAGCTATCACTTCGAACAATGTACAAAAATTCTTCTGGAAAAACATTATTTGCCGGTTCGGAGTGCCTAGATACCTCACAGTTGATAATGGAACACAGTTCGACGCAGAACCCTTCAGGAAGTTTTGCGAAGACCTAGGCATTCAGCTATGTTTTGCTGCAGTGAGGCATCCTCAGTCAAATGGAGCCGTAGAGCGAGCCAATGGAAATATTTTATCAGGGCTAAATCGAAGAATAGTAGGATTAGCAAAAGGACTGTGGACCGAAGAGCTTCCGAAGATTCTATGGTCCATTCGGACTACGCAAACAAGGTCCACAGGTTTTACTCCGTTCAGACTACTATTCGGAGATGAAGCTATGACTCCAACGGAGCTCAAAGGGGGGTCATTTCGCAGCACCGAACCGAACATTGAAGAAGAAAGACAAGCTTCGTTAGATTTGTCAGAAGAAACAAGACTTCGGGCTGTAGCTAATTTATCAAAGTATCATCAGCAGACGAGACTTGGTATGACCCGAAAGTTAAACTCAACGAGTTAAGGCCGGGTCATCTTGTTCTACGAAGCATTATAGCACCAGGGAAGTTAGGCAATAAATGGGAAGGTCCATATCTAATTGTCCGCTCAGGGCGCCCTGGTTCATTTAAATTAGCTAATTTAGAAGGTGAAGAGTTAGCACATACTTGGCATGCGGAGCACCTAAAGCGATACTTCGCATAAGGGCTCCTTGTAATTTGCTTGTAATCACCTCTAAATTAATAAAGCATATGACCCTGATAGTTGCCTTCCCCTCATAGACTTCCAGCTTCCGAGTGGACGCACTGGAACCGCGGGGTCGACCGAGAGGGAAGTGTCATTAAGCTGGGTTGTATTTTCGGACTTCGAACCCATAAAGTTCGAAGCCTCCGACGTGGGGGCTGACATAATCCGGAGCCCAGGCCACTGGCTTGTAGGCATCCGTAAAAGAGCCCAAAACCACACTCTACGGAGTCCAAGCCATTGGCTGGTAGACTTCCGTAAAAAGAGCCGAAGGTGGCCAAAATCTACGGAGTCCAAGCTGCAGCTTGCAGACTTCCGTAAAAAGAGCCGAAGGTGGCCAAAATCTGCGAAGTCCAAGCCATTGGCTGGTAGACTTCTGCAAAAACAGTCGAAGGTGGCTAAATTATACGGAGTCCAAGCCATTGGCTGGTAGACATCCGTAAAAAGAGTCCAAAGAGACCATTGCAAACTCCGAACCATTGGTTCGTCAGAGATCGCAAAGACAAGCCGAAGGTGGCTAAAACAAAACAGCATTTGAGCCATGAGCTTCGAATGTCTGTTAACATAGTCCAAAGTGACAAATTTTTTAAGACACTAAAGTGTCCTGAAAGTTATCTCAAGTGATTTCTTTCATAAAACAAAGGTACTAAGCTACCATTCTTCCGACTGCAAAAAGTCGAAGACATTTCATAAGATTTCAAAAGATCTTTAAATGATAGAGGGGCTCCGAACCCCCAAAAAATTGTACTCCGAAGTTTTTTCTTTGCGCATAACCATCTTTGAATACATTTCGAAGTTGCTTATACCCAAAGAGGGGCTAGTAAATATGGAGACAATTTTAAATCGGCATTCATTATTGAAATAAATGTGTTTACAGATTACATTATGAAAAATTGGTATCTATACCAAGAAGGAATCGGAGACCTCTTCGGTCCCGAGAGCTAGGGGTGGAACGACTAGTTCCAACATCAGAAGTTCTAAGAACTTTACGTTTAACTCTCTTCCTCCCTTCGAAGCTCTAAAATCCTTCTGCTCTTGTTGAAGCTCGGCCCAAGTTCGAAGCCGCTCGGGGCTTCTTTCCCAGCTTCTAAGATCTTCAGATCTTTTATTTCGAGCTTCACCTTCGTCTTCAGACCAGTTAGTGTCTTCAGAAGACGAGGTGTTTGCGTCAACTTCTTTATCTTCCTCTTTAATATAAGACAATACGTCTTTGATTACTTCGGGCGCAATTACGCCGGAGTCATCTCGAGGAATAAGAAATCGAGGACGCTTATAACTCTTTAGAAGTTCGAAGGTTTTCCACAATGAGCGAAGTTCGTTGTTAAGCTCTAACACTTCGATATCTTCCATAAGAGGCAAAGCCTAAAAATATGACAAACAAGACTTTCATTGATAAATGTTTACAAGCATGAGCTTTACATAATCAAAAAATCCTAAATAATTCCTAAACCTGCGGGTTTGGAGGAGGCTGACTGCTCGAAGCTTGGCTCCGAACTTGCTTCTGGCATTGGCCTTCATCGATCCAAGCCTTGATCGCAGAACGACCTTCGGCTCTCCATGAGGTTTGAAAGGCTCGCCAGGCGGCAGTCACGCCTTCGGAAGGATTCAAAAGCCGCTCGTCGTCGAAGGTAATGGAGCCCTCTGCGCTCGGAGTGATTGTTCGGCCCAAATCCTCGTAGTAACGAAGTAATCCGAGGGCAGACACTTGTCCGGAGAGTTCTCCATAACGCATGCCTGCCGTCTTCATTTGCTTCGCTGCTCCTTGGATCCTCTTTAACCGGCGCAGCAGAGTCACATTGTCATCCGAAGGAAGTGATCCAGTAGTACCGAAGTACTCCAGAACACCTAGCATCTGTTCGATGACCTCCGTAGCCACCTTCTCCGACTTGAACTTTTCTTCAATTAGTGCATCCTTGCTCGAAGTCGTTTCTGCCAAAACTCCGGAAATCCTAGCATTCTCCGTAATTAGATCTTTCTTCTGGTTTAGGAGTTGGCTAGCTTCCTCTTGGAGCCTTACAAGTTCGGACCCAGCACTAGCATGCTCCAACCGCATCTTTTCAATTTCAGCCCGAAGCACAATTCTTTCTGCTTCGAACTCTTTATTAACAGCCTCCAAGCCCTGTCTGGCCCTACGCTCCGTCGAAATCACATTATCCATTTGAAGTACTCTAGCTTCAGAGAAAGATAAGTTGCGTTTAAGAGCTTCATTTTCTTCCCGAAGCTGAGCAATTTCATTTTCGTTCGATAAAGCTGCAGCGCGGGCCAAGACCGCTTGCTAAGAAGAGAAAAAACTGAAGTAAGAAATTATTCATTTATAATTTGCTGCTGGTTCGAAGATGTACTTCGAACCCAATATAATTCGCTAAAAGATATTGGTTCGAAGGTGCTCCGTACCTGGTAGGCTGCTCGTTCCAAAGCAACGTTGAGCTCCGAATTCTTCGCCCTGCTTAATTTTGCTACCAGCTCTGTCTCCCCGACTTCCCGACTCACTCGACCTAAAGGTTTGAGCAAAGTCCGAAGCCCTTTTCTTTGCTCCAAAAAAGGAGTTAAAAGAGGGAGCAGAGCCGAAGCCTCTTGGTCTTCCCTACTTGGCGAAGCTCCGGAGCGTTCTCCTGAGGTCCTTGGAACTTCCGAAGATGGCCCCCCCTCAGTTGATTCACTTTCATCTGTTGACTCAGATGAAGTTGATCCTTGAGTAGGGAGAGGCTCTATGTGTCTTTTACCCCTTCCAGGCCCCTGTTGAGTGACCTCCGGGTGCGGCTCGGAAGTTGTCGAAGGCCTTTGAATTATGTCTTCGTGATGTACTTCTACAGCAGGAGGCTCTGCAAAAACAAAAATATTATACATTGTATAATTTTGCAGAAAATAATAAAGAATTATGTGAAATTTACCTTCGACATTCTGCGAGAGATCGAGCACTGGACTGCTCGGAGGATCGAAGGTGAAGTCATCATCTGAATCCACAGTTAAATTTTCTGCTGTCGGAGTATCTCCGTGAGCAGTCCTCCCTTCCTCCACAACTGAAGTTGCAGGAACTTCGACTTCATCTTCACCCATAGGGGCTTTGATTTGCTCCTCTTGAGTATCCGGAGCTCTTACTTCTTCAATGTTAGCTTGGGGCTCCGGTATACCTGCAGTATCTTCAATGTGAATATTTCGTTGAGCTGCATCTTCATCAATCAATCTCACTAATAATATACCTTCATCTTCTTAGAACCAGAGATTGAGGTTCTTGAGCTCGAAGGCGCAGGATTCGAAGGTGCGAGATTTTTTGGCTTCCGAGCCACCTTCTTCACCGGAGTCCTTGCGGAGCTCGAAGCTCCAGCTTCAGTCATTCTTTTCTTGGGTCCTTTCTCCAGAGGCACCCAGTCCATCAGAGGGGGTGGAGTCAACTCCAACATTCCCCATACTCTGTTAAACCTTTCCCAACTCCCGACCAATTTAATTCGCCATTCTTTTTCAGTCGGAGTTGGGGCACCCAAAATCTTCTCCGAAGCCCTTACAATTTGCTCTGAAGTAATAGGGGCTGAAGAAGCTAAAAAATAATTCAAGTTAGTCTTTCTTCGAAGTAAATATGTACAATGCATGTTGGTTTCGAAGTTACCTGCAGGGCTCGAAGTAAAGTTGATCTTGCGAAGACCGCCTTCCGAGTCATCCTCGAAGACGATAGGCCAGTTGGCCATCAGCGGAGGAATTTGCAGTCCGAGGAATTCTTCGGCTAAGTCCTGCATGCTTAACCTTCGGCTAATTTTCTAAAGCAGGTTAAGACGAGCTTCGAGTTGGCCTTCGTCGGGCTGCACTAAGGCTTCTTTCCGGAATTGAATTTCTTTGAGGGGCCCAGCCAGAGGACTGCTCGCTCCAACTTTGGCATAGAACCACCTCATGACCCAATCAGTGTACCATCTAGCATTCATGGCCTTGGCAGGAAACTGAAGGGCATATTCGTCCCGAAGCCTAAAGTTGATAGAGCCGAAGGATACTACCACTTTTTCACCTCCGGAGCCTACGAAGGTCTTCGGCTGGCAAGTTGCTCTATGAAGTGCAGCGAAGATTTCTGCCCTCCCCTCACAACCTTCGGCTCTCAGCGCCCATTCGAAGATAGCTAACCTAGCTACTGCATTCGGAGATAATTGGGGGAGGGTTACATGAAACAGATCCATACCTCCGCCAGGAAGTCTACAGCAGGAAGGCCCAAGCCAGCTTCGAAGAAAGCTTCGAATACTACTACTTCTCCGGGTCTTGGTGATGGAATCGATTCTTTGCCCGGCTTCCGAATCATAACTCCATTACTAATTTCTCCGCCCTGCCGCCATGGATGTCGCTGCCGGCATCGGAGGTGCCGCCGCCAACGCTGCCGCTGCTGGCTGCTGCGGCCGCCTGCTGCCGAGCCAAGGCCGAAGGAGGTGCAGATCCCTTAGTCTTCACCATCGCGATCGCCGGATTGCTCTGAGAAAATGGAGGCTAGGGCTCAAGAACTCAAAGGGCTCAAAAGTTTTTGGTTGCTAGAATGCGGTGAAAAGGTAACCAGGTAACTTCTAGGCCCTCTATTTATAGCCTGGACTTCACTTTCTTACCGTTAATCCATGTCGTTTCGCATTCCTGCCGTTACTTCTTTTACGAAATTAACGCCTACTACAGTTTCCGTTGGAAACAGAAACTTAACGGCTATTTTCTCTAAGTCTAAAAGACTTTCGAACTTCTTAAGTCGGTTCTAAGATAGTTCGAAAAGGAACTACCTTAAGACTGATTCGAAGTTCATATCTTCGTGCATTTCGGAGATAAAATAAAAACCAATAACCCCTATGTTTGGTTATCTTTTCCTTCCGTATACTGCTCTCCTAATGTTACAGGTCAAACGGAGAAGCGTATTCGAGGGGCTACTGTTGGGGGAAAATATCTCATCTTCGGGTTATTGCCGAAGCAACATAAAGGCACTCAGCTGGTTCGAAGGTTCCCCGAAGATCATCTTCGAAGATACCCGGAATCAAGTTCGAAGTATGAAGATAGGCATTGGTTCGGAGTACATCTTCGAACTAAAGCCCTCCAAGATCTTTTCTGCCAGCTAAGATGGAAGACTTATCTTCTTTCTCATTAGATTAGTCTTTTACCATTTTAGCCCTATTAAGGGAACCGAATAGTTTCCACTATGACGGTTGTAATAGAGGGGTAAATAGGTCTTTTCCTTAATGTTTGGGCCTATAAATACCCCCCATTTTACCCTGTAATACGGACCGAATACAAGTTATTCAATACACACTTTCGAACTATTCTAAGTTATTATCCTTTCGGAGGCTTAGAACAGTTTGCTTCACAAACACTTCGTTTGTTAGTTTCTTTTCTACAGAAACCTGTTAGCGTAATCTTTTACGCCAACACCATTCGGAGGATATTACTGTGTCAAGTGAATTCTCGAAGATGTCCTCCCCTAGGCCAAGCCCCGAAGGAGAAATTGTAACAAAAATTATTGTAAAAGATGACAAAGATTATCCTTCTAGTTTGGCAAGGAATTGCCTCCAGAAATTGCTACTTCACTAGAAGAAGTAGTTAGAGAAAATTTGGATGTCTTTTCCTGGTCCGATGAAGACATTCCTAGAGTTGACCGAGGTATCATTGAGCACAACCTACTCATAAACCTAAGGGTTCGACCTGTTTGCTAGGGGCTCCACAAATTGTCAATAGAGAGGGCAAACCTTGAAGGCCGGGATCATTAGAGAAGTGGCTCATACTGAGTGGTTAGCCAACCTAGTCTTCGTCAAGAAAAAGGCCTCCAGGAAGTGGCACATATGTATTGACTTCACATCCCTGAATAAAGCATGCCCACGTGACCCCTACCCTATGCCCCACATTGATCAATTAATCGACTCCACTGCTGGCTCCAAGCTCTTGAGCTTCCTCGACGTGTACTCCAGATATCATCAAATATGGTTAAAACGCGAAGACAAAGACAAGAAAAGCTTTGTAACTCCTTTGGGAGTCTTTTGCTATGTAAGAATGCCCTTTGTCTTAAGAATGTGGGGGCAACTTTTTCAAGATTAATTACTAAAGCTCTAGGTCACCAAACAGGCCGTAATGTCGAAGCCTATATGGATGACATTGTAATAAAGAGTGATTTAAAGCACCAACATAGTCTAGACTTAGTAGAAACTTTTGAGAGCCTCGAAGCATGTGGAGTTCGCCTCAACCCCGAAGAATGTATCTTCGGGGCTCAAGCTGGGAAATTGTTAGGTTATTTAGTTTCGAGCAGGGTAATCGAAGCTAGTCCAACTCAAATAAGTGCACTACAAAGAATGGCTCCGCCGAAAAAATTGAAGCAAGTCCAGAAGCTTGCTGGACACCTCATAGCCCTTGTAGATTTCTGGCAAGGTCCGCAGAGTGGAGCCTCCCAATATTCAAAGCCTTGAAAGGGTCCGAAGATTTTGTTTAGACACCGGAGTGCCAAAAGAGTTTTGATGATATTAAAGATTATCTCAGCAACCTTGCAACAATCACTATGCCCATTGTAGATGAAACTCTTCTCCTCTATCTTGCAGCTACAAGCTCCGCTGTAAGTGCGGTCCTTGTTCGAGAAATGGATTTCAATGGGAAGTTGGTAAAGAATCCATTATATTTTGTATCAAAAGCCTTATCCGGAGCAAAAACCAGATACTCTGAGTTGGAAAAATTCACTTATGCTCTAGTGATGGCTTCGAGGAAATTATGACATTATTTGCTAGCGCATAATGTAATTGTACCAACTTCTTATCCTCTGGCAGATATGCTCCAAGGCAAAGATTCTACAGGGAAAATTGGAAAATGAGTTGTAGAGCTAGCACCCTTCGGCATCTCCTTTATAGCAAGAACAATAATCAAGTTACAGGTGGTGGCTGATTTTGTAGCAGAATGGACTCCGTCTGCAGTATGGGCTCCGGAAGAATCAAACGAAGGAATGTGGACCATATACTCCAATGGAGCTTTTCAAGCATCCAAAGCAGACATCGAAGTGGTGATAATTTCACCTTCAGAACAGAAAGCAATGTACTCCGCAAGGCTCAACTTTAAGTCTACTAATAATATTACGAAGTACGAAGGAATTTTGCTAGGTCTTCACAAGGCATGTGCCCTTGGTGCTACAAGAGTTGTTATAAAAATAGATTCTCAAATTGTACAAGGGCACATTGATAAAAGTTTCCAAGTTCAGCATCCACAACTTGCTAAATATCTAGAAGAAATCTACAATATTGAAGCAGCTTTTGGGGGAAAAATACTTCATCCTCAGGGTCTCTACAGTAATAAGATACATGCAATCTACTAAACCGAAGTTCCAGTATTAACTCCGATTTTGTACGTGACCAGGTTCGAAGAATCAATGCAAACTTCTGTTCGGAGTATAACTTCGAAGGTCGAATCTTCAGAGAGCTTATCTGCCAGCAAGGATGGAAGACTTATCTTCGTTCTAATAGATTAGTCTTTTGCATTTTAACCCTATTAGGGTACCGAATAG
>JAAALK010000288.1:54167764-54261776 GCA_019279435.1 Zizania palustris
CCTCTGGTCGAGGAACTACTGACCGAGTTCCTTCTGAGGCACGTCCTGAGCCTGTCCAGGCTGTGGCACGTATAGACAACTTCGACCCTACAAGACAACCTCTGGTGGTCAATATTATGCCACCTCCGAAGCAAGAAGATGGCCAAGATCGGGGTAAAAGAGTAGTCCTCCCCATTTCTGGAGGAGGGACCTTCGGTAGTATGTCAAAGAGACAGCGAAGAGAATATGTCCGGGAAGTGGGCCATATTAGAACTTCTTCGTCTGCAGCTTCCATGCCCGAGTGGTACCATGTGCCGATATCTTTCTCTGCAGATGATGCAGTTGGCATAAAGTTTCCGCATGCAGATCCCCTTGTTATTATTACCGATATAGCAGAGACTGAAGTCCGGAGAGTGCTGATTGATGGAGGGAGTTCAGCAGATATCATATTCGTTCAAGCCTTCGATCAGCTCTGTATCTCCAGGAAACATCTCCTCTCTGTAGTTCATCCCTTGCAAGGCTTTGCAGGACCCCCTCTTGATGCCCTCGGCCAGATAGGTCTGGAGGTTGCTTTCGGAGAGGGGCTACTAGCAAGGACGGAGGAGGTGATTTTCGATGTTGTAGATGCTCCTTATGCATATAATATTATCTTCAGGAGGGGCATGTTTAAATCAGTTCGGAGCCGTGGTGCATCATAACTATTTATGTATGAAGATTCCCACGCAAGCGGGAGTACTCACTGTCTTCGGAGATCAAGCCACTACGCGAAGAGCAGAATATGGTCATGGCCCCCCTCTCGACCCGAGACAAGTGAACAATGTACAAAGTAATCCGGAGGATATCTTCGCTCCAGGTGAACCTTCGAAGAAGTCCTTCCCAAGACCCAGCCCTGACGGAGAAATTATAACGAAGGTTATTGCCAAAGACGGCAAAGACTATTCTTTTCAGTTCAGCAAAGATTTGCCTCTAGAATCGCTACTTTGTTAGAAAAGGTAGTTGAAGAAAATTTGGATGTCTTTGCCTGGTCTGATGAAGACAATCCCAGAGTCAGTCGAGATATCATTGATCATAACTTGCTTGTGAACCCAAGGGTTCGACCTGTCCGACAAGGACATTGGAAGTTATTCGCGGAGAGGGCCATCCTTGCTAAAGCAGCATTGGAAAAGTTGCTGAAGGCTGGGATTATCAGAGAAGTAGCTCATACGGAGTGGTTAGCCAACCCAGTTTTCGTCAGAAAGAAATCCTCCGGGAAGTGGCACATGTGTATTGATTTTACATCCGTGAATAAAGCATGCCCCCGTGACCCCTATCCCATGCCCCGAATTGATCAATTAGTTGTCTCCACTGCTGGTTCGGAGTTATAAAGCTTCCTCGACGCGTATTCTGTCTATCATCAAATCATGTTAAAGCACGAAGATGAAATCAAAACAAGCTTTGTAACTCCTTTAGGAGTCTTCTGCTATGTAAGAATGCCTTTCAGTTTAAGAAATGCCGGGGCAACTTTTTCGAGGTTAATTACTAAAGCTCTAGGTCATCAAATAGGACGCAACGTAGAAGCCTATATGGATGATATTGTAATAAAGAGTGCTTTAAAGCACCAACATAGCCTAGACTTAGCATAAACGTTCGATAGCCTTCGAGCATGTGGAGTCCGTCTCAACCCCGAAAAATGTATCTCCGGGGCTCAGGCTGGAAAATTGTTAGGATATCTAGTTTCGAGTAGAGGGATCGAAGCTAGCCCTACTCAAATAACTGCATTACAAAGGATGGCTCCTCTGGAAAATTTAAAACAGGTGCAAAAGCTAACTGGCCGCCTAGCAGCACTTAGCATATTTCTAGCAAGGTCTGCGGAGAGAAGTTTGCCCATTTTCAAAGCATTGAAAGGGTCCGAAGATTTTGCATGGACACCGGAGTGTCAAAAGAGTTTGGATGATATTAAAAATTATCTCAGTAACCTCGCTACACTCACTGTTCCCATTGTGGACAAAACCCTACTCCTCTACCTTGCAGCTACTGGCTCCGCTGTCAGTTCTGTCCTTATCAGAGAAGTTGATTTCAATGGGAAGTTGATACAAAATCCAGTCTATTTTGTATCCAAAGCATTGTCTGGATCAAAAACAAGATATTCTGAGCTTGAAAAGTTCACCTATGCTCTGATAATGGCTTCGAGGAAATTGAGACATTATTTTCTAGCACATAATGTGATTGTACCAACTTCGTATCCCTTGGGAGATATGCTCCGAAGCAAAGATTCTATGGGAAGAATTGGAAAATGGGCTGTTGAACTAGCACCCTTCAGCATCAACTTCGTGGCAAGGACATCGATCAAGTCATAGGCAGTGGCTGATTTTGTAGCAGAATGGACTCCATCCGCATTATGGGCTCCGGAGAAATCAAATGAAGGAATTTGGACTATATACTTCGACGGAGCTTTCCAAGCGTCTAGAGCAGGCATCGGAGCAGTAATAATTTTGCCTTCAGGGCAAAGAGCAATGTACTCCGCAAGGCTCAACTTTAAGTCCACCAATAATACAGCGGAGTATGAAGGAATTTTGTTAGGACTTCGAAAAGCGCGTGCTTTGGGTGCTACAATGTGGCGCCCCGATTTATCGAATCGGAACATTATTGAATTTCCATAGAAAAACAATAATAATAAGAGGTTCATCATGCGACAACGTACATACGGGCAAACATTCATGGTGCGCAGACCATATTATTACATAAGAGTTAAATAAAAACAATAATAAAAATAAGCTGCATGACGAACATCTTCTTCAGGATCTTTCTTCTTGACTGGGTCGCTACTCCAGACCATCCTCGTAGTAGGCATCCTCTGAATTGTGTGTCCAACAGGTATGAGTACAAAGAGTACTCAACAAGCCACCGCAAATGCAAGTAGCAATGCCAGGTAATAACAAAGGAAGGATAGTGGCTAAAAGTGCGGAAAAGTACATTTTTCAGTTATTGCATTTAGTGTAGTCAAATTTAATCATGCGGAATAATAAACATGAACATCAATAATACCATCTAACTCGAGGAGTACGTTTTCCCTCCTCGCACAACGGTCCTTACATGTCAAACCATCATGCACATTCATTCCAAAATAAACTAACTGTGGGATGTCACGCAACCCGCCCTTGACCGTGGGCTCGGCTTTTCGAAAAGATTTATGACTTTGATCAGAGATGTACTACTGTACCCACAAGGCACGCACTCATCCCATACACCAAAGTGTAACGAGATGACCCATACCACGGGAACTCATGCCAAAACCTCAGCATGAAATGCTCCAAGCGATAACCACCCGCTCTAGGTTTCGCCGGCACGCCGGGCCGCATCCGGCTAACGTCACACCCCCTTTTGCGCCACGTCGGTACAAGCCACCCGCAGGTGCTGCTTGACCCATCTCCAAGTGGTGGCCTCGGTTTGGAACACTCCATACCTTAGTTAGGACTTACCCATTAGACTTGTGGTTAGTACGGAAGTGTATGCAACAGATCCCGCAGACCAGTCCTTATAGTGCCCCGATTGCTACCGACCAATGTCCTAGCTTGCACCTGAAACCCACCATGCATTCACTCACAACCACAACTCATCACCGACAGAATTCCAAGGATAAGAATAACAAGGATCATATAGTAGAACCAAGTTGCTATGACTCATTTTTAATCCTATAGCAATCGTGTCAATACATTGGACACTAGCTAATAATACTAATCATATGGTGACAAGGAGGTTAGGCGAGATAGCATGGCTTGGGTTGCACATCAAGGTCGGGGGATCCTGATAAATATATTGTAAGGGTTTTCATTTGACTAATGCATGTATATCCTATGTGTTTTAGCGATAGTTTAGTAAAACATGGGTTCAATATGCTCAAAAGATTGGTTTGGTGACTTTCCTTGTTCAGCAAAAGGGGAAGGAGGGACTTCCGGGAAGTATTCTGGCTCCTCGACGACATCGTAGTCTTCCCAATATAAATAAAATAAATGCAACATTCAATAAACAACACAAATCTCACAACAAACATATAAGTTTTGATTGGGTTAACTTAAGGAAAATAAAGTTGTTATGTTTCTGAAATTCATTTTAGGAATAATTTAAAATGAACTATAATGTAATTTGGTCCTTTAAAAAGGGGTTCTATTTGTGAATAAACTCATTTTAAGTTTTCCAATTAATTTAAAATAAGAGCTTCAGAGAAAACTTAGTGGTTTCAACATGTTAACAGGAAATGAACAAATATGAAGTTTTGCTGAAATTTAAATAATTAAATTTGTAATTTATTCTAAGGGCATTTGAATACTTTATTAAATAAGGATGAAATATTCAAAGTAAGTATACTTTTTTTATTGCATTAACATGTAGAGAATAATATTACAAATTTTTTGGAATTGAAATGGTAATTTTTGAAGTTAAAATGTGCAATATATGAATTTTGGAAGTTTAAAAGTGTTGGGACGACGGATCGAACCAGCAGGTTTTCTTAGTGGCTGGAAGTAATGAAATGTTGTGTGCTATGTATTCTGGGATCGTGTGTATTACAACTACAGTTGGGGGGTATTTATAGGGTGGCCCGCTCTGAAGGGTCGGGTCCCTGCAACCCCCCAACCGCCACTCGGTCTGACATCGGTCAGCGGTACAGACAAAACAAACACTTCATGGTACAGACAGGTGTTACATAGTATAGACAAGAAGGTGTGATCTGGCGGCGTGTCGGCCATGTCGAGCGCTGCAAAGTCCGCCCGACACGGTGCAGGCGATCACGATCTTGTCCCCCTACGGTCTTGACTGGTCTTCTTAACGTCCGGCCTCCTTCAGGAGCCTCAACTCGGCTCGAAGGGTGGCCTCCGGCACTCGGCTGATCACTCTTCATCCGAAGACCCCCCCCGGCGCGTCTCGGAGCCTCCGGAGGCCTCCGGCTCCTTCGCTCGGAGGTTTAAGTACCTCCGGCGTTGGGCTTCGGGTCTCCTGGTTGTGGTCTTCCTTCGGAATCGTACGGACCTTCACGCTCCCCTGCTATCATTGGGATTATCTCCCCCAACAGTAGCCCCTCGCTTCTTTCCTCTTCGAGAGTCCTGCGTAAGAGAGGGTGGAAGCGCACATGATAATTCCGATAACCTTCATAAGAAATCGACTTACATAAAGATGCTGCATCTTGCTGTGGGGCGGCCTAGACTGGCCGTTCCGGAGACGCTTGGGAGCCTCGAGGCACCCTAGGGTCCGGAGGCCGAGGGCTGCCTTCGGAGCTGTAGGACCAAAAGTAGCGACCAGAGGGGAGGGTGAATGGGCGCCTAAAAATTTCTTACTAAACTATATTCTAATCCCAACACCCAAACGAAAATAAACAGACAAATAATATTTGCAAAACAAATTATGCGAACTAAGGTTGTCTAGCCTAAAAATGACCGGTGTCTTAATTGAAATGATATTAAAGATAAACTAAATAGCGATACTGCAAAGATAAATATACTTAGATAAATCACGAATTATTTATATTTCAGTCTAGAAATAAAATAATAATCAAATGAGTAAAACATGGATCATTAAAAATTAATTCAGAGATAAACCTAAAGTATTGCACGTAAAACTAGACTAAAAATATTTATGCGACTAATAAATTTTTTCTCTTCTTTTTATGTGAGCAGATTAAACAGATAAAATAATACTAGATAACTAATAAAAATTTGACAGATTAAAACAACAATGAAATTTCGAAATGGATTAATAGATGATTATCTATAAAATTTATCTGCCTAAAAATAGTAGATTAAAACTAACTAAAACAACATGAAATCGAAATTTATCTGCATCGACGAAAAACCGAGCGTCGCTGTTTCTGCTGGGAAAAAGAAACCTCACCGGAAGCCTCTGTTTGCACGCCGGCCGGCGCGGAGGTTTGCTTCCCTGCTGCGTACCAGCACAAAGAAAAGATCCTGCCAAAGAAATGCACATCCTCGTTTTGCGTGCCAAAGAAAAAAGAGAAACAAAAACGTGACTACCGAACGGAGTTAGCCGCCGTAGAAAAAGAAATTCCTGCCGCCGTTGCCACCGAGAAGACTGTGGGCGCACACTGCTTTGCTGCGTCCTAGTCCATGAGATCTGCTGGCGGTGGTTCAGAACAACAGGCTAGGCTGCGGAAGAAAATTGCCGGCGACGATTCAATCTGCGAGAGTTTTCGGGCGACCAAAAAATCGGAAGAAAAAAACTTGTTGGACCGTAGATTGATCTGAGGGAGAATAAAAAATAGTCAACTATCCCCAAGGGAATAGGGGCCTATTTATAGACAAATCCTAATACATGAAAAGACAAATTTACCCTCGGGTAAAATTAAACTGACTCTAAAATAAATTCCGAAAATTACTAAACTAATCTTAGAAAAATTACCTGACTCAAATAAAAATATTCTAAACTTAAAAACTAAATATTAATATCCTAAAAACTAATTAAACATAGATTGTCAGTTTTACGTAGAAACTGACAAAGCGTCCACCGTCTTCGCACCGGGTACCCGGATTGGGCCGACCCGACCCCGCAGCTTCCTCAGCCCGGCAATCGCTCACCGCCCGTGTACCTGAGTCAAACCCAGTCAACAGACCAGTGGATCATCTGCCGCTCCTAGCCATGTACCCGGATTGGGCCAGCCCGACTCCGCGGCTCCTCTGCCCGGCCGTCGCTCACTGCCCGTGTACCTGAGTCACATGCGCCTCAGACTCGGCAGGTCTTCAACTCTCCCTTCCATTGACTTCCGTTGATAATCACTCATCACATCTGGAATATCAATACCATATTCTTCGACATGGTTTCTCAATCTCCCCCTTGATGAGTGTATTGTCAACACCCTTTTCAGCTCATCTCCAGAACCTGCAAAACATGTGGAAACAGAAAAACAAAGACAAAAGAAAATAGAAGAAATAAAATAAAGTTTAACCCTAATGACCAAAAGCCAAACAGAAGCAAGAAAAATGGGTCATTATGGTTAACCAAAAAATAAAGACTCAAAAAAACAAGTGCTCAAAAAAAACAAGTGCAAATCTCAGAATTACCAACAAGGAACTCCCCCTGAAATAAATCCCAGAGAAAGCTAAAAAATGTACCCCAAATTTCTCCCCCTTGTTGACTTCCGTTGATAATCACTCATCACATCTGGAATATCAAAACCATATTATTCAACATGGTTTCTCAGGAGCGCCCCCGACTAGCTATTCGCTCTCCGCTCCTTCGGAGGAACAGGTCTGATCGTTCGCCGGACGCCAGCGCGGCTTGGACCGTCGGGTTCCGTTACCCGAGGAGATGAGTTAGCGCATTGCTGGACACAGTAAATGCGGCGAGCGCGTGGGCGGCACAAAGAAGGTGGACCGTCAGAGACTGGCGCGTGCAAAGTGCCGGTAGTCTTAAATGCGGGCGTCACGCAACCGTTGCGCGCACACGTTTGAACGGCGAAAGGTGGACCGGCGACCGCCCTCGTGCTTAAATAGCCATGGCTAGGCCAGCCATTCCCTTTCTGCTCGCTCCAAACCCTCAACTTCACTCTTGACGGCGAACGCTTGCTCTTGCGCCCCTGCTTCTCCTTGTTCCTTGTCATGGCGAAAGAGAGTGCTCCTGCCACGGCGGTACATCCCCAGTTCCTACAACGTCAAATGGCGGCGGCGGCGGGAGCTCCGTCCTGCCTCGGAGCGGTTCAGGGAGCAAACCCTGAAGCTTGGGCCATCAGCATGCACTGACGCGTCCATTGAGCAATCGACTAGGGGCCGCCTTGGCCCCGAATCACCAGCCAGAAAGCCGGGCCCGGAGCCGGTCCCGGAGCCACGAGAAGGGGAGGTCGTCGTCTTCGAGGTCTTCTTCGACACGGGGCTAGGGTTCCCCGCTTCGGAGCTCCTAGCCGGAGTGTTGGATGCCTTCCACTTGGAGCTCCCGCAACTGTCTCCGAATGCCGTGGCCCGCCTCGCCATCTTTGAGTGGGCCATGCGCGCCGAGGTCTGCGAAGGGAGGGCGGAGGTCTTCGCGTGAATGCACGAAGCCCTTTGCCAGCTAAAGAAGAAAGACGGCCGGGTACTAGCCTTTGGGAGCATCAATTTCCAGCTCCGGAGGAAGTATACGGACTCCTTCCCGGCGAAGGTCATCAACGAGCGGTGGTACTCCAAGTGGGTGAACCACTGGTTCTACGTCCACGTGGGGCTCAACTCCGGGCTCGCCGGGCCCCCGCGCCATATCTGGTTCTGGAGGGAGGCGCGCATCGAGGGCAGTGCCGGTTCGGTCTTCGCAAGGATCCAGCTCCTCTGAATCGTTGCTCGCCGGATGAGTATGCGGGACCTGACGGAGGAGTTCGTGGCCCTCGAGATCCCACCACTAAAAGAGGAGTGGCCGGCGTCGCTTCGGAGCAGCCGAGATGAGTCGACCTCGACGGAACTCTCCCGCCAGCTCGGTAAGCATCTGTGTTCTCTTTTGGCTTCACCTTTTGCGCTCGGCGGGTGATCGACCCTAACCTCCGAATCACAGGGTCACTCGTCGCCAAGACGCCCGAGGAGGTTGCCCGCATGGCGGAGAAGATCCTCGGGGCTCCCACTCCGGCTGAATACATACGGCGGGTGGAACTGGTGGGGTCCTGGGGGCGATCCAACCGGGTGTGGGACGCACTCGAGCTCTCGCCCCCACCTCTGCCAGAAGGGGAGGTCCTCCGCGCCGCATCGAAGAGGAAGGTGGCCGACCCTGACGGCGGACTTTCTCCTCGGTGCCCTTCGAAGAAGAAGAAGATGGTGAAGGGCCCGAGGAGGCTCTCCCCGGCCCACTCATCCGCCTCCCACTCTAAATGGGGGTATTCTAGTGAGGGGGCCAGGTCGGAACCAAAGGACCCTCAGGTGGTTCCGGACCCGGTCCAGCCAGACCGACCGAGCACCGAAGGAGCCGGGGGTGTTCCTGTCCCTTTGAACCCTTCGGAGCCTGCTCCAAGGACTAGGCTGGAGGCGCCGGCTAACGAAGTGACACCGTCCCCCAAGGCTACTCCTCCGCGCGATCCAACCTCGGAGGGGGTTACTACCAGCTCTCGGGGGAGCCGGGAGACCGATAGCCTGGACCGAGGGGGGCTAGCCAACCCCCTCGGTGCCGTCGAGGGAAGTGCTGATGTCGAGGCCGAACTGGCCGCGGCGGCGGCGGGTTCTCCGGTAAACTCAATAGACGGCCTGTTCTTTCGGCCTTCGGAGGTCTTTGCCGAGGCCGTGGACGAAGGTACGTGAACCTGTCCGGCCTTTACTTCGAAGCACCGGGCCCTTTCATCCTTAACTTCTTTTTCCTCCGAGCAGGTACATCCGTTCGGGCTCCTGACCAAGCCTCGATTCCTTCCGAGGATATTGCCAACGCGGGGTCCGGAATCCCCGCCATCGATGTCGAAGAGCGTCGTGAAATTCAAGCACTTCGACATCACAGTCGCAATCGCGGACACCCTGAATGAACCCCAGAAGGTACTCTTTATTAATATATGACTAAGTTTCCAAAGCTATTACAGGCTAATACAACGAGAGGATCTCGAAGAAGCTACACCTTCGGGTCCGGCTGGCGGGCCGAGACTGAAGGCTTCGAGGGAGCCGGAGGACCGTGGGCGCGGAGCGCCTCCTCCAGCCAAGCCTTGATCGCTTCGGGGCCCTCAATCTTCCAAACCGCCTTGAGCGCCCTCCAAGATTGATTCAGTGCAGGGCTCGGCGTTCGGAGGTGATCCCCCACGAAAGTGACTGGATGCGAGCTCGAAGGCGAAGGAAGAGGAAGTCTAGACACTTTGAGATGTCGAAGAATCCCGTAAGCGGCCACCCGAGCAGACACCTCACCGTACTGCGCTACGGTAAGGTGTATTTGCCGGACAGCGGACTGGATAAATTTCACCCGACGGACCAGGGGCTCCCGGGCGATGTCAAACGCGCCACATCCGGTGCCGTAGCGCGCCAGCACCTTCTGGAGGGACACCACAGTGTCAGCCGCCGTCTTCCCCACCTCGGCAAGCGCTTCGATCATCTCCCCATTCCGGGCGGCGAGGTCCACCTCGACCCGCTCCATCTAGGCCACTCGGGCCCCGAGGGCCTCGGCGTTAGCTGCCGCCTCCCGGAGCTTGCCCACCTCCGAGACTTGAGTCCGGAGCACGGAAACCTCCTCTTCGAGCCGCTCCGCTTTTGTGGCCCGGGACCGAAGCCCCTCCGCCTCGGCAGCTCGGGCCTGGAGGGTGTCGACTTCCGCCTCCAGCTCATCGGCTCGCGCGGCTCGAGCCCGGAGCCCTTCCAGCTCCACGACGCGGGCCTTGAGGGAGTCCATCTCCGCCACTTGGGCCTCGAGCGCTTCGACCTTTGCTGCCTGGAGCCAAAGGGCTTCGACCTCCGCTGCTCGCTCGCGAGCCAGTCTCTCCGCGGTATCCGCTCGGGCCGCAAGCCCCGTGGCATCCGCCTCGCGGCGTTGGTGCTCGGAGAGCAGGGCAATCAACGAACCCTGCGCCAATGCAACCACCTGCGCGCAAGGAAGATAATCAGAAGAAGAGCTAGGGGCTCATCGAAGGCACTCCAAGAAAGTACCTGGCCCGCTGCAGTCTCGATGGCCCTGCCAAGGTCCAGGCCGTCTGATAGCCCCAGTTCATCTACCACCGGGGCCTCGCGCAGCCGTAGGTAGTAGTCATGGACTGGGGCCACCTTGGACGCGAAGTCCTCGCCGTCTGCTAGGAAGGGGCGCAAGAGGGGCACGGTGGCACGCGCGCCTCGAGAGTCGGAAGGGGGCCGAGGTCGGTTCCCTGCGTCTTCGACGGCCTCCGGAGAGGCCCCTTCGAAGGCTTCGGACTCCGTTCTGCCCTGTTGCCCCGAAGCCCTCATCGTGCTGATAGGGGCTCCGGACCTTACATCCGCAACGTCGTCGGGAAGCGGAACGACTAGTTCGATGCCCCGGGCATATGTGCCTACGTAGGCGAGCAAAGGCTGAGATCAAGAAGGCCCCAACGTTTGGGGAAAGGATGGGTAAGCTATCATACATTCGTCCGCGGCCTCGGCAAGGTCCTCCGAAAGCTGGGCGGGTCCCGACAGGCTCGGTCGGTAGAAAAGATTGTCGATCGAGTTCACCGGGGAGCCCACCGCCACCACGGCGAGCTCGGCCTCCATGTCGGCGCTCCCCTCGACGGCGCCAAGCGGGTCGGCCAACCCCCCTCGGTCCAAGCTATCCGTCTCCCTGCTCCCATGGGAGCCGGTGGAGCCCCCCTCCGAAGCCGGTTCACGCGGGGGAGCAGTCTCGAGAGGAGGCGTCACCCCGATGATGGGCGCCTCCTGCCCGGCCCTCGGCACGGGCTCCGCGGGGCCTGAGTGAGGGGGAGCATCTCCGGTCCTTCCAGCGTTCGGTCGGACTGATGGGGTCGGGTCCGGAATTACCGGAGGGTCCCTTGACTCCGATTGGGCCCCGTCGCTAGAACCTCCCCACTCGGAGTGGGAGGCACCGGAGGGTCCCGGAGAAAGCTGCCTTGGGCCCTTTACTATCTTCTTCTTCTTGGGGGGGCACCGAGGGGAGAGGCAACTGTCGGAGTCGCCCACCTTCCTCTTCGAGACAGCCCGGAGGACCTCACCCTCCGGAAGAGGCGGAGGCGAGAGCTCGAGCGCCCCCACACTCTGTTGAAGCGCTCCCAGGAGCCCACCAGCTCCAGCCACCGAGTGCGTTCGGCCGGGGTAGGGGCTCCGAGTATCCTCTCCGTCATGCGGGCCACCTCCTCGGGGGTCCGGGCAATGAGCGACCCTCCGTTCGAAGATCAGGACCGGAGTACCCTTCGAGCACGAAAGACGGGAACGAAGTTAATAGGTGCGGAGGCTTACCAAGCTAGCGGGAGAGCTCCGCTGGCATCGACTCGTCTCGGCTGCTCCGGAGCGACGCCGGCCATTCTTCCTTCAGCGGAGGGATCTCGAGGGCCACGAACTCCTCCGCCAAGTCGCGCATGCTCATTCGGCGGGCGATGATCTGGAGAAGCTAGATCCTCGCGGAGATCGAGCCAGTGTTGGTCTCGATGCACGCTTCCCTCTGGAACCAAATGTGGCGCGGGATCCCGGCGAGGCCAGAGCTGAGCCCCACGCGGACGTAGAACCACCGGTTCACCCACTTGGAATACAGTCTTTCGTTGATGGCCTTCGCCGGGAAGAAGTCCGCGTACTTCCTTCGGAGCTGGCCTCCCTTCTTTGGCTGGCAGAGAGCTTCATGCATCTGCGCGAAGACCTCCACCCTCCCTTCGTAGCCTTCGGCACGCATGGCCCACTCGAAAATGGCGAGGCGGGCCACGGCGTTAGGGGACAACTGCGGGAGCTCCAGATGGAACGCATCTAGCACCCCGGCGAGGAGCTCCGAGGTGGGGAACCCCAGCCCCGTGTCGAAAAAAGCTTCGAAGATGACGACCTCGCCTTCTCGCGGCTGCGGGGCCGTCTCTCGACCCGGCTTCCTCACCGGCGTCTCAGGACTGAGGCGGCCCCTGGTTGCTTGCTCGATCGATGCATCCGTACACACAGACGAGCCGAGCTCCAGGGTCTGCTCCCGAAACCGCTCTGAGGCGGGACGGAGCTCGCACGAGCTACGCGTCTCCTACGGGCCCGATGCCATCGACGCCGCCGCCACCGCCGCCATCTGGCGCTGCAGGAAGCGCGGGTCCATCGCCATGGTTGGGGTAGCGCTCCTCACCATTGCGCAAGGAGGTGAGAGAAGAGTAGGCGCTCAGGAAGCAGGACGGATGCTGTCTGAGGTGACTAGAATGGGCGCGGCAAAGTGAAGGAGGGAGAACAGGCCGCGCGACGGGAGATATTTAAGCACAAGGTCGTCGGTTCCTTTCAGCGTGTGAACGTGGCGGTTGCATGGCACCCGCATTTAAGACCAAACCGGCGCATTGGGGCGCGGCGGCTCTCTGGCGATTCGCCTCCCCAACGCCGTTTACACACATGCGACATTAACTACTTCAGGTGGCGTTTGGCCGCCTCCTCGGGGCCAGAACCCCGCGGTCAAAGGTGCGCAGGTACCCAGCGGGCCTGATCAAACTCCTCTCAACCCGCCGGGAGGTGGATTCGAAGCGGCCCTCAGCCTCCTGGTTCGGTCACACCTGCCGCGGCCAGATCCAGCACCCCAATGTAAGTTACGTTCCTTATGAAAGTTATCGTAATTATCATGTGTGCTTCCACCCTCTCTTAACGCAGGGCTCTCGAGAGGAAAGAAGCGAGGGGCTACTGTTGGGGGAGATAATCCCGATGGCCGAAGGGGGCCCGCCTCCCGAGGGTCCAAAGCCTGGTGCCAAAGGGGCCAGGACCTGCAGGCGACGGAGCCGGAAGCCCTCGGAGGTCTCAGGGCGCTCCGGAGGAGCTCGCCGGCACCAAACGGTTGGCCTGTCGACGGAGGCCACCCTTCGGGAGGGAGTTTCCGGAGGCCACCCTTCGGGAGGGGTATGCCGGAGGCCATCCTTCGGGAGGAGAACGCCGGAGGCCATCCCTCGGTCGCATGGCGAATCTGGAGGGAGTGTTGGCGGGAAAAGATCTAGTCAAGCCCACAGGGAGGCAGGATCACGATCCTCTGCACTGTGTCAGGCGGCGTAAGCAACGTCCGACATGGTCGATACGCTGTTAGAGTCGAATCTTCTTGTCTGTAGTATGCGTAGTCCGTTTTGTCTGTACTATTGACTGACTCCCAGCCGCGTAGCAGCGGATGGTCTTGGGGCGTTTGGCCCGTTGGACAGGGCGCCCTATAAATACCCCCCAACTATAGTTGTAAGCTACAGGCTCAAGGAGCATTGAATACACTACTCTCGTTCCCACTAAGAAAACCTGCTGGTCTGATCCGTCGTTCCAACACACTATCACTTCAAAGAATGTACACAAATCTTTCTAGCAAAATATTATTTGTAGGTTCGGAGTGCCTCGATAGCTCACAATCGACAATGTCAATCAATTTGATGCCGAACCCTTCAGAGAGTTTTGCGAAGGTCTTGGCATTTTAACGTGTTTTGCAGATGTCCATCATCGTCAATCTAACGGGGCCGTCGAGCGAGCTAATGGTAATATTTTATCAGGCCTGAATCGAGAATAGTAGGATTAGCGAAGGGGCTATGGACTGAAGAACTCCCGAAGATTTTGTGGTCCATTCGGACCACTCAAACAAGGTCCACAGGTTTCACCCCTTTCAGGTTACTATTCGGAGATGAAGCCATGACACCGACGGAGCTTAAAGGAGGATCCCTTCGCACCATCAAACCTGAAATGAAAAATGAAAGACAGGCTTCGCTGAACCTAACTGAAGAAACAAGGCTTCGAGTTGTTGCTAACCTGATGAAGTATCAACATCAGATGAAGACTTGATATGATCTGAAGATTAATATTAATGAACTTAAGCCGGGTCATTTAGTACTGCGAAGCATTATCGCTCCAGGGAAATTAGGAAATAAGTGGGAAGGACCATATATCATCCTTCGCTCAGGACGCGTTGGATCTTTTAAATTAGCTAATTTAGAAGGTGAAGAATTAAAACATGCATGGCATGTGGAGCACCTTAAGCGATACTTCGCCTAGGGGCTTCTTGTAATCATTTGTAGACACTTTCTAAATGAATAAAGCTCATGGTTCGAGTAATGCCTACTTCTCAAGTTGATTCCTACTCCTAGTGGACACATTAGGTGGATGGAGCTGATTGCGGAAATAAGTATTATTCATTCGAACCAATTTTATGGACTTCATGCCACCGGCTCGAAGAATCCGTCAAGGTGGGAAAGTTACATAAAATGTATTCCAAGCCAATGGCTTGAAAGCATCCGTTAAAAGAGTCTAAAGAGACCAAATGCTTTGGATTCTGAGCAATTAGCTTGAAAGCATCCGTACGTAAAAAGAATCGAAGGAGACCAAAGAAAGCGGATTCTGAGCCACCGACTTGATAGCATCTGTAAAAAGAGTCCAAAGAGACCAAACGATACGAACTTTGAGCAATTAGCTTGAAAACATCTGTGAAAAGAGTCCAAAGCGACCGTTATAATCGAATTCTAATACATCCAAAAAAGAGTCCGAAGCGACCACATTCGAAAAAGAGTACTAAGCTACCATTTTTGGACTCCGGAACAATAAGATCGAAGGCATTTTCGAGGTCCCTAGCGACCATCTATTCGAATTTTGGACTATGAGTCATTAGTTCTTCTTTAACATATCAAGGGCTCCGAGCCACCAAAAATAAAATTATTGAAATTGTACTCCTAACTAATGTCATGATCATTGTGCGTAACCACCTTCGATCGAAATTTGAAGGTGCTTACCCCCAATGAGGTGCTGGGAGATAATGAGACGAATTTGAGGCATTCTAGTTTATTTACTCAATGGATTATATTACATTAAGAAAAATTTGTATGTAAGCCAAGGAGGAAGCGGAGACCCCTTCAATCCCTAGAGCTGGATTCTGAGTTGGCTCGGCTTCGAAGACGACTCATCCCAGAACCCGGAGTCTTCAAAACTTTACGCTTAACTCTTTTCCCCTTCTTTGAAGCGCGGGAATCCCTTTGCTCTTTTTGAAGCTCGGCCCAGATCCGAAGTTGTTCGGGGCTTCCCTCCGCTTGCTCCTCGCCAATACACTCTTCTTCAGACCAATCAATGTCTTCTAAAGATGAAGATGCTATATTAACAACTTCTTCCTTTTCCTCCTTCTTAATATAAGCTAACACTTCTTTACATATCTCGGGTATAACCTCTCCGTGGCTTCCCCGAGGAATTGAAAATCTGGGACACTTGTGAGGCCTTAAAGCTTCGAATGTAGCCCATTGTAGGCGGAGCTCTTCGTTAACCTCTAACACTTCGAGCTCATCCAAAAAAGGTTGGCAATCCTAAAAATATTTCCAAATAAGTCTTTTCATTCAAAAGAAAACAAAACATAAGTTTTTTACATAGGCGGAGCCCTAAGGAGAACTAAACCTTCTGTCTGAAGCAGGTGTGCTGCTCGAAGGTTTTGCCCGCGCTTGCTTTTGACGAAGACCTTCATCGATCCATGCCTTCACAGCCGACTGGCCTTCAGCTCTCTAGGATGGCTGAAAAGCCTCCCAAGCTGCGACCACGTCAGGTGAAGGGGTCAGCAGTCGGTCACTGCCAAAGTTAGCGGGAGCTGCTCTGGGCTCCGGTGAAACATATAATCCGATGACTTCGTAGTAACGAAGCACTCCTGAGAGCGGCTACTTGGCCGGAGATCTCTCCGTATCGAGTACCCCCAGTCTTCATTGTCTTCGCTGCCGCTTGGATCATCTTCATCTTTCACAGCAGGGAGTCGTTAGCGGTTGACGAGGAGGCGCAAGAAGTGCCGAAGTATTCCAGAACACCCCGAAGGGCATCCATGGTCTCGGAAGCCACACTCTCACACTTTATCTTTTCTACGGCCAAGGCCTTATTTGACTTAGTTAGCTCGCACATCAAAGAGGAGAGTTTGGCTGTCTCCGTCATTAAGACATTTTTTTTGTCCGAGCAACTTCTTCGCCTCCTCCGCCAAACTTAGTTGCTCTTCTTGGAGCTTGACGAGTTCAGCTCCTACAGCCGCCTACTCCTCCTGGAGTTTTTCCACCTAAGCCCGGAGTACAACCCGCTCAGCCTCTATCTCCTCCTTCAGCGTTCTCCAGCCTGGTTCTAGCGCTATGCTCTGCTAACACCATCTCTACTAAGCTCGAAGCTTGGGTCTCAGAGTTGAAAAGATTCCCTTGAAGGGCTGTCACCTTCTCTTTGAGCCGGTTGCATTCTGGCTCGTTCGACACAACCGCAGCTCAAGCTAGAACCACTTAATGCAAAGAAAGAAGACCAATGTAAGTAAATTATGCACATATGTTCAAACTAAACTTATTTTTGCAAGTGCTTCGTACCTGGTAAGCCGCCTGTTCAAGAGCAGCATCAAGCTTTGACCCTTCGGCCTCTCCAAGGATGGAGACTAAGTCAGTCACCCCAACTTCACGACTAGCTCAAGATAAAGGCTCTAGCAAAGTCCGAAGTCTTGTCCTCCGTTCAAGGAAGGGGGCTAGGAGAGGGAGCCTTGAAAAGGCACTCTGATCATCATCACTAGAAGAAGGACCGGAGTGCAATGAAGCACCTTCAGAGGCCTCCATAGATTGGCCTCCGTCCCTAGACTCCAATGGAGACCACCCTAGAATAGGAGCAGGCAGGGGCCAACCTTTACCTTTTCCTAGGGCCTGTCACCTCCTACGGAGCTACCTCCAAAGTTGGAGTCACTTATTCTACAGCCGGAGATGACACCGAAGCTGCAGTAGGCTCTGGCGCAACCTCTATAGCAGGATCCACCTTCACCAGAGCCAATCCTATAAGGACCAAAGGTAAATAACTTTGTTTAAATTGTGAATATAGAAAAGTGAATAAAAGGTATCTAGCTGAGGCTTACCTCCGACATCTTGTTTCTAGACGAGCACTGGACTGCTCGGGGGCTCGAGCATTTGTCCCAAGTCCTCTTCAGACTCTAGAATTCAAACCGAAGGAATAGCTGTGGAGATATCTTCGACTACTGCAGCTATCACTTCGTCTAGAGACAAGACTTGGGTATCCACAGTCTCGACTCCGCCTTCTTCGATGGTAGGATCATTCACCTGGATAGACGGGTTGTTTGTAGTCTCCTCCTCCTCAGGGTCACCTTCAACGGTAGGTGCCACCACTGCGTCATCTCTAGCAGAGACTTTAGCTCCCATTCAAGAGCCTTCGTCCCCAGCAAAAAGGGCCACGAACTCCTCCGCCATCGCCATGTCTGCATCATCTTCATCTTTAGATTGTTCCGGTGACGAGACCAGAGATTTTGAAGGAGTGAGGGCCTTCATCTTCTAGACCACCTTTTTGGCAGGTGTCTTCACCGATCTTGAAGGCCCTACTTCGGCCTTCCTTTTCTTCGGAGCATGATCCAAAGCGGACCAGTCTGGGACAGTTGGGGGCTCAACTCCAAGCACACTCCACACTCTGATGAATAGCTCCCAACTCCCGACCAACTCAACCCTCCACTCCTTTTCAACGGGCGTAGGGGCTCCGAGAACCTTCTCTGTAGCTCGGACGATTGGTTCAAGAGCAAGGGTCACGTGCGGAACTAAAATATAAGATGTTATTTTAATTAATTCATTTCTATAAAATCAATATTGCGTGTAAAACAATTTGTAGGACATACAGAAAGTTTACCTGTGGAGCTTGAAGGGATCTCCCAAAGTCACCGCTCCGGATTTACCTCAAAGTTAATTTGCCAAGCAGCCATTAGAGGAGGGATCCAGAGTCCGATGAACTCCTCCGCTAAGTCACGCATACTCATGCGACAACTTACGGAGTGCAGCAACCTAAGACGGACTTGAAGTTGACTTGAGTCGGCTTGGACCACCATCTCCCTCCAGTAGAAAATGTCCTCCATGGGTTCGGCCAAGGCACAGTCCGTCCCCACCTCGGCGTAGAACCAACAGAGGATCCAGTCTGAATACTGTAGGACCGAAAGTAGCGACCAGAGGGGGGTGAATGGGCGCCTTAAAAATTCTTTCGAAACAATGGCCTGCTCCCAATACCCAACACACCTCAAAGACTAAGCAGCAAAGAACAAACAGATTGCCTAAGTCTAAAGGTATCAATCTAGAAGCAACTGATGTTTAGAAAACAGAGAAATACCAATACAGTGCTAATAGACTGATAAAAAATATACAAAAGACAAGGCAAGATAAACTTCTCAGTATAAATGCACAAAGGGTGAAATGAGAAGTTACTGTTCAAATCTGTCTCCTGTTCGAAACTTGACGAAGCCTGCTTCGCTGGTCGAGGTCTGCTTCGGATGTCGAAGCATGCTTCGCTGGTCGAAGCCTGCTTCGCTTGATCGAAGTCAGGTTCGGAGGTGGTAGTCGAAGTATGTCGAAGGTGTGTTGTCTATCCTAGGTCGAGTGTGAATGAGAGCGAAGTATGACAGAGTCAGAGTCTGCCTCGAAGAGTGTACTTCGAAGGCAAGGCTTCGAACACAGCTTCGAACAAGCACACAGAGCAAACAACCTTCGAAAAGAGAAGCGAAGGCTGATATGCGACAGAGGAACAAAAACGAAGCCTACACTCTACCTTCGAACAAACGCATCAAGACCTTCGAAAATGACAGCAGACATGAACTTACGTCGAGCGAAGTTTAACAGAAAGATAAGCTTCGAAGCCAACTTCGAAACCTGTCGAAGTATGGACTTCGAAGACCTCGAGACGGAGTACCTTCGCACAGATGTTCGAAGTATGAAATACTGACAGTTCAAAAAGTACTTCGAAGCTAGCAACTCAGGACACAAAATGAAGTTCGAAGTTCAAACGAAGCCTTCGAGTATATCAGATCGAAGCCTGCCTCACGGAGCTGAGGGGCTTCGAACAGAGAAGGGGCTTCGTCAGAGAACAGCCAGAAAAGGAACTTTAGTCCTGTCAACACGATCAAAAAGCTGTGCAGTAAAAGCAAGGCTAGAGTACTAGTGTACTGTTGCTACAGTGTAGTAGTACTACTTGCAACCAGTATGAACTAGTACTACTTCCGTGAAGAACAGTTGCAACTGAGGCACAAATCCTTAGGAAAAACAGCTACGCACGTTGTTGGGGGAATATATTTCCCTGTACAGGGGCCAAATGACGTCAGCCTCAGGCAGCCTTCGGCCTAGAGCCCAGTGCCGTCGAGGCCCGTTTCCGCTACAAGAAGTTGTTCCGCTCCGGAGCCAAGTCCGGAGGCTGCCCTCCGGGAGCCCAGTCCGGAGGCCGCCCTCGGGAGCCCAGCTCGGAGGCCGCCCTCCGGAGCCCAGCTCGGAGGCCGCCCTCTAGAGCCAAGTTCGGAGGCCGCCTTCCGGAGCATGCTTCGAAGCCCCCCTCCGGGGTACACTTCGAAGCCTTCCCCCCAGCCTCCGCCTTCGGTGTGTCGTTTAGCTGGTCAAAGCCTGGCATAGCCTGACACATCTGTAAAGCTGTAAAGCTGTCTGGTACCTTTGTACAGTAGCTAGCTCCCTTTCCCTGTCTACCCCTATAAGCCTAGGGGCTTGTAGAGGGTATCTTGGTCTTTTCCTTAAGGCCTGCGTGCCTATAAAAGCAGGGTCCAAGCCCTTGTAGCAGGACACACGCTCCAGGGGGCTAAGAGACCCTGGAATTATTGCTCCATACTAGGGCATACCATGCCAAATCCACCACAACTGGATGTAGGGTTATTATCTCTCAGGAGAGGCCCGGACGAGTATAAACCCTTTTCTCCCTCTGTTAGAACCCCTCGAGGTTCATTATCCACATCACACTCCACCACATAAAAACCTGCTGGAACTAACACAATTGTTCCAACAGTTGGCGCCGTCCGTGGGGAACTTAGTCCTAGAAGCTAAGTTCTCTACCACTGTCTGCAACCCGAAGTACGCCTGAGGGGGGAGCTTCGAAGCTTTCTTGCTTCGCGCACCCTCCGGCAAGGGGCTTCGGGTGCAGCTCGAAGGCCACCTTCACCTTCCTCCATCCTTCACATACCGGAGCTCACTCTCCGGCAAGGGGCTCCGCTCCACGTTTCGAAGGCTGTCAAAGCCCCAAGGGCTACAAGCCGAAGCCCTGCTTCGCCTTCCTCCATCCTTCACATACCGGAGCTCTCTCTCCTGCAAGGGGCTCCGCTCCACATTTCGAAGGCTGCCAAAGCCCCAAGGGCTACAAGGTATGTACGGCCCGAAGCCTTACTTCGATGCACCAATCTGCAATTACATTAATATAAATTCGAAGCCCTGCTTCGCCTTAAAGCCAAAGCTCTGCTTCGCCTTAAAGCTGAAGCCCTGCTTCACCTTAAAGCCGAAGCCCTGCTTCGCCTTTGAATGCAAACTTTTGCTCCATCTTATTGAAAAACCGAAGCAATGCTTCGTCTTATTGAAAAACCGAAGCCATGCTTCGCCTTATCAAAAACCGAAGCCATGCTTCGCCTTATCAAAAACTCGAAGCTTTGCTTCGCCTTATTTAAAACCGGAGCCTCGCTTCGCTTTATAAAATCCGGAGCACCCCTCCGAAGGCTACACAGTGCCTCCGGGCCCGTAGCAGTGGGCTAAAAGGACTCCGGGCCACTGGCCCGACGCGTCCAGGGATTCCGGGCTCCGCACCCGAAGCATCCCAGGGATTCCGGGTCCCGCACCCGAAGCGTCCCAGGGTCGAAGGTGACCCAGAGTCGAAGGTGGCTCAGAGTCGAAGGTGGCTCACACTATCACAGGTTCGGTGAATCCACACCAAATATCCTTCTCATTACAGGACCAAGTTCCGAATCCTTGCTTCATTATCTAAACACGCTCCGAAGCCTTGCTTCGCGTGTTAATGTAATATGCGCCCAAGCATCTCGAAGTCATACTTCGCTAAAATTTAAGTGCGTTCCAGAGCCTCGCTCACGCACAGCATCCAAACCCCAGCATGCCGAAGCATGCTTCGCTTAAACTGGTTATGCTGAAGCCTTGCTTCGCACCAACTTAAAGCGCTCGGAGCCCAAAAGAGGCGTTCGCTTAAATAGAATTTCATGCGTCAAAGCCGCTGAAAGGCGCACCCTTCGCATCTTTTATTTCTTGCCCGCACCAGCAACGGCTAAGTCCCTAGCTGCCACGAGCAAAGGGGGGAAGCATGTATGCGAGGTGTGCGAATGTAATACGCAGTACGAGCGTGACAAGCTAAAACGTTCGAAGCCAAACAATACGAAGCATACAGACGAAGTATGCAAATATAACAAACTCCATTCATTGTATATTGAGAAGTGTGTTACAAACATGCTTCGAAAGCAAAACTACGTATAGTCTGTAAGCATGTATGCGAGGTGTGCGAATGTAATACGCAGTACGAGCGTGACAAGCTAAAATGTTCGAAGCCAAACAATACGAAGCATACAGACGAAGTATGCAAATATAACAAACTCCATTCATTGTATATTGAGAAGTGTGTTACAAACATGCTTCGAAAGCAAAACTACGTATAGTCTGTATCTAAACCTAAGAAGAACCGTGTGCGAGGCCCCAACCCTCGCTTGCCCCTTTTTCGGCCAGGGCCACCTCGGCTGGACGTTGCCTCGTCGGAGCCCGCTCTCCCTCGACCAGCCCGTCCAGGCTCCGAAGCCCGTAGGCTTCGTCTTCCACTTTACAGGTCGCTCCAAGTCAGCGAAGCAGGCGGTGCCGTATCGAAAGCAGAAAAGTCTAGGGCTTCGTCGCCTGCTAAGGCCGTTCGCGAAGGCAAAGACAAAGGGCTCTGAAGGGACTCCGTCTTCACAGCGGCTAGTAAATCCTGAGCTACTTCGGAGATGGCTTCGCCGCTAGGCCCCCTCGGAAGCTTAAACCGAGGGGGGCCTTCAGACCTAGCTACTTCGAGGATCGCCCACAGCTGTTGAAGCTCTTCGGAGTCCTCGAGGACTTCGAGGTCTACGCTCAGAGTCTGAGCCTGGGCAGGTATAAAAACCCCCGCATTCATATTAATAAGCTGATGGAGTTTTTTACAAGCCTGCAGCTAAGTATTACAAAGGCCTAAGGAGATCTACACCTTCGGTGGCGGAGGTGTCGAAGTCGAAGGCTGATCAGGCGCAGCAGGCGCTTTGGCTCGGCGGTGTCGAAGGGCCTTCTGGAGGTCGAGGACTGCTTCGCAGCCTTGCTCCTTCCAGGGTTCCTGCAGCCACCGCCAGGCTCCGCGAACTTCGGACGGAGGCGTCACCAAGTGCGGACCCCCGAAGGCCACTGGGGTCACGGAGGTTGCCGCCCGAAGGTGGTCACACCCCGCGTCATGGAGCATCTGCAACACCCCTTGGCCCACGACTCGACCGGCCATAAGAGCGAAGCCCGTCAGTGCTTCGTCCGCTATCGAAGCCGCAGTCTTCAAGAAATCGGTGCGGTCCCCAATCGGGTCCTGATCGCCAAAGTCCAGAGCCCGGCACTCGGTCCCTATTTTCTCAATGACCTCGGTCAGGCTCTGGGTGGCTTCGCCAAGATTGGCCACGACGAAGCTCTCAAGATCCTGAGCCCGTTGGCGGAGTTCCTCGTTCTCCTTCGCCTATCGGGCCTCGGCGTCCTTCGAAGCCTGGAGCTCCGCGCGGAGCCGAGCCGTCTCCGAGGCCAAGGCTTCCTTAGCCTCCTTCGCCTCAGCAGCCGAAGCCTCGGCCCGCCTCCGTTTCTCGACTTCCTCCGAGACCTCGCGGCGAAGGGCCTCCTTCTCCTCTGCAAGGCGCTACATCCGCTTGTCGGCAGCAGTCGAAGCTGCTGCGTTCAGTGCGAAGGCCTGCAGAAATTCAAGAAATCATAAGTATCAACCAAGGGCTAAAGTATAGTTTGAGGCTGTAAGGGGCTTCGCTCACCCGCATGAGGACTTCGTTCGAGCTGACGAAGAGATCCGTGGGGTCCAGGTGGCTAAGTTGGGCCACCAAATCCCCCCCTCCGCAGAAGCGCAAGCCTCGCGGAAACCGTGGATCGCCGCTGCCGTCATGCCCCCCCTCGGCTTGAAAGGGTGAACCACGGCCACGGTCACCTCCGCGGGCTTCGGCGAGGTGGGGCTCAAGCCCACCACATCCACATCTTCTTCGCCTCGAGGGACCTCGTGGCCTCTGCTGCCTTCGTCGTCGGACGAAGTACTCTGGACTCCGAATCGCTGCCACTGGTGCTGCTGCTGTTGCTGCTCGAAGCTTCCGTGGACTTCGCCTCGGCAGGCTTCGATCCACCTTCGCCTACCGACTTCGCCACAGTGGGCCTCGCATCATCTTCGTCCTCTGCAGGGAGCCAAGTCAAAATCCGCATATTGAAGAGAAGCATGCAAAGAAAAAGGGGGTTTACCATCGTTGGAGATTTCTTGGAAGGAAGATGGGGCTAAGTGTGCCCTCCAGCTCCTTTGCTGCGAGGCTGGCGCATCCACCTTTCGCACCCTGAAGTTGGTTCCGCCGGGGCATCCGTGGCCTCCTTGGTGGCCGGAGTGTGCACGTCGGCCTCCGCCGCCGAAGGCCTCGCCGCCAGGGGCTTCGCTGCCTTCTTGGAGGTCGGAGTAGTTGCGGGCTTCGCCGCAACCTCCCCCGAGTTAGAAACTTCGGCCGCGGGGACCTCCGGCCGAGGTCCCGAAGCATCCATTTCGTCCTCGTCCCCCCTCTTCCTCTTGGCTCCGGCCGACGAGGTAGCCAGGTGGGCGAAGTCCGGCAGAGCAGGAGGCCCTCCGAGGTCGAGCGCGGTCCATACTCTGTTCCAGCGCTCCCAGGACCCCACCAGTGCAAGGCGCTGGGTCTGCTCCTCGGGGGTCGGAGTCCCGACGACTCGATCCGCCACCGCGATGGCCTCCTCTGGGGTCCTCATTTTGAGGTCGGCTTCATGGAAAGTTTGAGTTAGAAGTGAAAATCTACGAAGTATTAGAAGCAAAGAGATTGTGAAGCCTTACAGAAGCGGTCGAAGGCCAACTCGCTAAGTTCGCCCCGACCCGAAGCCTGGAAGAGCCCCTCCGGCCAGGAGCTCGCGAGGGGACTGAGCCGGAGGGTGATGAACTCCTCCGCGAGGTCCCTCATACTCATCTTCACCGCCACTCTCCGGAGCAGCAAGATCCTCGAGCGAAGGATGTCTTCGCTGGTCTTCACCACCCCTTCGCGCCGGTACAAGATGTGGGCGTTGGTACTCCTGAAGGGGGGAGTTTGCGCCGACGGAGGCGTAGAACCACTCTTGGTCCCACCTCGAGTACCACTTGTTGTTTACGGCCCTCGCCGGGAAGGCGTCCTGGTACTCCTTCCGGAGCTGGAAGTTGGCGCTGCCGAAGGCCAGCGCCCTATTGACGCGGTCTGTCCCCTCCCTCGGCTTCGGTTGGTAGTTGGCATCATGGAGGGCGACGAAGACATCCGCGCGGCCCTCGCAGCCCTCGGCCCTCATGGCCCACTCGAAGACAGCTAACCTCGCCACTACGTTGGGCTAAAGCTGAGGGAGCTCGAGGTTGTAAGCCTTGAGGACTTCGCTCAGCATCCCCACTGCAGGCAGTCCGAGGCCGGCTTCGAAGAAGGCCTCGAACACCACCACCTCGTCAGCACGAGGCCTCGGCTCAGCCTCCGACTTCTCCGGGACCCGAAGCTGGATCTTCGCCGCTATCCTCCCTTCGCAGGCCCTCCAGACCGACTCCTCCGTGGAGATCGAGGCCCTCATCTCCAAGGTCTGCTCAAACTTGTCTGAGGGCCTCCGAAGGTCCCTCGGCCCCAGCCGCCTAGGCGCAGTCTTCGCTGCCGCAGCCACCACTGCCTGCACCTGGGCGGAGCCCGAGCTCGAGCCCAAGGCCAGAGGCTTCGCCACCGCCTTCTTCGGCATGTTGGTGGGACTTCGCCGCGAGGGGCTAAAATTAGCGAAGGTCAGGAGCTAGCGAAGCTAAGAAGAAGAAGAGAGCGAAGGTTGCAAGGCAACGAGAAGGAAGCAAATGAGAATGTGCCGAAGCCGCACGCGGTAAGCCCCTATTTATAGGCGCGGTAAGAACTCCAACCGTCGTGGGCCGAACCCACCACCAGGTGGGCCTCCAGCGAAGGCAAATCGGCCCAGAGCAAGGTAACGGTAACTTTTCTGACCGTTGCGGAGCCGTTCGGGCTCCCCGAGGTCGTTCTGGCAACTAGCGCGGGCATTTATTACCCCCGGGTATCGAGGTCACCTTCGGTCCAAGCTCCGAAGGCATGTTTTCTTTGAAGTTGTGTTTTCAGGTCATTTGTCCTAAGGGCGCGCGCACCCCTTCGTCCCGAAGGCCTACTCGCGAGGGGCTACTGTTGGGGGAATATATTTCCCTGTACAGGGGCCAAATGACGTCAGCCTCAGGCAGCCTTCGGCCCAGAGCCCAGCACCGTCGAGGCCCGTTTCCGCTACAAGAAGCTGTTCCGCTCCGGAGCCAAGTCCGGAGGCTGCCCTCCGGGAGCCCAGTCCGGAGGCCGCCCTCCGGGAGCCCAGCCCGGAGGCCGCCCTCCGGAGCCCAGTCCGGAGGCCGCCCTCCGGAGCCAAGTTCGGAGGCCGCCTTCCGGAGCATGCTTCGAAGCCCCCCTCCGGGGTACACTTCGAAGCCTTCCCCCCAGCCTCCGCCTTCGGTGTGTCGTTTAGCTGGTCAAAGCCTGGCATAGCCTGACACGTCTGTAAAGCTGTAAAGCTATCTGGTACCTTTGTACAGTAGCTAGCTCCCTTTCCCTATCTATCCCTATAAGCCTAGGGGCTTGTAGAGGGTATCTTGGTCTTTTCCTTAAGGCCTGCGTGCCTATAAAAGCAGGGCCAAGCCCTTGTAGCAGGACACACGCTCCAGGGGGCCAAGAGACCCTAGAATTATTGCTCCATACTAGGGCATACCATGCCAAATCCACCACAACTGGACGTAGGGTTATTATCTCTCAGGAGAGGCCCGAACCAGTATAAACCCTTTTCTCCCTCTGTTAGAACCCCTCGAGGTTCATTATCCACATCACAGTCCACCACATAAAAACCTGCTGGAACTAACACAATTGTTCCAACACACGTGAAACGAAGCCATGAAAAATGCTACAAAAATGCAGCGCACGATCAAGAATAGAAGCTTCACTGCATCAGAGAGTGAAATAAATGCAAGCCAAAATCACATGAATAGCAGCCTGGCGGCGCACAACCGAAGAGAGAGAGAGAAAATGCAAGAGACAAAATGACCCAAAGGAGTAGTATTGATTTCAGCCAAAAGGGTAGTCCAACCCTAGGGATTGGGGCCCTATTTATAGGCTGCCCAATGGCCTAGAATATTCCACCAGCCCCTTAGGGTTTTTTACAGACGCGGGAATAAAGGAAAAGACTCTACTGCCCTTAGGTATTTTTACAGACACGACTGACTGACTGTGGGCCTAGAGATACAGATGACATATCCGGAAGCTAAGTTTTCGTAGCGACTACGGCTTCTCTTCTAGACAGTCTGATACAAGATCAACGGTTGTTAGTTTTGCGGTGAAACTGACAAAGCCTCCACCGACTTTGCACCAGGTACCCGGATTGGACCGACCCGATTCCGTAGCTCTCTCAGCCCGGCAATCACTCACCGCCCGTGTACCTGAGTCAACCCTGGTCAACAGCCCAGTGGGTCTTCTGCTGCTCCTGGCCCATGTACCCGGATTGGGCCAGCCCGACTTCGCAGCCTCCTCTGCTCGACAGTCGCTTGCTGCCCGTGTACCTGAGTCACACGCGGCCCATGAAACAGTAGATCTCTTCTTCTTCTGTCCTCTTTGACTTTCGTTGACAATGACTCATCACTTCTAGAGCCATGAGGCCCACGCTATTCAGCATGGCTCCTCAATCTCCCCCTTGATGAGTGCATTGTCAACACTTCACTTCTTCAGCTCTTCAGCACCTGCGAACAACTGTGGAAACACGAAAACAAAGCACAAGAAAACAAAGAAGAAGAAAATAAGGTAAAAGTTTAACCCTAATGACCAAAAGCCGAACAAAAGCAAGAAGCGGTCATTATGGTTAACCAAAGGTAAAAGCTCAGAATGAGTGCGATCTCAGAAACATAAGCAAGGATATCAAAAGAGTAAGTGAGACAAAAACTCCCCCTCGAACTCTTATCCCAAAATTTCTCCCCCTTGTTGACAAGTGAACTCATCAAGCACTCAAAAGAGACACAGACTCCCCCTGAAATGCAACTCCCCCTCAAAATATGCAATGAATGCAACTGGGGTGCATGTGGAGTGGAGAAAGCATGCTTCTCAGATATGATTGACTGCAAGTACAAACATCTAACCAGTATAGCAAAAGACATACTGTCTAAGACACATGTCATGATCAGTGCAACAGATGATATCTAAAGAAAGTCATTAGCACACATTTTCCAGTTTTTGCAAACAAAAGCATCACCACATTTTCCAGTAAACAAGCAAGGTAAAGCATGAGATGCAAAAGCTATCTGATATCTACCAAGATAAGCATTATCCAAAACAAAGTGCTTCAGCAAACTGTTATCATTTCAATTTTTAGGTTTTTTTTTCTTTCTCATTTTTGCCAGGGGTTATTTGCATGTCAAACCTTATGCTGACCGACCAAGTCAAGCCTAGGCCAGAACTCGACCATCAGAAGCTTAAGACATTGGTCTTGGCATACATTACACTGTCCTAGTTCATACCAAAGTGCTATGGTACGCAGTCCAGAACAATGCAATGCGACAAAACAAACCCACCTGGATCTTTTCAAGTTATGCATAAAAAGGCATGGAATTTTCATTTTTCTTGATTTTTATAGCACATTTCCATGTTATAAAGCAGAAAGATGTCCAAGTTGCATGTTTGCATCTAAGTCCGGAACTAGCTACAAGGCATGTAACAGATAGCAAAAACATTCAGCCTACACATGCTAGTTACCAGAAGCAATGGTGATCATTTTTCAAGTTTTAAAGCATAAAAAGCCATGAATATGACAGATATCAGACATATCAAGTGAACTGGATCAAAGCATGATTATTGACAAGTATTCAAGAGCATGTACCAGCTAGAATAAGTAAAGCAGTACAATCATATAACAGAAGCATCTTTAAAGTGTGATATGTGAATATGCAAGATACGAACACACACAAAAAGACTCAAGAAAAGAGTAAAAGAAGAAAGAAAATTGACGCAAAATATCCTAGAAAGGATACACAACACCCAAATCCCCTCGTAAACTGCTCAAAGGTAGACTGATCTAGGGGTTTGGTGAAAATGTCAGCCAACTGATGATGGGTATCAACATGAACAAGGTCAATGACACCTTTCTCATATTGATCCCACAGAAAATGAAAGCGCACATCAATGTGTTTGGTTTTTGAATGGAGACAAGGGTTTTTCCCTACACTAATTGCACTGGTGCTGTCGCAAAACAAAGGAACTCTGGTAGGAAAGAACAACCCAAAATCTCGCAGAGTGGAAATCATCCAAACCAACTGTGAGCAGCAGCTACATACTCAGCCTCAGTGGTCGAAAGAGCAACTCCAGATTGCTTTCGAGAAGACCAAGAGACAAGAGACGAACCAAGAAACTGGCAAGTACCGGAAGTCGACTTGCGATCCAACCGGCACCCACCAAAGTCAGCGTCCGAAAAGCCAGATAAATAAAGAGATGATGATGCTGAATAATAAAGACCGAGATCGGGCGCATAAGTGAGATACCTGAAGATGCGCTTGACAGCCTGCCGATGAGACGCGCGTGGTGAAGACTGGAAACGCGCGCAAAGTCCCACGGCGAACTGTATGTCCGGTCTTGTTGCTGTCAAGTACAGCTACGAACCGATCATCCCTCGAAACTCCCTTTCATTGACCTTGACGCCGCTCTCATCCTTGTCCAGACCCCCAGAAGTGCCCATCGGGGTCATCTGCGGCTTCAGCTCACCACCAAAGTCAAATTTTTTCAACATGTCACGAGTGTACTTACCTTGGTGGATGAAGGTGTCGTCCTTGGTCTGCTTGATCTGGAGCCCTAAGAAATACTTGAGCTCACCCATGAGGCTCATCTCAAACTCGTTGTGCATCTACTCAGAAAACTTGGACACAAGAGAGTCAGTAGTACCGCCAAAGATAATATCGTCCACGTAAATCTGAGCGACTAAAAAATCTGAAGCAAGTCTGAGCAAAAAGAGAGTTTTATCCACTGAACCCATCACAAAGCCCTTCCCTAACAAAAATTGCTTCAACCGGTCATACCAAGCCCTGGGGGCTTGCTTCAACCCGTATAAAGCTTTTTGCAATTTAAAAACATGTCGAGGAAACTTGGGGTTCTCAAAACCGGGGGTTTGCCTAACATAAACCTCCTCTTCTATGTACCCGTTCAGAAAAGCACTCTTGACATCCATTTGAAAAAGCTTAAAACCCTTCAAAACGGCAAAACCTAGAAGAATACGAATGGACTCAAGACGGGCAACATGAGCGAAAGTTTCTTCAAAGTCAATACCTTCCTTCTGGCAAAAACCCTGGGCAACTAGTCGAGCTTTGTTGCGCACCACAACCCCATCTTCACCTTGTTTGTTCTTGAACACCCACTTGGTGCCTATGGGGTTGCATCCTGGTGGCGGCTCAACTAGTGTCCAAACCCGATTACGGACAAAGTTCTCAAGCTCTTCTTGCATAGCGTTAATCCAATTAGAATCAGAAAGAGCATGAGAAACGTCTCTGGGCTCAAAAGATGCAACAAAAGCAGATTCAGCAAACACAGCAAGAGAGGTAGATGAACACAAAGTTCTCTCAGTCAAATCACCGATGATGAGCTCTGAGGGGTGATCACGCTGAACTGCTCGGGTTCCCTGGTGATCTGAAGTCACCTCACCAGAGTCAGCAGCTAGCACCTCTGGACTCGACTGAGGGGGCTTGATCGTAGTGGAAGAAGTGATCAGAGGACCGCCCTCATCCTCATTGGAAGTCTCAGAAGGTGTGGGCTTTGCAGGGGTGCAGAAGGCCCACCCTCATCAGCAGCTGGAGTATCCTCATCTTCCTCGAAGATGGATTCTCCGAGCTCATTATCACCAGAAAGCTCAAAAGAAGGAGTTAAAGAAGGCAAGGACTCATCAAATGAAACTTCGCAAGTCTCGACAAGCTGCTGGGTTTCGAGATTCCAAACACGGAAACATCGAGAATGCAATGCATAACCAAGAAAAACACCATCCCAGCAACGAGACTCAAACTTGTCCAAATGCCCTCCCTTCTTGAGCACAAAGCACTTGCAACCAAACGCTCGCAAGTGGCTCACCTTGGGCTGTCTGCCAAATCGCAACTCGTATGAGGTCTTACCTAGGTAAGCTCTAAGAAAAATGCGGTTGGCCAGATAGCAAGCCGTGTTCATGGCTTCAGCCCAAAAATGCCTAGGAGTCCTGTGCTCATCGAGCATCGTCCTAGCCATCTCGACTAGCGTGCGGTTCTTTCGTTCCACAACGCCATTCTGTGGGGGAGTGTAAGGAGAGGAAAACTAATGGTCCAGCCGCTGATCACTACAGAAGCTGATGAATTGAGAGTTCTTGAACTCAGAGCCGTTGTCGGAGCGAATTGCTCGCGTCCGACCATTGGTCTCAATTTTCAGCTTCAAAATCAGGTCATGAACAAACTGAAACGTTTCATCTTTAGACTCCAAAAAGAAAACCCACGAAAATCGAGAAAAGTCATCAACAATGACAAGCGCGTACCACTTCCCACCGACTGAACGTACCCAAGCTAGACCAACAGTGTCCAAGTGTAAAAGCTCGCCCGGATACGAAGTCATCACCTGAGTCACAGGTGAGTGAGAAGCGGCAACCATTTTCCCATGACGACAGGGATGACAAACTAGATCTTTCTCCATCTTAAGCTTGGGCAATCCTCGGATGAGGTCCATAGAGCTCAACCTGACTAGCAGATCAAAACTCAAATGACCTAACCTCCTATGCCACTTCCAGAGCTCAGAGGAGGATCCAGCAATCAAACAGCGAGAAGGGCCAAAAGAACTAGAGAAGTCAATTCAAAAAACTTTACCGAATAGTAAGATCTAGCAAATCAAAGACCCTCTAGAATCAAATACAGAAGAACTGCCCTTCTTAAAATGCACTTCCAAACCATCCTCAAGAAGTTGCGAAACAGAAATCAAATTGAAGTTCAAATTCTTAACCAAAGCAACATTCTTCAAGGAGAAATGATTTGAAATGCGGATAGAGCCTATGCCACTTACCTTCCCTTGACCACTGTTCCCGAACGTGATGTACTCTTTGGAGCTTGGGGGAGTGAGACTGGAGAACCATCTGCGATGTCCCGTCATGTGGCGAGAGCATCCTGAGTCCATGATCCAAACGTCCTCTAGTCCCCGATCCTGCACAATCAGTGGATGTAAGTGGGAGCAAATGGTCTGGCACCAGGTTTAGCAAAAGAGCTAAACCAGTGTCGAGCCATCTGCTCAAAAGACGGAAAGCAGAAATCATCATGAGAATTTGGACCAAAACACGGCTCAAAGCGCGGTCCTCGGTTCTGCCTAAACCTGCGGCCACGAGGTCCAGGACTGTAGCCAACACGGCCTGGAACTCTACTAGAACGGACACCACCAACTGGAGGATGGGCAAGAAAGCCGTCTCCTCTACCACCACCTACACGACGCGGCCTGGCCTCCAGCCTCTCCCCGCGTCGAGGAACACGCTAGTCTACCACCCTGCTGGTAGAACTGCTCCTGACCACCATAAGCTCTCTCTGCTCTCTCAACTCGCTTCCTCCTGAAGCAAAACTCCACAATATGCCCGTCTCTCTGACAGTACTCACAATGATAGGTGGGCTTCTTGGGATGTGGTTGAGGCTTGGGATGTTTGGGCTTGGTGGTGTTAGGTGTAGTCTTCTTGGGCGGAGAGGGTCCAGGAAGAGAGTCTAGAGTAGTGTGGAGATGTTTGGGCTTTGGAACCCACATGGGCTTCTTGGGTGGAGCTTTGGGTGGTTCATTGATCACTCCATCCTTGGGCTGACAAGCCTAGGAGGACTCAGTGGAGTGAGTCTTAGGATATCTCTGCTCAGGAGTCATTTTACTCCACTCCACTGCCCGGCTAATAGCACTCTCAAAGTCAGCCTTGGTGTAGGTGTAACCTACCCCAAACCCATCCTGCCTCTTAAACTGCTGGATCATCATGCCGAGTTGTGGCTCTCTGGCACTGATCCAACTCAGTATAGAATGAAGGTAAAAGTTCTCATTCTGAGAATCAGCTAGCTCCTCTCTCAAGGAAGCTAGAACCTCCACCTGAGACAAGCAGGTCTCACACTCACTCTCTACTTGGACATACTTTTCGGCTTTCAGCTTGATCAACTCCATTCTAAGAGACAAACAGTTCTCACAGACAGTGGGTGGAACTGATAGTGTCTCAATCTCTAGCCTAGTCTTCACAAGCTCAACTCTCAACCTCTCCAAATCACCCAATGTTCATTGCCCTTGGATTTCAGCTCAGCTAAGGCAGCTAGATGTGATGGGCAATCAACACAGGGTGCGACGATAGTGGCTTGAGCATCTTTCAGCTCCAGCTGAGCGCTTTCAAGCTCAGTGGCCAAAGCGTCCCTCTCATCAACCCTTTCTGTGTACTTGGACTTCAGAGTCGACAAGTCACACAGAAGCACCTCACACTTCGGGCACTCACTGCTATCACCCAAGCAAGGGGAAGAAGATAGACTATCAATTCTACCATTGGCTATGGCAAGCTCACTCTCTAACTCGTCTATCCTTTTCTTAGCCCCCCTAAGCAGTTTTTCCCGATATTTCAACTCCTGACGATTGCTCTCAAGTAAATCAACAATTTCGCGTTCATAGGATGATACCTTTTCGTTGTCGTCGTCGGAGTCATCAGAGGAGCTCTTCTCTTCCTTATCCCCAAGAGCCATTGAGTAGAAGCTCTTGCGGGATCTTCGGCGCTAGTGTGAGCGGCTCTTCGGTCTGTCCCCGAAGGCCATGAAGCAGAGGCCCGCCGGATCGTCCTTGTCCTTCCCCTTCCTGATGACGATCTCCTCATCGCTTGAGCTCGATGAAGAGGAAGAAGACGTGGACTACTTGGAGTAGCTCTTCTCCATCTCGGCGAAGAAGGCCTTGTCACGCTTCTTGTTCTCTCGCCGGTAGTCCTTCAGGGCCTTCTTGAAGAATCTGGTCTTCGGCTTGCCCTTGTTGAAGGATGAGCTCTCGTGCTTGCCTGGAGTCATGGAAGCCACCACCGGTGCCCTTCTTGTGACCATTGCGGTTGGGGCAGTCGGCGATGAAGTGTCCTGGATCACCACACTCAAAGCACCCGGATTTTGTGCCGTGTCTTTTGAACATTCTCTTGTCATAGACACGACGCACCCGGTTGTTAAAGAGACACAAATCATCATCTCCCAACAACTCAAGCTGGTCCTCAGTGATAGACATCAAAGAGAACCCAACACAGCTCACAGAAGAAGGATAAACAGAAGGTGTAGCAAGGGCCAGAGATTTTGATCCAGAACCAGTGAGATTTGATCTCAGCTGGAGATCAACCTCAGTAGCCTTCAGCTTGCTAAACAACTCAGAAATGGTCAAGGTATCATAAGAAGTACTCTCAATGATAGAAGATACCTTGATCTCCCAGATCTTTGGGTCTAAGGTATGGAGAACCTTGAGCGCCTGCTCATGATCTGAGACTAACTGAGCAGCCTCAGCCTTGTTGTCCCGAAGCTTGTTTATGATCGACTGAAAACAACCAAACAAAGCTTCAACAGATTCACCCGGCTTCTGTGTGAAATTTTCATATTCACGCTGGTAGGTCTGATAGAGTCGAGCCTTGACCTGTGTTGTTCCCTCATGGTGTGCCTTGAGGGTAGCCCAGATCTCTCTCGCAGTGGAGAGATGGCTCACACGCTCAAACTCAGTGGGACTTAAACCAGAGAAAAGAATGTTCACAGCCTTACTGTTGCTCAGATGTTGAGCAATGATACCAGCAGTACCAAGCTCAGCGACTGGCAATATGACAAATGTGGTGTGAACGCAAATGTCCCAAATGTCCGAACCCTAGCTCATGAGATAGGCTCGCATACGAGTCTTCCAATAATTATAGCCATAGGCTTCCAAGGACGGGACCTTGCCAGGAGACGTCATGGTCACTACTGGGGTTTAGAACCGGTTAAGGTATGGAGAAACCCTAACCTCGCTCTGATACCACTTGTAGGACCGAAAGTAGTGACCAGAGGGGAGTGAATGGGCGCCTTAAAAATTCTTTCGAATCAATGGCCTGCTCCCAATACCCAACGCACCTCAAAGACTAAGAAGCAAAGAACAAACAGATTGCCTAAGTCTAAAGGTATCAATCTAGAAGCAAGTGATGTTTAGAAAACAGAGAAATACCAATACAGTGCTAATAGACTGATAAACAATATACAAGAGACAAGGCAAGATAAACTTCTCAGTATAAATGCACAAGGCAAGATTCCCTTGAAGGGTTGTCACCTTCTCTTTGAGCCGGTTGCATTCTGGCTCATTCGACACAACCTGCAGCTCAAGCTAGAACCACTTAATGCAAAGAAAGAAGACCAATGTAAGTAAATTATGCACATATGTTCAAACTAAACTTATTTTTGCAAGTGCTTCGTACCTGGTAAGCCGTCTGTTCAAGAGCAGCATCAAGCTTTGACCCTTCGGCCTCTCCAAGGATGGAGACTAAGTCAGTCACCCCAACTTCACGACTAGCTCAAGATAAAGGCTCCAGCAAAGTCCGAAGTCTTGTCCTCCGTTCAAGGAAGGGGGCTAGGAGAGGGAGCCTTGAAAAGGCACTCTGATCATCATCACTAGAAGAAGGACCGGAGTGCAATGAAGCACCTTCAGAGGCCTCCATAGATTGGCCTCCGTCCCTAGACTCCAATGGAGACCACCCTAGAATAGGAGCAGGCAGGGGCCAACCTTTACCTTACCTTTACCTTTTCCAGGGCCTGTCACCTCCTACGGAGCTACCTCCAAAGTTGGAGTCACTTATTCTACAGCCGGAGTTGACACCGAAGCTGCAGTAGGCTCTAGCGCAACCTCTATAGCAGGATCCACCTTCACCTAGAGCCAATCCTATAAGGACCAAAGGTAAATAACTTTGTTTAAATTGTGAATATAGAAAAGTGAATAAAAGGTATCTAGCTGGGGCTTACCTCCGACATCTTGTTTCTAGACGAGCACTGGACTGCTCGGGGGCTCGAACATTTGTCCCAAGTCCTCTTCAGACTCTAGAATTCAAACCGAAGGAATAGCTGTGGAGATATCTTCGACTACTGCAGCTATCACTTCAGTCTGGAGACAAGACTTGGGTATCCACAGTCTCGACTCCTGCCTTCTTCGATGGTAGGATCATTCACCTGGATAGACGGGTTGTTTGTAGTCTCCTCCTCCTCAGGGTCACCTTCAATGGTAGGTGCCACCACTGCGTCATCTCTAGCAGAGACTTTAGCTCCCATTCGAGAGCCTTCGTCCCCAACAAGAAGGGCCACGAACTCCTCCGCCATCGCCATGTCTGCATCATCTTCATCTTTAGATTGTTCTGGTGACGAGACCAGAGATTTTGAAGGAGTGAGGGCCTTCATCTTCTAGACCACCTTTTTGGCAGGTGTCTTCACCGATCTTGAAGGCCCTACTTCGTCCTTCCTTTTCTTCGGAGCATGATCCAAAGCAGGACCAGTCTGGGATAGTTGGGGGCTCAACTCCAAGCACACTCCACACTCAGATGAATAGCTCCCAACTCCCGACCAACTCAACCCTCCACTCCTTTTCAACGGGCGTAGGGGCTCCGAGAACCTTCTCCGTAGCTCGGACGATTTGTTCAGGAGCAAGGGTCACGTGCGGAACTAAAATATAAGATGTTATTTTAATTAATTCATTTCTATAAAATCAATATTGCGTGTAAAACAATTTGTAGGACATACAGAAAGTTTACCTCCGGAGCTTGATGGGATCTCCCAAAGTCACCGCTCCGGATTTACCTCAAAGTTAATTTGCCAAGCAGCCATCAGAGGAGGGATCCAGAGTCCGATGAACTCCTTCGCTAAGTCACGCATACTCATGCGACAACTTACGAAGTGCAGCAACCTAAGACGGACTTGAAGTTGACTTGAGTCGGCTTGGACCACCATCTCCCTCCAGTAGAAAATGTCCTCCATGGGTTCGGCCAAGGCACAGTCTGTCCCCACCTCAGCGTAGAACCAACAGAGGATCCAGTCTGAATACTGTAGGATCGAAAGTAGTGACCAGAGGGGGGTGAATGGGCGCCTTAAAAATTCTTTTGAATCAATGGCATGCTCCCAATACCCAACACACCTCAAAGACTAAGCAGCAAAGAACAAACAGATTGCCTAAGTCTAAAGGTATCAATCTAGAAGCAACTAATGTTTAGAAAACAGAGAAATACCAATACAGTGCTAATAGACTGATAAACAATATACAAAAGACAAGGCAAGATAAACTTCTCAGTATAAATGCACAAAGGGTGAAATGAGAAGTTACTGTTCAAAATCTGTCTCCTGTTCGAAACTTGGCTGAAGCCTGCTTCGCTGGTCGAGGTCTGCTTCGGATGTCGAAGCCTGCTTCGCTGGTCGAAGCCTGCTTCACTTGATCGAAGTCAGGTTCGGAGGTGGTAGTCGAAGTCTGTCGAAGGTGTGTTGTCTATCCTAGGTCGAGTGTGAATGAGAGCGAAGTATGACAGAGTCAGAGCCTGCCTCGAAGAGTGTACTTCGAAGGCAAGGCTTCGAACACAGCTTCGAACAAGCACACAGAGCAAAGAACCTTCGAAAAGAGAAGCGAAGGCTGATACACGACAGAGGAACAAAAACGAAGCCTACACTCTACCTTCGAACAAACGCATCAAGACCTTCGAAAATGACAGCAGACAGGAACTTACGTCGAGCGAAGTTTAACAGAAAGATAAGCTTCGAAGCCAACTTCGAAACGTGTCGAAGTATGGACTTCGAAGAGCTCGAGACGGAGTACCTTCGCACAGATGTTCGAAGTATGAAATACTGATAGTTCAAAAAGTTCTTCGAAGCTAGCAACTCAGGACACAAAATGAAGTTCGAAGTTCAAACGAAGCCTTCGAGTATATCAGATCGAAGCCTGCCTCACGAAGCTGAGGGGCTTCGAACAGAGAAGGGGCTTCGTCAGAGAACAGCCAGAAAAGGAACTTTAGTCCTGTCAACACGATCAAAAAGCTGTGCAGTAAAAGCAAGGCTAGAGTACTAGTGTACTGTTGCTATAGTGTAGTAGTACTACTTGCAACCAGTATGAACTAGTACTACTTCCGTGAAGAACAGTTGCAACCGAGGCACAAATCCTCAGGAAAAACAGCTATGCACGTGAAACGAAGCCATGAAAAATGCTACAAAAATGCAGCGCACGATCAGAGAATAGAAGCTTCACTGCATCAGAGAGTGAAATAAATGCAAGCCAAAATCACATGAACAGCAGCCTGGCAGCGCACAACCGAAGAGAGAGAGAGAGAAAATGCAAGAGACAAAATGACCCAAAGGAGTAGTATTGATTTCAGCCAAAAGGGTAGTCCAACCCTAGGGATTGGGGCCCTATTTATAGGCTGCCCAATGGCCTAGAATATTCCACCAGCCCCTTAGGGTTTTTTACAGACGCAGGAATAAAGGAAAAGACTCTACTGCCCCTAGGTATTTTTACAGACACGACTAACTGACTGTGGGCCTAGAGATACATATGACATATCGGAAGCTAAGTTTTCGTAGCGACTACGGCTTCTCTTCTGGACAGTCTGATACAAGATCAATGGTTGTCAGTTTTGCGCCGAAACTGACAAAGCCTCCACCGACTTTGCACCAGGTACCCGGATTGGACCGGCCTGATTCCGCAGCTCTCTCAGCCCGGCAATCACTCACCGCCCGTGTACCTGAGTCAACCCTGGTCAATAGCCCAGTGGGTCTTCTGCTCCTCCTGGCCCATGTACCCGGATTGGGCCAGCCCGACTTCGCAGCCTCCTCTGCCCGACAGTCGCCTGCTGCCATGTACCTGAGTAACACGCGGCCCATGAAACAGTAGATCTCTTCTTCTTCTGTCCTCTTTGACTTTCGTTGACAATGACTCATCACTTCTGGAGCCATGAGGCCCACGCTATTCAGCATGGCTCCTCAAATACCATTTGTCATTTATGGCATTCGCTGGAAACTAGTCCTAGAATTCTTCCCAGAGCTGAAAGTTGATGCTCCCGAAGGCGATCACCATCTTCTCTCCTCCAGCTCCGGTAAAAGTCTTCGGCTAGCACAAAGCTTTATGAAGAGCCGCAAAGATCTCTACCATCCTAGCGCATCCTTCGGCCCGCATCACCCATTTGAAGATGTCAAGATGAGCAATAGCGTTCGGAGAAAGCTGGGGCAAGGTGACATGGAACAACCTTAATACCTCAGAGAGGAATACTACGGCTGGGAGTCCCAATCCATCTTCGAAGAATGCTTCGAACAACACCACTTCTCCGGCGCGTTGTGCCGGAATCACATCGCTCCCAGGTTTGCGAGTCTTGATTCTAGGTCCCATCTTCCCGATAGTTGCAGGGGCGATCGATTTCTTCGAGCATGATGACACCCCCAAGCTATACGATTGGTCCGTATACTTGGTAGATGCCGAGCAGAGGTCATGAGGACCAGATGGATGAGGATTGTCTGAGGGCCCGGTCACCGTTGTTGCCGCCATCGCTTGCTGCCGAGCCAACATTGAAGCAGGAACTAGAACTTGTTGGCTTGTCTTTGCCATGGGAGAAAGGGAGAGTTTGAAAAGCTAAGCTCGGGGAGAAGGATGAAATGTGAAAGTAGTCAGTAAAGTATCCAAAATTTACCTTTACATTCTTATTTATAACGTGTATTCTTGTATTGTACATTGCAATGCGCCATTTGGGTGCCTGTTACATCTATAGAGGTGAAACAACCGTTAGCTTCCCAAGAAGTAACAACTCTATTTCAGAGTCTAACGACTCTAAAGTTTAACAGGTGGAAAGGATAACGGCTATATTGGCTCCACCAAGAATCCAACTCCGAATTCATTGTGGTAAAACATCTCCGCACAAGTTGGTTCGAAGGCCTTCAATTTCCAAATACTCCTAAGAATGGTAAAGTTTTTCAAGTTCCTATCGAAATTTTAAGTATGAAATTATTTCTTGCGTATACTGCCCTCTTCATTGCATAGACAATTAGGAGAGAAGTATTCGAGGGGATACTATTGGGGGAAAATATTTGATCTTCGATAGTAAAAGAACTTTCAAGTTAACACGAGCAGAAGAAATGAAGTCAGGAACTCTATTCTCCGAAGGCTCTAAAGGCAATGTGGCTCCATCGGTCTGGAGCCTTAAAGCAGAGACCTCCATCAAAGCTTCGGTGTAACAAAGCCTCCCGAAGCCTCTTCACCTAAAAGGGGGTTGCCAGCAAGGACAGAAAATTTATCTTCTCACTAATTAGATTAGTTTTTACTCTTTTACCCCTATGAAGAATAATTAACAATATCTTCTTAGTCGATTGTAATTAGAGGGTAAAGAAGACTTTTCCCATGAATTTGGTCTATAAAGACCCCTCTTCACTCTATAAAGGGTATGGAATACTCAGATATTCAATACATACTTCGAACTATCTCAAGCTATTATCCCTCTCGGAGGTTTGGAATAGTTTACTCAAACAAACACTTCGTTTGTCAAACACTTAGTTTCCTAAACCTGTTATCGTAATCTTTTACAACAACAGTAGGCATATCAGATGTGGTCTGGAAGGCATCCTAGTTTGTCTTTCCTAAAGATTTGGGGATGTGAGTCGTATGTTAAACGTTGAGAAACCAAGGGTTGGTTTCGGAGTCTGTGATGAGTGATTGATAGATTTTATCCTCTGGTTTCGAAGGGGTACCTTTGAAGGGGTTTGGAGGTTGTTTCACCGAAGGGTTCTGTGGGTACGGTTGCTGCGGCTGTCGCAGCGGAGTGTGACTGTCGGAGGGGTCCGATAGTACACGATGATTTGGTTGAAACAAAGGGTTCAGTACTTTGGGCAGTACACCAGAGTGTGTACTGGAGGTTGTTTACCCAGAGAGGTCTCCAGGGTACTGGATACACTTGTCTGTCTGTCTGTGGTACGCAAGTGACTTCAGAGGCGACGGACGATTCACAACAAGTGAACCTGGGTCAAGCAGGGTGAAATGGGGGGGTATTTATAGGCCCAAATATTAAGGAAAAGACCTATTTACCCCTCTATTACAACTGACATAGTGGAAACTATTCGGCTCCCTTAATAGGGCTAAAATGGTAAAAGACTAATCTAATGAGAAAGAAGATAAGTCTTCCATCTTAGCTGGCAGAAAAGATCTTGAAAAGCCTTAGTTCGAAGATGTACTCCGAACCAATGCCTATCTTTGTACTTCGAACTTCACTCCGGGTATCTTCGAAGATGAACGTCTGGGAACCTTCGAATCATCTATCTGCCTTTATGCTGTTTCGGCAATAACCCCGAAGATGAGATATTTTCCCCAATAGTAGCCCCTCGAATACGCTTCTCCGTTTAACATGTAATGTTAGGAGAGCAGTATACGGAAGGAAAAGATAACCAAACATAGGGGTTATTGGATTTTAATTCATCTCTGAAATGTATGAAGATATAAACTCTGAATCAGTCTTAGGATAATTGCTTTTCGAACTATCTTAGAACAGACTCAGGAAGTTCGAAAGTCTTTTAGACTTAGAGAAAATAGCCGTTAGCTTTCTGTTTCTAACGGAAACTGTAGAATGCGTTAATTTCGGAGAAAAGTAACGGCAGGGATGCGAAACGGCATGGACTAACGGTAAAAAAGTAAAATCTAGGCTATAAATAGAAGGCCTAGAACTTACTCGGTTACCTTTTCACCGCTTTCTCGCAATCAAACACCTTTTGAGCCCCTTGAGTTCTTGAGCCCTAGCCTCCAGTTCCCCAAAGCAATCCAGCGACCGCAATGGCGAAGACCAAAGGTTCGGGCCTTCAGCTTTGGCTAGGCAGCAGGCCACAGCTGCAGCAGCGGCGGCGGCAATGGCGACATTAGCTCCGGCATCTGCAACAACATCCACGGCGGCGAAAGGAGGAAATCCCCAAAATATCGATGATCAAGGTCTCTGCCCGCCATCAACAAAATACTTGGATCAATCTTTCCAATTGGGGCCTTCTACCTGCAAGAGAGAGTCATTGGCAATCGTAGTGGAAGGGAAAATTAGTACCGGAGTCATGATCCGGAAGCCAGGCAAAGAAATGATTCCGTCGCCAAGACCCGGGGAAGTAGTTGTTTTCGAAGCCTTCTTCGAAGCCGGCTTGGGCCTTCCAGCAGTAGACTTCCTGGCGGAGGTACTTGAGCTATTTCATGTTACCCTTCCTCAGCTCTCTCCGAATGCAGTAGCTCGTTTGGCTATCTTTGAATGGGCGCTGAGAGCCGAAGGTTGTGAGGGGAGGGCAGAGATCTTCGCTGCACTTCATAGAGCAACATGCCAACCAAAGACCTTCGTAGGCTCCGGAGGTGAAAAAGTAGTAGTAGCCTTCGGTAGTATCAACTTTAGGCTTCGAGATGAATATGCCCTTCAGTTTCCTGCCAAGGCCATCAATGCAAGATGGTATACTGATTGGGTTCTGAGATGGTTTTATGCCGAAGTTGGGGCAAGCAGTCCTCTGGCCGGACCCCTTAAAGAAATCCAATTCCGGAAGGAAGCCTTAGTGCAGCCCAACGAAGGTCAGCTCGAAGCCCGCGTCAACCTGCTTCAGAAGATTAGCCGAAGGTTAAGCATGCGAGACTTAGCCGAAGAATTCCTCGGTCTGCAAATTTCTCCGCTGATGGCCAACTGGCCTATCATCTTCTAAGAGGATTCGGAAGGCGGTCTTCGAAAAATTGCTTCAACTTCGAGCCCTGCAGGTAACTTCGAAGACAATATGTATTATGCATATTCATTCGAAGAAAAATTAACTTGATTTATTTTTCTTTTTAGCTTCTTCAGCCCCTGTTACTTCGGAACAAATCATAAGGGCTTCGGAGAAGATTTTGGGCGCTCCAACTCCGACCGAAAAAGAATGGAGAGTCAAATTAGTCGGAAGTTGGGAAAGATTTAACAGAGTATGGGGAATGTTGGGAATCACTCCGCGACCTCTGATGGATTGGGTGCCTTCGGAGAAAGGACCCAAGAAAAGGAAAGCCGAAGCTGGAGCTTCGAGTTCCGCAAAGACTCCGGTGAAGAAGGTGGCTAAAAAGCCTAGAAATCCTGCACCTCCGAGCCCAAGATCCTCAACCTCCGGTTCTAAGGAGGATGAAGGTAAACTATTAGTGAGGTTGATTGATGAAGATGCAGCTCAAACAGATATTCACATTGAAGATACTGCAGGTATGACGGAGTCTCAGGCTAATATTGAAGAAGTGAGAACTCCGGATGCTCAAGAGGAAGAGCAAATCGAAGCCCCTGTGGGTGAAGGTGAAGTTGAAGTTGATACAACTTCAGTTTTGAATGAAGGGAGGACTGCTCAAGGAGATACTCCGGCAGTTGAAGTTTAACTTTGGATTCAGACGAAGACCTCACCTTTGATCCTCCGAGCAGTCCGATGCTCGATCGCCCCCAAAATGTCGAAGGTAAACTTCGCATAATTCTCTTATTCTTTTCTGCAAAATTATACAATGTATAATACCTTTGCTTTTGCAGAGCCCTCTTCTGTAGAAGTACGTCACGAAAATCCAATTCAAGGGCCTTCGACAACTTCGGAGCCTCACCCGTAAGCCACTCAACAGGGGCCTAGAAGGGGTAAAAGACATATAGAACCTCTCCCTGCTCAAGGATTAACTTCGTCTGAGTCAACAGATGAAAGTCAATCTACTGAGGGGGGGGCATCTACTGAAGCTCCAAGGACCTCAGCAGAACGCTCCGGAGCTTCGCCAAGCAGGGATGATAGAGAAGCTTCAGCAATGCTCCCTCTTTTAACTCCTTTTTTGGAGCAAAGAACCGGGCTTCGGACTCTGCTCAAACCTTTAGGTCGAGTCAGTCGCGAAGTCGGGGAGACAGAGCTGGTAGCTATTTTAAGCAGGGCGAAGAGTTCGGAGCTAAACGTTGCCATGGAACGAGCAGCCTACCAGGTACAGAACACCTTCGAAACAATAGCGAATTATACATGGATAATTTCTTACTTCGATTTTTTCTTTTCTTAGCAAGCGGTCTTGGCCCGTGCTGCAACTTTATCGAGCGAGCGTGAAATTGCTCAACTTCGGGAAGAAAACGAAGTTCTTCAGCGCAACTTATCATTCTCCGAAGCTAGAGTAGCTCAAATGGATAATATGATTTCAACAGAACGCAGGGCCAGACAGGGCTTGGCAGGCTGCAAATAAAGAGCTCGAAGCAGAAAGGATCGTGCTTCGAGCGGAAATCGAAAAGGTGCGGTTGGAGCATGCTAATGCGGGGTCCGAGCTTGTTAGGCTCCAAGAGGAAGCTAGCCAACTCCTAAATCAAAAGAATACTTTAACTACGGAGAATGCTAGGCTTTCCGGAGTTTTAGAAGAAACGACTTCGAGCAAGGATGCATTAATTGAAGAAAAGCTTAAGTCCGAGAAGGTAGCTACGGAGGTCATAGAACAGATGCTAGGTGTTCTAGAGTACTTCGGTACTACTGGATCACTTCCTTCAGATGACAACGTCACTCTCCTGCGCCGGTTAAAAAGGATCCAAGGAGCAGCGAAGCAAATGAAGACGACGGGCATTCGTTACGGAGAACTCTCCGGACAAGTGTCTGCCATCGGACTACTTCGTTACTACGAGGACTTGGGTCCGAACAATCACTCTGAGCGCAGAGGGCTCTATTACCTTCAACGACGAGCGGCTTCTAACTCCTTCCGAAGGTGTGACTGCTGCCTGGCGAGCCTTTCAAACCTCATGGAGAGCCGAAGGTCGTTCCGCGATCAAGGCTTGGATCGATGAAGGCCAACGCCAGAAGCAAGTTCGGAACCAAGCTTCAAGCAGTCAGCCTCCTCCGAACCCACAGGTTTAGGAATAATTTAGGATTTTTGACTATGTAAAGCTTCGTGTTTATGAACCTTTATCAATGAAAATTTGTTTATCATATTTCTAGGCTTTGTCTCATACGGAAGATATCGAAGTGTTAGAAATTAACGACGAACTTCGCTCATTATGGAACACCTTCGAACTTCTAAAGACTTACAAGCATCCTCGATTTCTAATTCCTCGAGATGACTCCGGCGTAATTTGCTCGAGATGTATTGTCTTATATTAAAGAGGAAGAAAAAGAGGTTAACGTAAACACTTCGTCTTCTGAAGACACTATTTGGTCTGAAGACGAAGATGAAGTTCAAAATAAAAGATCTGAAGATCTTAGAAGCTGGGAAAGAAGGCCCGAACGGCTTCGAACTTGGGCTGAGCTTCAGCAAGAACAGAAGGATTTTAGAGCTTCGAAGAGGAGCAAGAGAGTTAAGCGCAAAGTTATTAGAACTCCCGGCGCTAGGAACTAGTCGTTCCACTCCTAGCTCTAGAGACCGAAGAGGTCTTCGGTTCCTTCTTGGTATAGATACCAATTTTTCATAATGTAATCTGTAAACACATTCGTTTGAATAATGAATACCGATTTAAAATTGTCTCCATATTTATTAGCCCCTCTTTGGGTATAAGCAACTTCGAACTGTATTCAAAGATGGTTATGCGCAAAGAAAGAACTTCGGAGTACAATTTTTTGGGGGTTCGGAGCCCCTCTGTAATTTAAGGATCTTTTAAAATCTTATAAAATGTCTTCGACTATTTGTAGTCGGAAGAATGGACAACTTAGTACCTTTGTTTTTTGAAAGAAATCATTTGAGATAACTTTCAAGATACCTTAGTATCTTAGATAATTTGTCACTTTGGACTGTGTTAACAGACATTCGAAGCTCATGGCTCAAATTCTGTTTTGCTTTAGCCACCTTCGGCTCTTTTTTGCGATCTCTGTCGAACCAATGGTTCGGAGTTTGCGATGGTCTCTTTGGACTCTTTTTACGGATGTCTACCAGCCAATGGCTTGGACTCCGTATATTTTGGCCACCTTCGGCTCTTTTTGCGGAAGTCTACCAGCCAATGGCTTGGACTTCGCAGGTTTTGGCCACCTTCGGCTCTTTTTACGGAAGTCTACCAGCCAATGGCTTGGACTCCGTAGGATGTGGTTTTGGGCTCTTTTACGGATGCCTACAAGCCGGTGGCTTGGGCTCCGGATTATGTCAGCCCCCACGTCGGAAGCTTCGAACTTGCAGGTTCGAAGTCCGAAAATGCAACCCAGCTTCATGACACTTCCCTCTCGGTCGACCCCGCGGTTCCAGTGCGTCCACTCGGAAGCTGGAAGTCTATGAGGGGAAGGCACTATCAGGATCATATGCTTTATTAATTTAGAAGATGATTACAAGCGAATTACAAGGAGCCCTTATGCGAAGTATCGCTTTAGGTGCTCTGCATGCCAAGTATGTGCTAACTCTTCACCTTCTAAATTAGCTAACTTAAAAGAACCAGGGCGTCCTGAACGGACAATTAGGTATGGACCTTCCCATTTATTCCCTAACTTCCCTGGTGCTACAATGCTTCAGTAGAACAAGATGACCCGGTCTTAGTTCATTGAGCTTAACCTTCGGGTCAAACCAAGCCTTCGTTTGCTGATGATACTTTGATAAATTTGCTACAGCTCGAAGTCTTGTTTCTTCTGATAAATCTAGCGAAGCTTGTCGTTCTTCTTCAATGTCCGGTTCGGTGCTGCGAAATGATCCTCCTTTGAGCTCCGTCGGAGTCATAGCTTCATCTCCGAATAGTAGTCTGAACGGAGTAAAACCTTGTGGACCTTGTTTGCGTAGTCCGAATGGACCACAAAATCTTCGGAAGCTCTTCGGTCCACAGTCCCTTTGCTAATCCTACTATTCTTCGATTTAGCCCTGATAAAATATTTCCATTGGCTCGCTCTACGGCTCCATTAGACTGAGGATGCCTCACTGCAGCAAAACATAACTGAATGCCTAGATCTTCGCAAAACTTCCTGAAGGGTTCTGCGTCAAATTGTGTTCCATTATCAACTGTGAGGTATCTAGGCACTCCGAACCGGCAAATGATGTTCTTCCAGAAGAATTTTTGTACATTGTTCGAAGTGATAGCTGTTAAGGGTTCTGCTTCCACCCACTTAGAAAAATATTCAATAGCTACCACTGCGAACTTTAGATTTCCCTTAGCTACTGGAAAGGGACCAATTAAATCCATACCCTATCTGGCCATAGGCCATACCGGAGCGATGACTTGAAGAGCTGTTGGTGGGCGATGACTCTGTCGACCCATCCACTGGCATCCTTGACAAGTGCGGACTAAACTCTCCGCATCAGCTGTTATTGTAGGCCAATAAAGCCCCTGGCGAAGTGTTTTTCCTGCCAAAGCTCTAGGGGCTAAATGGCTACCACAAAGGCCTTCATGAATTTCTCGAAGAATTTCTTGGCCTTCGGCTTGAGATATACATCGGAGTAGAGGGGAACATACTCCGGCCTTGTATAAAATACCGTTGATTATTTGATAATTTCTGGCTCTAAGCTTTAATCTTGACAGCTGTGGCTCTTCGGGCAAATTTGTTCCTCCCTGTAAAAGTTCCATGATTGAATTTTTCCAATCTGCACTAGGAATGCAAAGAATCTCTGCCGAGGGAATTTGTGGCACCGAAGGTATATTGAGCTCCTCATAGAAAGCTTCTTCGGGCACTATCCACAGCTCCGGCTGCAGCTTTTGCTAAGATGTCCGCTTGCACATTTTCTGCTCTTGGTATACTCCGAATGGAAATACCCTTGAAGTGTGCTTCAATTTTATGGATTTATTCTAAGTACTTTGCAAGCTGTGGATGCCGAACTTGGAAACTTTTATCTACGTGCCCTGCTACTATCTGAGAATCTGTCTTTATAATTATTCTTGTAGCCCCTAGAGCACGTGCTTTTCGGAGTCCCAATAAAATCCCTTCATACTCCGCTATATTATTGGTAGACTTAAAGTTGAGTCTTGCAGAGTACATTGCTCTTTGCCCTGAAGGTGAAATCAACACTGCTCCAATGCCTGCTCCGGATGCTTGGAAAGCCCCATCGGAGTAAACAATCCAAACTCCGTCACTTGACTTCTCCGGAACCAAATTCGCAGGTGGAGTCCATTCTGCTACAAAGTCTGCTAGGACATGTGATTTGATTGTTGTTCTTGTCAAGAAAGATATGCCGAAGGGTGCTAGCTCAACTGCCCACTTCCCAATCCTTCCAGTGGAATCCTTACTTCGGAGCATATCTCCTAAAGGATACGAAGTTGGTACAATTACATTATGTGCCAAAAAATAATGTCTTAGCTTCCTCGAAGCCATTATCAGAGCATAAACGAACTTCTCAAGTTCGGAGTATCTTTTCTTCGCTCCTGATAATACTTCGGATACAAAATAAACAGGATTTTGGACCAACTTCCCATTGAAATCCACTTCTCTGACAAGGATTGCGCTGACAGCAGAACCTGTAGCTGCAAGGTAAAGGAGTAGGGTTTCGTCCGCAGTAGGCACCGTGAGTGTAGCAAGATTACTGAGATACTCTTTAATACCTTCGAAGCTTTTCTGACACTCCGGTGTCCATGCAAAATCTTCGGACCCTTTCAATGCTTTAAATATAGGCAAGCTTCTCTCCGCAGACCTTGATAAAAACCTGCTAAGTGCTGCCAGACGCCCAGTCAGCTTTTGCACTTGCTTTAAATTTTCCGGAGGAGCCATCTTCTGCAGCGCAGTTATTTGAGTAGGGCTAGCTTCAATTCCCCTGCTTGAAACTAAATACCCTAACAGCTTTCCAGCCTTAGCTCCGAATATACATTTTTCGGGGTTAAGACGGATCCCACATGCCCGAAGGCTATTGAATGTTTCTGCTAAGTCTAGGCTATGTTGGTGCTTTAAAGCACTCTTTATTACAATATCATCCATATAGGCCTCCACATTGCGACCTAGTTGATGACCTAGAGCCTTAGCAACTAGCCTCGAAAAAGTAGCGCCGGCATTTCTTAAGCCGAAGGGCATTCTTACATAACAGAAGACTCCCGAAGGAGTTACAAAGCTTGTCTTGATCTCATCTTCACGCTTCAACCATATTTGATGATAACCAGAATACGCGTCGAGGAAGCTTAGTAACTCCGAACCTGCGGTGGAGTCAACCAATTGATCAATTCGGGGCATGGGGTAGGGGTCACTGTGGGCATGCTTTATTCAAGGATGTGAAATCAATGCACATGCGCCACTTCCCGGAAGACTTCTTCCTGACGAAGACTGGGTTGGCTAACCATTCTGTGTGAGCCACTTCTCTGATAATCCCAGCCTTCAACAATTTCTCAACTTCGTCCTTCGCTAGAGCAGCTCTTTCTGCGGACATTTTTCGGAGTCCTTGCCGAATAGGCCGGGCCTTCGGGTTTACAAGTAATCTATGTTCAATGATATCCCGATCGACTCCGGTGATATCTTCGTCAGACCAAGCGAAGACATCCAAATTTTCTTCCACCACCTTTTCCAAGGAGGTCGCAACTTCAGGAGGTAAATCTTTACCAAATTGAAATGTATACTCTTTACCATCTTTAACAATGACCTTCGTTGCAATCTCTCCTTCGGGACTTGGTCTCGGAAAGGACTTCTTCGAAGCTTCGGAGGAGGCTGAAAAAATTTCTTCATTATCTTGTACGGTGTTTACTTGTCTTGGATCAAGAGGGGGACCATGACCATATTCCGCCCTCCGAGCAATGGCTTGATCTCCGAAGACTGTAAGGACTCCTGCCTGTGTGGGCATCTTCATGCACAAATAATTGTGATGCGCCACAGCTCCGAACTGGTTTAGCATGCCTCTTCCGAAGATGACGTTGTAAGCATACGGGGCATCTACAACATCGAAGATTACTTCCTCAGTCCGGGCCAATAAACCTTCTCCGAAGGTAACTTCCAGGCCTATTTGGCCAAGTGCATCAAGCGGAGGTCCTGCGAAGCCTTGCAGAGGACGAGCCGCTGGAAGGAGATGCTTCCTGGAAATGCACAATTGATCGAAGGCTTGAACAAAGATGATATCTGCCGAACTACCTCCATCAATCAACACCCTTCGAACTTCAGTACCCGCAATATCAACAGTGATAACCAGTGGATCTGCATGCGGGAACTTAATTCCAGCTGCATCCTCCGCAGAAAAAGATATCGGAACGTGAGACCACTCCGGCATTGCAGCTGCAGATGACGAAGTTCCAATATGGCCTACTTCTCTGACGTAGTCCCTTCGCTGTCTCTTGGACATGCTTCCGAGGGTACCTCCCTCGGAGATAGGGAGAACTACTCTTTTTCCTCTATCTTGCCCTTCCTCTTGCTTCGGAGGTGGCATAACATTGGCCACCGGAGGGTGTCTTGCAGCATCAAAGTTTTCTATCCGCGCCACAGCCTGGACCGGCTCAGGGCGCGTTGCAGCTGGAACTCGGTCGGTAGTACCTCGACCCGAAGTTCTCTCTAGGTACTCTCCTCTCAGGGTAAGTATAGCCTTGCAAGTATCAGTTGCATGGCTTCGATTTTCTCCATGGATGCAGCAGAAAAGGGTCTGGCCCTTGCCAGCCGTTTTCCCTGGCGGCCTCCAGCCGCTGGCCTTGTTCCCCGTAGACTGTGGAGCTCTTTGTGTAAACTTCTGTGGGGGTGCAATATTCATGACTTCAGAACGAGGGTGCTTTTGCCCTCTTCTCCGATCATGTTGCACTTCGAAGACTGGTTCTTGCGGCTGTGCCGAAGTTTTCACTTCTACTTTGACTTCTTGCAATATGGACGAAGTAGCGGCAGTCCTTCGAAGCCAACCCTCTTCTGACCTCGCATACTCCTCGAAGTATGCCATCAACTGAGAGACCGAGGAGATGCTTTTTCGATGAAGTTTATCCAGAAGGCCTTGATGAGTGACGCCTTCCCGAGCTGCATCAACTACCGAAGATGCAGACAACCCCCGGATTTGCGACTTCGTATGAGCGAAGCGCTTAAAATATTGCCTCAATGTTTCTCCGGGGAGCTGTTTCACCTGGAAAAGGCTTCCTGTTGACATGGGAGGCACGAAGGTGCCTTGAAAGTTGCTTATAAACTTCTTCTTCAGTTGCGACCATGAATTAATTGATCCTGGCTTCAAGGACCAGAACCACCTTAATGCCACTCCTTGAAGAGCTAAAGGGAAGCACTTCGCCATGGTGTCTCGAACTCCTCCGCTAGCTTCAATTGCTAGGGCATAAGAACGAACGAACTCTCCGGGATCTTCATCTCCTGGCATACTTACAGAGCTTCGAAGTTTTGAACTTTGGATCAAAGCGAACCTTCTGCAGCTCAGGATGCAGCGGAGATTCATTATCGAAGGAGGCATTCTCCGGGGCTTTCGGATAATCGAGATCATCATCTTCGGGCACTTCTGGGATGGTTGGGGTGGCTTGAGAGCGAAGCCTGTTCGCAGCTTCCTGTCGCCACCTTGCCACTTCAGCTTGAAGGTTGGCCATTTGAGTGGCCATATCTCCAAGATTATCTTCATTTCCTCTGGAAGGATCTTCCGGCCTTGAGAACTAGTAGGATCAGTTCGAATTGGGATGGAAGGTGGAGGAGGGACTCCGGGTGGTCGAAGTATGGAAGGGGTTGGCGGAGAAGCTTCGTATGTTCGAGGGATAGAAGCCTCTTCTGGAGTTTGCGGAGGGAATGCCGAAGACCCTCCGACTTCAACCGTGTCGAAGGGTATCTCTCCGGAGATCCGAGAAGACCTCCGAGTGGGATTGCGAGGTGCGCTCCGCTTAGGAGGCATGATGTAAGAGTTGGTAGAGAACGAAGTTTTCGAACTAGGTTCCCCACGGACGGCGCCAACTGTTGGCGTAAAAGATTACGCTAACAGGTTTCTATAGAAGAGAAACTAACAAACAAAGTGTTTGCGAAGCAAACTGTTCTAAGCCTCCGAAAGGATAATAACTTAGAATAGTTCGAAAGTGTGTATTGAATAACTTGTATTCGGTCCCTATTACAGGGTGAAATGGGGGGTATTTATAGGCCCAAATATTAAGGAAAAGACCTATTTACCCCTCTATTACAACCGACATAGTGGAAACTATTCGGCTCCCTTAATAGGGCTAAAATGGTAAAAGACTAATCTAATGAGAAAGAAGATAAGTCTTCCATCTTAGCTGGCAGAAAAGATCTTGAAAAGCCTTAGTTCGAAGATGTACTCCGAACCAATGCCTATCTTCGTACTTCGAACTTGACTCCGGGTATCTTCGAAGATGAACGTCTGGGAACCTTCGAATCTGCTATCTGCCTTTATGCTGTTTCGGACAATAACCCCGAAGATGAGATATTTTCCCCAACATACCCTAAGACGAAGTCCTTGGAGGCGAGGCACTTCGAAGGGCACTCCGAATGGAGTGTCTTTAGAGTATGGATGGACAAAGTCCTCAACAATGAGGCAAGGTGTTCGAAGTGTTCTCCGGATGGAGGCACTCGAAGGTTCACCCGACGAAGGTCTCAGAAGTCGAGGTGTATCGAAGGCATGTTCCCGGTGAGGTTCGTCGAGGAGAGACACTACGACGAAGTGCTCATGGAATGCTTCATGCGGAGGCCTTGGACGAAGGAGGGACTTCGAAGGATGGTACTCCAAAGGTGGGGCTTCGGAGTGTGGCTGACTCGTGGTACTTCGGCCATGCATGGCTTCGGTACATGGATTGATGGAGTTCGAGCTGGGAGTAGCTGCGAAGCCATGGTGGTCCACTCCAGAGGTGTTGTCGTGAAGGCTCAAGGGTTTTGACGGCTTCGACTCAAAACAATCACTGTATCAAAGGTTGACTTCAGTGAAGCGAAGGTCGTCTAGCTCAAGGCTTCTCACCGAAGCTACCCACCCTTCACGTGCGAAGGGGGGCTTCAGAAGACTCCAAAACTACAAAGGATGATCGTGTCTGCTCTGCTAAAGCTAATGATGTCTCCTCTGTGAAGACTGACAAAAGAAGCATCCAAATAAAGTAGACTACCATCTGTACCCCCTGTTCTGATGAGACAAAATCAGTGTAAACCCTAGTGGTAAAGTAGTCTATTCATAGGGCTCGATAGTGCCTATAAATAGTGAAGGGTGGCTAGGCCTGAGTAACACTTTGAGCAGCCATTTTAGAACTCTTGTGCTTGCCGTCACACTCATGTATTCAGACATGTGAGTTCATTTTGTGTTCCCTGTTCCTGCAATGAAGTTTTGATTATGTTCTTCTTTCACTGCTTGAACTTGTATTATGTGTTACACTGCATGCTTTGATTCCTGTATGCACCATTTCTTTCTGAGTTAAGTTTGTGCACTAGTTCTATTCTGGAGGAGTGTGTGAGAGGTGTGTGCATGCGAAGTGTGTGATTTTCAGTGTGTTTGCTCTGTGTAAACTAATGTAACCCCTCACCATTTACTAGCAAAGAACTGAGTAGTGTGTAGTCGAGGGCTGTTTTTCTTCCCTTAGCAAAACTGTTCAGTGTGCGTTTAGACCTTTGAAATACGAAGCATAGTACCAGTTGCTAGTGCAGAGTATCTGGTCAAAGTCTGCAGAGGGAAATCTCCACCTACAAAGGGTGAAGTTCGAAGTCTGCTCGAAGGCACCTAGTGTGCGGAGCCTACACTGACTTAGGAGAGTTGAGTTTTTTATTTTGTGGGTGGAGCGAAGTCTTCTTGACTTCGAACTTTTGCTCCTTGTGAAGCCTGGTGTCGAAGCTGTGAAATACCTCCGAACCAGACCTCCGAAGGGTGTGTTCGAAGCCTCTTTCGCGGGAGACTGTTTTTAAAACAAAAGGCAATTTTTAGCCTAAAATTTTAAAAGCTCCCATTCACCCCCCTCTGGTCGTTGTTTCTAGTCCAACAATTAATATCAGAGCAGGTTAAGATCACCAGTTGACCTTAATAAGTTTTGTGATCTATTGACGACATGGACAGAGTTAGTAAAATACCTCAGTTTGATGGGACTGATTTTGCATACTGGAAGGTGCGCATGGAGGCTTACTTGCTAAGCCAAGGAAATGCAATTTGGGAGATTGTGGACTCACAATACTCCATCCCTGAAACCCTCACCTCTCAAATAGAAAAAGATCAGTATAATTCTAACTCTAAAGCTAGAAACATAATGTTCATTAGTTTGATTTGGAGTGAGTTTGATAGGGTGCAGCACCTTAGGACAGCTAGGGTGATTTGGACTACACGTACAATCAATAGTATCAGCTATTTGTGCAAGCACCAGGTGAATCTATAGATGCCATGTTTTCTCGCTTTGACGCTATAGTGAGTAACTTGCGGTCCAACTGGGACGCTTGCTTACAATGACCATGATAGGGCTATCAAGCTTCTCTATGCTCTTGATCGTAGCATATGGGAAGTGAAGATATCCAACATTGAGTAGTCCGCAGGTTATGACACATTGACCTATGATGAGCTCTTCAGCAAGCTGAAGTCCATAGAGATTGCCAAGGCGTCTCTTGCAGTGCATATGAACTCCTTGTCATAGCCATGGCACTAGTTTCTAGCACTAGCCGTGGCACCCCTGCAGAACCAAGCAAATCTGGTACTTGTGTTCTTGCTGGTGGTTTTGCTTTGTCCTCCCTGATCTCCATCACTAAGGAGCAGGTGGATACTTTGGATGATGAAGAGCTTGCTCTCATTGCCAAAAGGTTCACCCGTTTTCACCATAAGAGACTGGATCAGAAGAGAAGTGGTTTTAGTAGTTGTTTTGAGTGTGGCGACACTTCTCATATCAAGGCCAACTGTTGTAAGCTCAAAAGGAGAGATTAGAGTGAGCGCCCCAAATACCACAAAAGGAGAGGAAACCCTTTGTGAAGGGCAAGCGCGGCAAGGTGGCTAAGAGGGTAGCCAAAGACGCTTCTAGAGCCTTTGTTGCTGTTCTTAGTGACATCGACACTTCCTCAACTAAGGAGTCGAGCTCTGATGAGGAGGAGGAGTCCCCAAAGAAGGAGGAGAAGAAGGAAAAGAAGGGATGAGATTTCACTGGTCTCTGCTTCATGGCAGACAACGATCACAGCGGCAATGAGCTTGACTTATCTGAGGTACCTCTATCCTATGACCAGCTTTCAATTAAGATAGATGAATTAAATGAAGTAGTTCTTGGTCAGGATAGATTGCTTGTGCAAGCTACTAGAGGTAGAAAAGACCTTAGACTTAGGCTAGAATCTATTTCTACTGATTATGCCTTGCTTAAGTCCAGGGTTAATGATGCTGAATGTGAATCTTGCACTGTAGTCATGGGTGAGCTTGCTCAGTTGCATTCTGTGCATGCTCAAACTCTTTCTGAGCTTGAGACTACACAGAAGCAGCTTTTGATGGTTGATTCTAGTACTCATGATGAAAATGAATGCATGAACTATTCTTTATTACGTGAGAGCATTGATTTACATGATAAGCATGTTCAGGATTTAGAGGACTAGATTGGAGAGGGTCGGTAGTTCTAAGGATGTGCAACCTGTGTGTGACACTTGCATAACCCTTAAGGACTAGCTAGGCACTGTTAGAGAGCAAGCGGAACACCTCATGTCTGAAAATGAATACCTTCTTTCTGTGGTTAACAAATACACTGAGGGAAAGGGTAGGATGGACTTGCTCTTGGCCAAGACTAAGATGTGTGCTGACAGGGCAGGGTTAGCTCTGGGTTTGGGTTTTGAGAGGATTCCTTCAGATAGTGAGAACAAAACTGTTTTTACCTCACTCACTACCTTAGAGAAAGAAAGAGCACAGTTAGACACTCCATTAGCCAAAAAGCCTACCCAAACTCCAAAGAAAACCACTCCTCCTGCCAAGAAAATTCCTCCCAAGAAAACCACTCAGCAAGAACCCAAGGAGCCTATGAGGATTGCTCCTATGACCCATGTGAGTGCCCCTAGGAGAGTATTTCATTGTTCCTACTGTCAGCGGGTGGGTCACTTGGTTGGGTTCTGTTTTCGTCGCATCAAGGATGAGCGACGCTCTCAGGCGATGATTTTCCAGAACATGCATCTCCCATCTCAAGGTATGCATGAGTCAGAGGTTTACTCATGTCCTATTTTCGAGGCTCCCCGTACTCCCCAGAGAGGTTTTGCTCCTCGAGGTATTCACCATGTTCCATATGGTGGTATACCCCGTGTGAGTGACTTTGTGCCTCGACAGGTTAGGAGACCTCATCATGCATTTGGGTCACAACATGTAGGTATACCTCACACTTTGCATCATTCTGATTTTCCTATGTGTAGACAGTCTATCTTTACTATGCCTACTACTCGTATCACTCAGTGATGGATGCATCGTCATGCTTTCACTCACCACAGCACTGAGCGATACAGATTCTCTTATCATGTGTAGCGCCAGATCGAGGCTAGGAGGGCACATGGATCATGGACTCCGGTTGTTCGCGTGATATGACCGGAGATGCAGCTTGGTTCTCCAGCCTCACCACAACCAAGCAAAAGGAGCATATCACCTTCGACAACAATTGAAGGAGTAGAGTGAAAGGTAAAGGTGTGGTAAGAATCAACTCAAATTTCACTCTCAAAGATGTTTCTTTGGTTGAAAATTTGGGATACAATTTGCTTTCTGTATCTCAATTGCTTGATGAGGGCTTCGAACTGCGATTCCATCGCGATACTTCACAAGTACTCAATTCTGATGGCGCTGTGGTCTGTAAAATCTTTAGAGTTGGGAGAGTTTTTGGAGCTGATTTTTCTGAGTCATATGGTTCTTCTCATTGTCATGTTGCACATGCGACTTCTGAGCTTTGGAAGTGGCATAGGAGACTAGGGCATATGAGCTTTGAGTTTCTCGCTTGTCTGAGTGCCCTAGCTCTGATCCGAGGATTGCCCAAGCTCAAGTTTGAGAAGAATTTAGTTTGCACTCCATGTCGACATGGAAAAATGATTGTCGCTTCACACTCGCCAGTCACCATGGTGATGACTGAACAACCCGGAGAACTTCTCCACATGGACATTGTAGGTCCTTCTCGGGTTAGTTCTTTAGGCGACAAGTGGTATGTGCTAGTCATTGTCTACGATTTCTCTCGCTACTCTTGGGTCTTCTTTCTTGCCGGCAAGGATGAAGTGTTTTCACACTTTCGGAGCTTGGCCTTGAGACTTTTCACTGAACTCCCTAGTGCATTGAAATTCATTCAAAGTGATAATGGTACTGAGTTCAAGAACAGTCTCTTTGTTGACTTTTGCTTGGAGCATGGCATAGAACATCAATTCTCTGCTCTGCGGGTTCCTCAACAGAATGGTGTTGTTGAGAGGAAGAACCGCACTTTGGTTGAGATGGCTAGGACGATGCTCGATGAGCACAGGACTCCTAGAAAATTATGGGCTGAGGCCATGAACACTGCTTGCTACATCTCAAACCGAATTTTCTTGCGCTCAATTTTGAATTTGACATCTTATGAACTGTGTTTTGGGAGACAGCCCAAAGTTACTCATCTTCGAGATTTTGGCTGTCGTTGCTTTATCCTAAAACGTGGAAATTTGGATAAATTTGAGTCGCGCTCTTTTGACGGGATCTTTTTGGGTTACACTACTTATGGTCACTCTTATCGTGTTTTTAATTTGGAAACTAACACTGTCATCGAGTCATGTGATGTGACTTTTGATGAATCAACCCCATCTGTTAGTTCTACTTTTGAACAAGCAAATGAACACGATATGGAACAGACCATCTTTGAGGATGAAGATCCCGGAGATTTTGAGGATGAACCCCTACTACCCTCGACATCGACCCTCGAAGCCAACCCCGCTTCGACCACTTCGGCACAAGGTCCCGAAGCAACTACCTCGACATCGGTCATCTTAGACCATTCCAATGCACAAGTTGAGGGGGAGACAGCATCCCGCCATGAGGCTCCACACCATATTCAAAGGATGCATCCTTCCCGAGCCGATCATTGGTGAGCATGATCAAAGGGTAACACGTTCTCGTGCTCACTTCATTGATTCTGCTTTTGTTACTTCTTTCGAGCCCATAGATGTTAGTCATGCACTTTCTGATTCTAGTTGGATCAATGCCATGCATGAAGAACTTGAAAATTTTGAGAGAAACCAAGTCTAGACTTTAGTTGATCCTCCACCAAATGTTCATTTCATTGGAACAAAATGGATTTTCAAAAACAAACAAGGGGAGGATGGGACTGTAGTTAGAAACAAGGCTAGTCTTGTAGCTCAGGGTTATTCTCAATTAGAAGGGATTGATTTTACTAAAACTTTTGCACCTGTTGCTCGTCTTGAGGCTGTAGGACCGAAAGTAGCGACCAGAGGGGGGTGAATGGGCACCTAAAAAATTCTTGCGAATCAATGGCCTTCTCCCAACACCCAACGCTCCTCGATAGACAATCAATAGAAGCAGAATAGATCACATATATTAAAAATAATCTAGCCTAAAAACGACTAGTGTCCTAATCGAAAAGACACCAACCCAGTGCTTAAAGGCAGATTAAAATCATTCACATAACAAATAGCATCTCCACAAAGTTTTCACCAAATCACAGATAATCCATCAAGCGCATAAAAATATCCATCATTCACATGCTATTGATGAACATGATCAAGCACAATATTTATCGCATTTAAAATAACAAAATAAATGCAAACAAAAAATAGTGCTCTAAAATCTATCAATGAGTATTCATGATCCAATCTAACAATAAACTACTGAGATGAAACTATGAGCACTAAAAATGGTGAGCAAGATTACCTATTTAATTTGTCTCCTGGGTGCATATCATCGAACACACACTATGCACAAAGTACTGTAGAACGCCGAACCTCGTTTCTTGTGCCCGCCTAGGTTCCTGCCGTGCGCAAGCTAGGTGCTAGGCTAGCTGCCTTGCGTATGTGCTGCTGCGGCCATGCAGCTACGCTAGCTGTGCTAGCTACGCTAGCTGCTATAGCTGATGCGTGCTTCGGCAGAAGCCAGAGACTGTGCATGGATTTGTAAAGACCGGAGAAAAACAAAATCGCTCGGAGAAGAGAGGAGGCGAAAAAAACAGCGGCGGTGATTTCAGATTGAAAGGAATAAACACATCGTGGCGGAGATTTCTGTGCAGATGAACACCGATGGCCGTGAACAGTGGAGATGGAGGAAAAAGATGACCCACAAATTTCTGGAATTGGTAAAGTGTTTTATCAAAATGGGTAACACTAACCCTAGGTATTGGGGCCTTTTTATAGGCAGCCAAATAAATGGGAAAAATCAAAAATACCCCTAGGGTTTTTACAGACGCTGAAATAAAAATGGAAAAGACCGAAATTCCCTTAGGTTTTTTTACAGACTCGACTGATAGACTGTGGGCCTAAAGGAAAAATAGTAAAAACCTAAATAAAGATAACTTGTCGTGATGCGGAGCTTTCATAGTAGCTACGGCTTTGCCTCAGAACGGTCAGATCCGAGATCAGCGGTCATCAGTTTTGTGCCGAAACTGACAAAGCGTCCACCGTCTTCGCACCGGGTACTCGGATTGGGCCAGCCCGATTCCGTAGCTCCCTCAGCCCAGCAATCACTCGCCACCCGTGTACCTGAGTCAATCCCAGTCAACAGACCAGTGAATCCTCTGCTGCTCCTAGCCCATGTACTCAGATTGGGCCAGCGCGACTTCATAGTCCCTCTGCCCGACAGTCGCTCGCTGCCCGTGTACCTAAGTCACATGCGACCCAGACATAGCAGGTCTTCTCTTCTCTTCATGTCCTCTTTGACTTCCGTTGACAATCACTCATCACATCTGGAGCCATGAGGCCCATGTTCTTCAACATGGCTCCCCAGAGGCCATTAGGATTTTACTTGCATTTGCGGCATCCCATTGTTTCAAACTTTATCAAAAGGATGTTAAAATTGCTTTTCTTAATGGCTTCATAGGTGAAGATGTTTATGTAAAACAACCACTGGCTTTGAAAACCCCAAATACCCGCATAAAGTCCTTAAACTTCATAAGGCTCTTTATGGACTCAAGCAGGCCCCTTGGGCTTGGTATGATAGACTTAAGTCTTTTCTGCTTGAGTGGGCGTATTTGATGGGATCTGTTGATAAAACCCTGTTCACTCTCAAGCATGGCAAAGATTTCCTGCTAGTTCAGATTTATGTGGATGATATCATCTTTGGTGGCTCTTCTCATGCTTTGGTTGCTGAGTTTGCAGATACCATGAGCAGGGAGTTCGAAATGTCCATGATGGGTGAACTCACATTTTTCCTTGGTTTGCAAATCAAGCAAAGCAAACAAGGTACATTCGTCCACCAGACAAAGTACACCAAGGACCTACTCAAGAAGTTCGACATGGCTGATGCGAAGCCACTCGCCACTCCAATGGCTACATCTATAGCATTGAATCCTGACGAAGATGGAGAAGCCGTAGATCAGAAGGAGTTCCGAAGCATGATCAGCTCCCTCCTCTACTTGACTGCTACGAGGCCAGACATACACTTCGCAGTGTGTTTGTGCACTCATTTTTAGGCTTCGCCACGAGCTTTGCACCGCCAAGCGGTAAAGCGCATTCTCAGGTATCTCAAGCATACCCTCGAATTTGGCATTTGGTATTCTACGTCTTCCTCTTTGTGTCTTCGAGATTATTCCGATGCAGATTTTGCTGGGTGTAAGATTGATAGGAAAAGTACCTCCGGTGCTTGTCATTTTTTGGGTACTTCGCTGGTTTTTTGGTCCTCCGGCAAACAGTCTAGTGTTGCACAATCGATGGCTAAGGCCGAATATGTTGCTGCAGCTAGCTGTTGCTCTCAGATTATGTGGATGGTTTCCACTTTGCGGGATTTGGGGTTGGATTATAAGAGTGTTCCACTTTTCTGTGACAACACTAGTGCTATTTGTATTTCAAACAACCTGGTTCAGCATTCCAGAACCAAACACATTGATGTATGGTATCATTTTCTTAGAGATCATAATGAGAAGGGTGATATTGAACTTCAATATGTTGATACCCAACAACAGCTCCCGATATTTTACAAAACCCCTCGATGCTTCACGTTTCGCCTACTTACGTGGGGAACTTGGTATTTGTCATCCTTACGGCATTTTGTGAGGGGGGCATACATTGATTATCCGACATATGCTTATTTTGTGTGGAATTGCATTTACATATTTTGCACTAATATACCTTGATTTAATTTACGTAATCATGACAGCTCAACTCTATTTATTATGTATGATTCATTTTGCGCATGATTTTCTTTTTCAAAATCAAATCATGATCACTGCTTAGTCTTGAATCTAGCATGTTTAGGTAGGACTGCTTTAGCTATCTTTTATCTGCTTGATAGCAAAGAATTCTTTTCTCTGGATGCACAAATTGCACCTTGAAAAATCATACGGCTTACTCATGGATATTCTTCAACAAGTGCGAAACAATTTGTTCAATTATCAAAAATCCAAAATCCATGATTTAATTGCTAAAAGTGAAAAGATACAGGTGGGTTTGTTTGTCGCACTACTTTATTCTAGTCTGCTTACCGTTGCACTTTGGTATGAATTGGGATAATTTAGTGTATGCCAAAATCACTGTTTTAAGCTTCTGATGGCTTTCTTGCCTAGGCTTGGCTTGATTGGAAAGTATAAGGTAGATAAACAAATAACCCCTGGCATTATGAAAAGAATAGCAAGTATAAATTCATTGCTAATCAAGATTGCTTTTAATGCTCCATTTGAACTGGACTTTTCTGTCTAGAGTAGAAATTGACTAGCTTTGTGTAGCCCTTGCCTTTACTTGTCTAGTTCACTTGATTGGGTGGTGATGTTTTTATTTCAACATAATGAAATAACATGTTGTCATTATGTTTTTAGATCATGTTAAATTGAGCTGAGCACATGAAAACTGGCATTAAGTTTGGCATATTTTTTCTTTATATGTCCTTGCACTTCTGCTCATTTCGAAGCTTTGCATAATTTAATTGCTCCTTCATGCTTGCATTGCTAAAGGGGGAGAAATCCTTGTGTTCTCTACAGTAAGGGGGAAAATAACTCAGGGGGAGTTTTTATTGTGCAAAGAGAAAGATGTGCCGAAGGGGTTTTTACTCTTTTTGAAAAAGGGGGAGAGAAATTCTTTTGTCAAGTGACATGATTTGACTCCTTTCTGAGTTTTTATGGTCACTTATGTGCTGAAATTTTTCAAATTTTCTTGTACTTGAATTTGGTTGTCAATGCACTTATCAAGGGGGAGATTGAGAAACCAAGGGCTAGTTTCGGAGTCTATGATGAGTGATTGAGAGATTTTACCCTCTGGTTTTGAAGGGGTACCTCCGAAGGGGTTCGGAGGTTGTTTCACCGAAGGGTTCGGTGGGTTCGGTTGTTGTGGCTATCGCAGCGGAGTGTGACTGTCGGAGGGGTCCGACAGTACACGATGATTTGGTTGTACCAAAGGGTTCGGTACTTTGGGCGGTACACTAGAGTGTTTACCGGAGGTTGTTTACCCGGAGAGGTCTCCGGGTACTATATACACTTGTTTGTCTGTCTGTGGTGCACATGTGACTTCGGAGGCGAAGAACGGTTCGCAACAAGTCAACCTAGGTCAAGCAGGAGGCTTGATGCCAGGTGAGCGGGGAGCTCAGTCACGAGGCTACGTGGGGTCGAGGTCGGTCCTCGGGTGAAGGTGCACCAGGCGAAGGCAGAGAGTGCGGAGGGTGGATCCGGCTGAAGGTACCCTGAGACGAAGTCCTCGGAGGCAAGGCACTTTGAAGGGCACTCCGAATGGAGTGTCTTCAGAGTATGGTGGAAAAAGTCCTCAGCAATAAGGCAAGGTGTTCGAAGTGTGCTCTGGATGGAGGCACTCGAAGGTTCACCCTACAAAGGTCTCAGAAGTCAAGGTGCATCAAAGACATGTTCCGGGTGAGGTGTTGGAGTGAAGGCTCAAGGGGTTTGACGGCTTCAGATCAAAACCGTCACTGTATCGAAGGCTGACTTCGGTGAAGCGAAGGCTATCTAGCTCAAGGCTTCCACCGAAGCTACCACACCCTTCGCGTGCAAAGGGGGGCTTCAGAAGACTCCAAAACTGCAAAGGCTGATCGTGTCTGCTCTGCTAAAGCTGATGATGTCTCCTCTGCAAAGACTGACAAAAGAAGCATCCAAATAAAGTAGACTACCATCTGTACCCCCTGTTCTGATGAGACAAAATTAGTGTAAACCCTAGGGGTAAAGTAGTCTATTCACATGGCTGAATAATGCCTATAAATAGTGATGGGTGGCTAGGCCTGAGTAACACTTTGAGTAGCCATTTTAGAACTCCTGTGCTAGTCGTCACACTCATGTATTCAGACCTATGATTTCATTTTGTGTTCCCTGTTCCTGCAATGAAGTTTTGATTCTGTTCTTCTTTCACTGCTTGAACTTGTATTATGTGTTACACTGCATGCTTTGATTCCTCTGTGCACCATTTCTTTCTAAGTTAAGTTTGTGCACTAGTTCTCTTCTAGAGGAGTGTGTGAGCGGTGTGTGCGTGTGAAGTGTGTGATTTTCAGTGTGTTTGCTCTGTGTAAACTGAGGTAACCCCTCACAATTTACTAGCGAAGCACTAAGTAGTTCGTAGTCAAGGGTTGTTTTTCTTCCCTTAGCAAAACCTGTTCGGTGTGCGTTTATACCTTCGAAATACAAAGCCTAGTACCAGTTGCTAGTGCAGAGTATCTGGTCAAAGTCTAGAGAGAGAAATCTCCACCCGCGAAGGGTGAAGTGCGAAGTCTACTCGAAGGCACCTAGTGTGCGGAGCCTGCACTGACTTAGCAGAGTTGAGTTATTGATTTTGTGGGTGGAGCGAAGTCTTCTTGACTTCGAACTTTTGCTCCTCGTGAAACTTGGTTTCGGAGCTGTGAAATACCTCCGAACCAGATCTTCGATGGGTGTGTTCAAAGCTTGTTCCGCAGGAGACTGTTTTTAAAACAGAAGGCTTTTTTAGCCTGAATTTTAAAAGCTCCCATTCACCCCCCCCCCTCTGGTCATCGTTTCCGGTCCAACAATTAGTATCAGAGCATGTTAAGATCACTAGTTGACCTTAACAGGTTTTGTGATCTATTGGCGACATGGACAGAGTTAGTAAAATACCTCTGTTTGATGGGACTGATTTTGCATACTAGAAGGTGCGCATGGAGGCTTACTTGCTAAGCCAAGGAAATGCAATTTGGGAGATTGTGGACTCACAATACTCCATCCCTGAAACACGCACCTCTCAAACAGAAAAAGATCAGTATAATTCTAACTCCAAAAGCTAGAAACATATTGTTCATTGGTTTGAGTTGGAGTGAGTTTGATAGGGTGCAGCACCATAGGACAGCTAGGGAGATTTGGACTACACTCACTATTTTTCACGAGGGCTCTACTCAGATTAAGGCTAGGCGCCAAAGCACGTACAATCAATAGTATCGGCTATTTGTGCAAGCGCCATGTGAATCTATAGATGCCATGTGGGTGGAGAGAAGTCTTCTTGACTTCGAACTTTTGCTCCTCGTGAAGCCTGGTTTAGGAGATGTGAAATACCTCTGAACCAGACCTCTGAAGGGTGTGTTCGAAGCCTGTTCCACAGGAGATTGTTTTTAAAACAGAAGGCTATTTTTAGCCTAAAATTTTAAAAGCTCCCATTCACCCCCTCTGGTCGCCATTTCCGGTCCAACAAACATGCTTCTTTGTGGGGTTTCATAGGTAAACCAAAGGATACTATTTCTATAATAGAGAAGAGGGCAAAGTGTTTGTCGCTCGAAATAGTGTATTCCTTGAGAAAGAGTTTCTCTTAAAATGAGTTAGTGGGAGGATTGTGCATCTCAAAGAGGTTCGAGAGCCACTAGAAGGTATTCCAGATCCCACTGAACAACAACAGGATGCACAAGGTGTTGCAGAGCCTGTTGTGCTTGCGCCAGCCCCACGAAGGTCTGAAAGCGTGAGCCATGCGCCAGAGAGGTTCATGTTCTTGATCACCGGACATCGCGACGTGTTGTTGTTAGACAATGACAAGCCCAAGACCTACACGGAAGCGGTGATTGGACCAGATTCTTCAAGTATCCTCAAGTACATGAGAAGGACTGAGGAAATGTTCATAGTTTATGGCGGTGATGAGGAGCTCATTGTAAGTGGTTATACCAATGCTAGCTTTCAAACTGATAAAGATGATTCTCGATTGCAATCTAGTTTTGTGTTCTTCCACAATGGAGGCGTAGTGAGTTGGAAGAGTTCCAAGCAAGAGAAGGTGTCCGATTCTAAAACAAAAGCTGAGTATATCACCTGGTTCAGAAGCTGCGAAGGAGGCCATTTGGATCAAAAAGTTTGTATTCTGAGCTGGGTGTTATTCCTAGTTCGTCTAGTCCATTGGACCTCTATTGTGATAATAGTGGTGCCATTGCGCAATCCAAGGAGCCTAGATCATACCAGAAGTCCAAACATATACATCAGAGATATCACCTAATCCGCGAGATCATTGAGATAGGTGATTTGAAGATTTGCAAGGTGCACACAATTTTGAACATAATGGATCCGTTGACGAAGCCTCATCCACAACCCAAGTATGATGAGCACCTGAGCTCCATGGGTATTAGATACTTGCGCGAGTGAGTCATACGTGTGTGGAAGATGCTAGTAGAGTCTATGCTAATGTGTGAGGATAATTGTTATTTTGTTCCTTGAATAAATGTCGTTTACATTTGATTAATGAGTTGATGACTTGTTATGTGAAACTGTTTGTGTTATAACGATATTGTTCAAAAAGGATCCCTGATCTTGTCATCATGTGGGACAGTGATGACACATAGATTAGCACATCTAACTAATTTATGATCACGTTTCATAGATCATAGACATAGAGATGTTAAATCAGTGATGTGGACACATGTTGGTGAACATGGTGTTGGATAGACCCACTTGAGATACTGCAGGGATTGTTATTGTAATGTGCCATCAGTTGTCATCTCAAATGGTGTACCTGCAGAGTCCGTGGACTTGATATCGTCATTTGATTCTAGAATGCATAGTGGCACACATAGATGCTTCCTAATGCTATTCCGTAACATGGTAGTAATAAGGGTTGTTTTCAGGTGTGTTGTGAAACATGTCTTGGGATGTGAGCGGTCAAGATGGAATTTACACCTCCTAATAATGGGAGAGATATATCTGTGCCCCTCGAGGTATTGGATTGGAAAAGTTGATACGAGAATGCGCCCAACCTTCACGGCATAGAGTTAAAGATACTCGTGAAACCTGATGAGTCTTCTGCAGCCAGCCGTTGCATGTGCAACAACCTGCAGCACGGAGTTCGCCCAACCTCACGTTGTCCACTCAACCAAGTGAAGCGGATTACAATCCTCGTTGCAATCACAAAGGGCTTGCAAGAACAACATGAAGGAATGCACAATTTTCAGAGATGATTTAGCTAGTAGCTAGAACACTCAAGAACATGCATAAAGCATAGTTGTTTCATTCTCAAAATTACGTTCCCTCAACACATTGAGAAAGATCCTATTATATAGAAGGGATTGAGAGGGAGATGGAGAGGTGTCCAGGACGTTTTACATATCATTAAGCCAATACTTGCGTGCAGCACCCTAATTAAAGCAAATGAAACGTTGATAGTTTCTAGTCTCGACATTAAGTCGGTGATAACTCTCTGTTCTGGTAGAATTATTCGATGAGGCTAGATCCATTGGAAATCTTATGAGGAAAGCGTTCCAAGCTGTGGTCGAACACATTTATTGGATTTAATATGCGGTTTATATGAGCATTTTATTCCATACATGTCACTTGAATACGAAATGGCGTTCATCACATTCATTGCTTGATTGATGGTTGTTGATGAAGTTCTGCTCCTTTGGCCACTCTTCAACATTGTCATACCTAAGAACAATTAAATTATGGGCATTAGGTAGCAACTGATTTTCATGTGTAATGCTATTCTTATTTAGGAGCGAGTTCACCTGTTGATTTATTTGCTTTGCACGAGCATGAGTTATTGCTCCTTCAAAATGATTTGTAATATCTTGATCATTAGGGGAAGGAAATGTTGTTGATGCTAGGCTGTAGTGCTCGGATTTAATAAAACCCAGACTTTATTGAAATTCCATAGAAAATGAATAATCACAAGATGTTCATCACACGACGACGCACATACGTCAACCATTGTGGCTCGCAGACCACTATGAAAATAATTGTTGACGCAGAAATGCGCCCCGCACCTGGGCAACGATACTGACGCTGCGTTCCGACTACCCTAAATAGTGATAAGGGATTTATAGTCACCAGGCAATCAGATAAATAATTAATATTTTAATCCAATTGTATGAAAAGTACAAGTAATAATGTAAACAGAAATAAAATAATCAAAATACCTAGAATCGGCCATTTCGGAGACCGATTCGGAGTTACAGCAGAAATTGGCCCGAAGGGTCCATGGGCACCATCGGCCTCAGGCCCGGTCAGACCGGAGGTACGGAGGGGGCTTCGCGATTGTATCCCGAAGGTAGTTGCGAAGGACAACTCCGGCGGCCTGACCAGCGGAGTACCTCCGGTTGGACCGTGCGGGCAGACTTCGGCGCGTGTGGAATCGGTGAAGGCTCCGGTGTAGCTCAGTGCGAAGGGGCTTCGAACTCCGGTGCATCGTGATGCAGAGGGTCCTAGTTGGACCGGTAGAGCGCCATCGGTCTGACCGGACGTTGCCGACAACAGCGTGACGAGGTCCGGTCAGACCAAAGTCTCAATGCCGGACGGACCGGAGTAGCAGATCCGTTCTGCTAAACCTCGGTAGCCTTAGCAAATGATCTTTGATCACTTCCAAATTTTGCAGAGATGTTTAGGAAGGCAATTGATCTGCAAAAACACCCAAAGATCAAATACAATTCGGCCAAGGGGCTGAATTACCATGTATGGCGATAAAAACCGATAAAAAGGATAACAATCCATTACGTGGATTAGCGGGAGGTTCACAAGCGAACCAGCAAGGGTTACCGTGATTACGGACGCGACAGATGGAGGGCTTTCAAGCAAACCCACGAAGATGCGGAAAATAAAGAAAAGTAGATGTGATTCACAGCTAGGGCTTTGGATTTTTGAGATTGAAGAGAGGGCTTGAATCGGCCTTGCCCCTAGTATTTATAGGGGTTGGGCCGGTGGTCCCTGGAGAAAAATATAGTAGGATTTAGCCAAAATTCGGTTGAGGTAACATTTGGACAAACACAATTCGAATCCACTTCGGATTCATATTCTGAATCCCTGACCGGTCTGACCGAGCCCATGGGTCTGGTCTGACCGAGCCTGACCGGTTGGACCGGCCTACCATAGCCGGTCAAACCGGCCTTTGCCAGGTTTGGCATACTTTCGGTCAACAATACCATTTTTCAGTATTTTTCTTAGCTTGACTATTAATGTCATTTTTTGCTATAAACTCATGCCCCCTTCCTTTTAGCAAACTTAGTGAGCTAAAAGCATGATGGGCCTTGGACGATACTTTCAATATCGGCCTTTTAACACTTTAAGTGTTTTGCCACACACTTGGGAAGTACTTTTTCAAATATCTACCATTCAAAGCCCTTCGAAATCGCTCTCCTTGTAAAGACTCTAAGACATATGCAATGCCTAGAGCAATTTCAACTACCTTAAAAGGTCCTTCCCAACTAGGTGACCATTTACTAAATTTTAAGCTCTTAGTGCCTAATGGAAAATCATCTTCCATACTAGGTCGTTGATTTGACACGATTTTGCTTTGACCTTCTTGTTGTAGGCTCTAGCTACTCTTCTTTTATCTTTCTCTATTTCCTCTAGAGCCTTCAACCTCTTATCGGTCACTTCTTCTAAATTATCCTTTAGAAATGTCTCATATTCATCGACTGATAAGCCATCTTGCTTAAGAAACCTAAGTGAGCCCAGATCTACCTCTATCGGTAGAACGACTTCTTGTCTGTATATGAACTCATATGGACTATCTTTAGTGGCACCGTGATTTGCAACTCTACTAGCCCATAAAGCTTCGAAAAGCACCTCATGCCACCTCTTTGGAAACTCTTCAATCTTCTTCTTGATTAGTTTAATCACAGTTTTGTTACTGGACTCGGCCTGACCATTGGCCTGAGCATAATATGGGGAAGAGTTTACCAATTTGATCCCATTGTATTCGGCAAAGTCCCTCACTTCTTTAGCAACAAACGAAGTACCTTGGTCTGTAGTGAGAGTTTGGGGAATACCGAATTTGTGTATAATGTGCTTCAAGATGAAATCAATTACCTCGTTGGGAGTCATGTTCATGAGCGGCACGGCCTCGGTCCACTTGGTGAAGTAATCCATTGCCATCAACACGAACCGATGCCCTTTTGAAGATGGAGGATGAATTTGGCCGATGAAGTCTAAGCTCAGACCTCAGAAAGGCCATGGTTTGATAATATGATTAATCCTCGATGCAAGTGCTAGCTGAATATTACCAAACTTTTGACAGGGTTCACACCCTCTATAGTACTTAAAATAGTCCTCAGTCATAGTCAGCCAATAAAAACCCGCCCTTTTGAGCATCCAACTCATTTTTGGGGCCGACTGGTGAATACCGCAAAGACCTTCATGGACTTCACCTGCAGCAACTCTAGCTTGATCGGAGACCAAACACTTCAAAAGTACTCCATCGATAGTTCGGTGATACAACACATCGTCAAGGAAAACAAATTTGAACGCTTGTCGCCGAACCTTCTGATCAACCTTTTGGTTTGGATTTCTTAAATATTGAACGATTGGGATCCTCCAATTGTCCTTACTGATCAAAGGAGCAATGGCCAAATTCCCACTAGAATTGGCCTCTAGATTTTCCACTTGGACCTGCCCCCGAGTGCTAAACCTTCCTGACAACAGTCGGTCGGACTGGCCATGTTGGCCCAGTTCAACCAGCTATTGCTGGACGTCTAGCACGGGTCGTTCTGACCGGCCTAACATGGCCAATTGGACCGAGAATGCAAGGGCGGTCTGACCGTGCTTACAAGGCCGATCAGACCAACGTTAGTACTCCCGGATGATACATCGTCTCCAAGCATCGGCTTTTCTCGTGTGCAGAATTTACCTCTCCTTATCTGATAGCCTGATGCTTGTTGAGCCAAGTCATTTGTAAGTGAGTTGGCTTCTCTAGATACATGAGTAATCTCAAAATCATCAAAGGTGGCAATTAGATCTATACACTTGTCCAAGTAGCTATTTAGTAGACCATTAAAACATTGAGCAAGTTTAGCTACTTGTTGCACAACTAATAAAGAATCACCATATGCACGAACATATTTCACACCCATGGAGTTCCACAACTCAACACCTAACAATAGGGCTTCATATTCGGCTTGATTATTAGTTGAGTGAAATTCTAGATGGGCCGAGGTCTCAAAGTGCATACCATTCGGTGATACGAGGACCACTCCAACACCTTGGCCATTTTTGCAAGCCGAACCATCAAAATAAAGTTTCCATGGTGATACCTTAATTAAAGCGACTTCGTTACTCCAATTGACATATACATTGTGATCCACTATAAAGTTAGCAACGATTTGGCCTTTCATAGCTCTCAACAATTCATAAGCCAAATCGTATTCAATCAACGCATATTCCCACTTGCCAATTCTACCACTTAGAATCGGCTTTTGCAACATGTACTTTATGACATCCATTTGGCAAGTGACAACACGTGTGCTAGGGAAAAGATAGTGACGCGATTTGGTACATGCATAATAAAGGGATAAACACAAACGCTCCATGAACACGTACCTTGTCTCGGCATCCAGAAGTCGATGACTCCACGGCAATATAAAGTCGAAACAGAATCCCGGCCTTCGGCACCCTCACTACCGGCGGCATCGATAAGCACTCTTTGATTTTCTCAAAGGCACGTTGCTGACTTGGCCTCCAAGTGAACTCGGCTTCATTTTAAGCCGGAGTATCGGGACAAAAGCATCAATTTTGCTAGACAAGTTAGATATAAAGCGTCGCAAATAATTAACCTTGCCCAACAGTTTCTGCACATCTTTCTTACATGCCGGCGCTAAACATCCTCTAATTCTCTCAAGCCTTTTATGATCGATTTCAATGCCTCTTTCATGGATCATGAATCCTAAGAACTTGCCCGCCTACACGCCAAAAGCACACTTGAGTGGGTTCATTTTTAAGCCATATAGGCGCATTCTTTCGAAAGCAACTCTCAAATCGGCTAGATGGTTCCCCATAGCATCCGATTTGACCATAACATCATCTATATAAACCTCTAACATAACTCCTAGCAAGTAATGAAAGATTAAGTTCATGGCACGTTGGTATGTGGCGCCAGCATTCTTTAAACCAAATGTCATTACTACCCACTCAAACAAGCCAACAAAACCAGGGCAGCGAAAAGCCGTTCTAAAAACATCCTCTTCGGACATAAAGATTTGATTATAACTAGCGTTGCCATCAAGAAAACTTACTACCTTGTGTCCTAAGTCATCGTTGATTAACATGTCGGCTATCAGCATGGGATACTCGTCTTTCGGAGTGGCCTTGTTCAAATCCCTGAAGTCGACGCATATGTGGATCTTGCCACTCTACTTCTTCTCGACAAGCACGATGTTAGCAACCCATTCCGCGTACCTGCATGGCCTAATAAAACCTGCCGCTAATAGATGTTCAACTTCCTCTTTAACTCGGTCGTAGATGGCCGAATTGAAGCGGCGCGGCGGCTGTTTATAAGGCCTGAACCTGGGTTTGATGGGGAGCCGATGCTCAATAAGCTCTCTGCTTAATTCGGGCATCTCGCTGTAGTCCCATGCGAAGCAATCAACATACAATCGAAGCACTTTTATTACTTTGGCCTTTACATCATTATTCAAATTATGATTTACAAATGTCGGCCTCGGAACACTACCATCTCCTATGTCTACATGTTCCAAAGGGTTGGCCGACGAGAAGCCTTGACCTAATTTTTCTACTTCGCTAAAATCTTCAATGGCTTCGACGATACTGTCTTGAGAAGACTGATATTGCTCCACACGAGATTTTAGCCAATCAAGATTAGCGCTAGACATTCTGCCACCTTAGACACAACCGAGCCACACCGGTCGGTTTCACAAAAATAGGAACGAACCTCCCCTCTGATGTGCTGACAAAGTCGTAATCCGAGAGATCCAGCCACGACAAGCATTCTATCTCATCATCGGTGGCGTCACTAGATGCATCGGCCAAGCTGACATGGGTCGATGCATCGGCGCGTACTATCTCGACTTCGTCGCCATCCCATTGTATTAGGTGCTGGTGCAAGGTAGATGGCACACACTGGTTTGCGTGATCCAATCACACCCAAGCAATACATTATAATTTCCTTGCACATCGAAGACAAAGAAGGCGGTAGGTAGCGTCTTGTTCCCTACTGTCAGCTCCTCTGTCGTATCGCCGTTGAAGCTATTGAGGGTAACATTGGTCTTCTTCAGGTAGTCGTCATCTTTGTAGAGCTTCCTTAGAAGGGAGTACGACATTAGGTTCATGGTGGCGCCACCATCGACGAGCATCCTTGAGATCTGCTTTCCGTCAATGTGTCCCCTTATGTAGAGAGGTCTCAGGTGACGACTCGTATCTCCGAGTTTCTCAAACACGGTGTCTCGCGGGCCAAGATCTAGTTGTGCGACCCCGACCTTCTCCTGTAGTGGAGCGAACTCAAAAGGTAGCATGACAATGCTGACGTCCATCGCCCGAGGAGCGGGACCCTCAGAGACAGGTGTGTAGTCGTCATTGAGCAAGTCGTATTCGTCAGAGCTAATAACGGGGGTCGGGTCATCGATCATGACCAGCCTAGGTCTCCAAAATTTCTTCACCGCTGTTGTAGCAATTGTGTTAGCTACATCACAGGTTTTGTATGTGTGTATATGGTGTGTAAAATGAACCTTGAAGGGTTCTCTCAGAAGGAGAAAGGATTTATACTGGTTCGGGCCTCCCCTAGGGGATAATAGCCCTCTGTCCAGTTTGTGCTGGATTTGGCATGGTATGCCTCTGTGTGGAGAAGTGAACTCCAGGGTCTCTTGGCCCCTGGAGAAGGTGTCCTGTTACAAGGGCTTGGCCCTGCTTTTATAGGCACGCAGGCCAAAGGAAAAGACCAAGATGCCCTCTATGAGTCCCAGGCTCATAGGGGCAAAAAGGGGAAAGGAGCTAGCTACAATACAAAAGTGCTTTACAGCTTTACAGACGTGTCAGGCAACATCACTTCTTGACCAACTAAACGACAGACTATGGGCAGAGGGGCCCCTAGTATGACTTCTACATTGTAGCGGGGCGTAAATATCTTCTGGGTTCGGAGTAGGGCCAAAGCTCTTTAGGAAGAGGCTGCAAGGGAGGCTTCGAAGTACACTCCGAAGTGGGCTTCGAAGCATGCTCTGAACCAGGGCTCTGAACAGGGGCCTCCGAACTGGACCTCCGAACTAGACCTCCGAATAGGGCTCCGAACAGGTCCTCCGAGCTGGACCTCCGAACTGGGCCTCCGAACAAGGGCCTCTGAACTGGACCTCCGAACTGGACCTCCAAACTGGGCCTCTGAACAGGGGCCTCCGAACTGGACCTCCGAGCTGGACCTCGGAGCCTTGGCTTTGAATTGGCCGGAGAGGGTCCGGAGACTAGCTCTGAGGAGCTCCGAAGGGAGCTCGAAGGCTAACTCCGAACAGCGCTCGAAGGCTAACTCCGAACAAGGCCCGGAGGTTAGCTTCGAACTTAGCCTGAGACTTAGCTTCTGGCAATCTTTAAGGAATCTTGAGGGCTTCGAGGTGAACCTTGAGGCTTGGAAACATCTTCTACAGGAAGGTACAGGCTTCGACAGTGTTGGGCTCTGGACCGAAGGCCGTCGGAGGCTGACATCATTTGGCCCCTGTTCAAGGGAAAACTATTCCCCCAACAGTAGCCCCTCGCGTGCAGGCCTTCGGGACGAAGGGGTGTGCGCGCCCTTGGGACAAATGACCCAAAAAATACAACTTCAGCGAAAACAGGCCTTCGGAGCTTGGACCGAAGGTGACTTCGAAATTCGCAGGTAATAACTGCCTGCGTCAGCTGTCAGAATGACCTCGGGGAGATCAACCGGCTCTGCAACGGCTAGAAAATTGACCGTTACCCTACGCTGGGCCGCTTCGCCTTCGCTGGAGGCCCACCTGCCAGTGGGTTCGTCCCACGAACCGTCGGAATTCTTACCATCTATAAATAGGGGTTTACCGCGTGCGGCTTCGGCACGCTCTCATTTGCTTTCTTCTCATCGCCTTACATCCTTCGCTCCCTTCTCCTCCTTGGCTTCGCGTGAAGCACCCCTTGCTAGCTTTTAGCCCCTCGTGCCGAAGTCCCACAAAGATGCCGAAGAAGGCAGCTTCGAAGGCCTTGGCCTTGGGCCTGAGCTCGAGCTCCGCCCAACTGCAGGCAGCGGCAGCTGCGGCGGTGAAGCCTGCACCGAGGCGGCTGGGGCCGAGGGACCTTCGGATGCCCTCCGATAAATTTGAGCAAACGCTGGAGATGAGGGCCTCGATCTCCACAGAGGAATCTGTCCAGAGGGCCTACGAAGGGAGGATTGCAGCGAAGATTCAACTCAGAGTCCCGGATAAGTCGGAGGCCATACCGAGGCCTCGGGCCGATGAAGTGGTAGTGTTCAAAGCCTTCTTCGAAGCCAGCCTTGGGCTGCCAACAGTGGGGATGCTGAGCGAAGTTCTCAAGGCCTACAACCTCAAGCTTCCTCATCTTTCGCCCAACGCCGTGGTGAGGCTTGCTGTCTTCGAATGGGCCATGAGGGCCGAGGGTTGCGAGGGCCGCGCAGATGTCTTCGTCGCCCTTCATGACGCCAACTGCCAGCCGAAGCCGAGGGAGGGCTCAGACCGCGTCAAGAGGGCCTTGGCCTTCGGCAACACAAACTTCCAGCTTCGGAGGGAGTATCACGATGCCTTCCTAGCGAGGGCTGCCAACAGCAAATGGTACTCGAAGTGGGATCAAGAGTGGTTCTACGCCTCCATCGGCGCGAACTCTCCCCTTCGGAGTACCAATGCCCTTATCTCATATCGGCGCAAAGGGGTGGTGAAGACCAGCCCAGACACCCTTCTCTCAAGGATCTCGCTCCTTCGGAGGGTTGCCGCGAAGATGAGCATGAGGGACCTCACGGAGGAGTTCATCACCCTCCGGCTCAGCCCCCTTGTGTGCTCTTGGCCGGAGGGGCTCTTCCAAGCTTCGAGCCGAGGGGGCCTAAATGAGCTCGCCTTCAAACGCCTCTGTAAGACTTCGAAATCTTTCCACTTTCATACATCGCAAAAACTTCATTCTGACTTGAACTTTTGTGAAGCCCATCTCGAAGTGAGGACTCTGGAGCAGGCCATCGCGGCGGCGGAGCATGTTGTTGGGGCTCCGACACCGGAGGAGCAAGCCCAGCGGCTTGCTTCGGTGGGGTGCTGGGAGCACTGGAACAGGGTGTGGACCCTGCTTGGCTACGAAGAGGTCCTAGCCCTGCCGGACTTCTCCCACCTCGTGGCTTCGATGACCGGTGCCAAGAGGAAGAGAGGGGATGGCGATGAGCCTGAAACCTCGAGGGCTCAGCCGGAGGTCCCCGCGACCGAGGCCTCTACTCCGGAGGAGGCAGCGGCCTCGGACCCTCCAAAATAGGCGGAGCCCACAAGTGCTCTTTCTACCAAGAAGGTAGCAAAGGCCTCGACGGCGACGACTTCGAGCACGAAGGCCGACGCGCCTGCTTCGCAGCAAAGGGACTGGGGGGCACACATTGACCCCTCCTCCTTCGAAGAAATCTCTGACGAAGGTAAACGCTTCAGACATACTTCTCTTCAATATGTGGATTTGGACTTGGACCTTTTTGCAGAGGAGGATGCCGGTGCGAGGCCCACCACGGCGAAGCCGGCAGAGGCCAACGCCGGTGCGAGGTCCACCGCGGCGAAGCTAGCAGAGGCCTCCGGCAGCATCAGCAGTAGCAGCAGTAGCAGCAGCGGCAGTAGCTCGGAGTCCGACAGCTCCTCGTCTGAAGAAGACGGAGGCAGCGGCCACGGCGAAGGGGACCCTCAAAGTGACGAGGACGTCGAGGTGGTGGAGCTAAGCCCGGCCATGCCGAAGCCTGCGCAGGCGGTTACGGCGGAGGAGATTGTCCAGCCTCTTCGGCCGAAGGGGGTCGTAACAGAGTCGGCCATCAATAGCTTTCGCGAGGGCTGTGCAGTTGCGGAGGCAGGGGACTTGGTGGCTCAACTCAGCCGTTCGAACCCCATGGAACTCTTCATCAATGCAAATGAAGCCCTTAAGCAGGTGAGCGAAGTCCTATATAGCCTTCGAGTTATACCTTCATCTTTGACCAACACTTATGATTTCTTGAAGGCCTTCACACTGAATGCAACAGCTTCGACTTCTGCGGACAGGCAGATGACGCGCCTGGCAGAGGAGAAGGAGGCCCTCCGATGCGAAGTCTCGGTGGAAGCCGAGAAGCGAAGGCGGGCCAAAGCTTCAGCCAATGTGGCGAGGGGTGAGGCCGAGACAGCGAGGGATGAGGCAGAGGCGGCGAAGGCCGAGGCAGGCAAGGCTAAGGAAACCTTGGCCTCGGAGATGGATAGGCTCCGCGCGGAGCTCAAAGCCACGAAGGACGCCGAAGCCCGGCAGGCGAAGAAGAACTCCGAACTCCACCACCGGGCTCAATCACTCGAGGACTTCGTCGTTGACAACCTCGGCGAAGCCACTCAGAGTCTAGCCGAAGTCCTTCAACAGATAGGGACCGAATGCCGAGCTCCGGACATCGGCGACCAGGATCCGATTGGGGACCGCACCGCGTTCTTGAAGGTGGTGGCTTCATGGGTGGAGCAGTCTCTGAAGGGCTTCGCCTTGATGGCCGGCCGAGTGGCGGGCCAAGGGGTGTTGCAAATGCTTCATGACGCGGGGTGCAACCACCTCGAAGTAGCAACCTCCGTGACCCCAGTGGCCTTCGGAGGCCAGCACTTGGTGACGCCTCTGGCCGGCGTCCGCGGAGCTTGGCGGCGACTTCAAGAGCCTTGGAAGTCCCAAGGGTGCGAAGCAGTCCTCGAGCTTTAGAAGGCCCTCCGCCTTCGCCGAGCCAAAGCGCTTGTTTCGCCCAATCAGCCTTCGACCTCGACGCCTCCGCCTCCGAAGGTGTAGATCTCCTTAGGCTCCTTGTAATTCTTAGCTGCAGGCTTGTAAAAACTTATCAGCTTATTGATATGAATGCGGGGGTTTTTTATACCTGCCCAGGCTCAGCCTCCGAATGTTGACTTCGAAGTGCTTGAGGACTCTGAAGAACTTCGCCAGTTGTGGGCAGTCCTCAAGGTAGCTAGGTCCGAAGGCCCCCCCTCGGTTTAAGCTTTCGAGGGGGCCTAACGGCGAAGCCATCCCAGAAGTAGTTCAGGATCTGCTAGCCATTGTGAAGACGGAGTCCCTTCGGAGTTCTTCGTTTTTGCCTTCACAAATGGTCTTAGCAGGCGACGAAGCTTTAGACTTCTCTGCCTTCGACACGGCACCGCCTGCCTCGCAGACTTGGAGTGACCTGCAAAGTGGAAGACGAGGTCTACGAGCTTTGGAGCCTGGACGAGCCGGACGTGGGAGAGCAGGCTCCGACGAGGCTTCGTCCAGCCGAGGGGCCCTGGCCGAAAGAAAGGCAAGCGAGGGTTGGGGCCTCGCACTCGATTTTTCTTAGGCTTAGATACAGACTACTCGTAGTTTTGTGTTTGAAGTACATTTGTAACATACTTCTCAACTATTATTCAATGGAGTTTATTGTATTTGCATACTTTGTCTACATGCTTCGCATTATCTGATGGCTTCGAACGTTTCACGCTCGTACTACGCATTACATTCGCACACCTCGCATACATGCTTCCCCCTTTCTCGTGGCAGCTAGGGACTTAGCCGTTGCTGGTGCGGGCAATAAAAATGCGAAGGGGTGCGCTTTTGGTGGCTTGGATGCTTAGAACACATCAATTGAAGGCCTCTTTTGGGCATCGAATGCATTAATTTGGAGCGAAGCGAGGCTTCAGCGTAACCAAATTAAGCGAAGCATGCTTCGGCATGCTAGGATTTAGATGCTGTGCGTGAGCAAGCCTCCGAAACGCACTTAGATTTTAAGCGAAGTATGACTTCGAGATGCTTAGGCGTATATCAGATTCTGACACGCGAAGCAAGGCTTTGGAGCATGTTTGGATAATGAAGCAAGGCTTCTGAGCTTGATTCTGTAATGAAAATGGATGCTTGGTGTGGATTCACCGAACCTGTGATAATGTGAGCCACCTTCGACTCTGGGTCACCTTCGACCCTGGGACGCTTCGGGTACGGAACCCGGAATCCCTGGATGCATCGGGCCGGTGGCCTGAAGTCCCTGGACGCATCGGGCCGGTGGCCCGGAGTCCCTGTTACTGCTACGTGCCTAGAGGCATTGTGTAGCCTTCGGAGGGATGCTCTGGATTTTGTAAAGCGAAGAGAGGCTTCGAATTCAAGACGAAGCAGGGCTTCAAATTCAAGGCGAAGTAGGGCTTCGAATTTATATCAAAGTGATTGCGACGTTGTACATCGAAGTGGTACTTCGGATAGAGTACATACCTCACAAAGTGGCTGAAAGTTTGCCTCGTAGCCCCTGGGGCTTCGACGGCCTTCGACACACGAAGCGGAGCCCCTTGCTGGACGGTGAGCTCTGGCATGCAAAGGGTAGGGGAAGGCGAAGATGGCCTTCGAACTGCACTCGAAGCCCCTTGCCGAAGGGTGCGCGAAGCAAGAAAGCTTCGAAGCTCCCCCCTCAAGCGTACTTCGAGTTGCAGACAGTGGCAGAGAACTTAGCTTTTAAGACTAAGGTCCCCACGGATGGCGCCAACTGTTGTAGCAATTGTGTTAGCTACAGCACAGGTTTTGTATGTGTGTATATGGTGTGTAAAATGAACCTCGAAGGGTTTTCTCAGAAGGAGAAAGGATTTATACTGGTTCGGGCCTCCCCTAGGGGATAATAGCCCTACGTCCAGTTTGTGGTGGATTTGGCATGGTATGCCTCTGTGTGGAGAAGTGAACTCCAGGGTCTCTTGTCCCCTGGAGAAGGTGTCCTGTTACAAGGGCTTGGCCCTGCTTTTATAAGCATGCAGGCCAAAGGAAAAGACCAAGATGCCCTCTATGAGTCCCAGGCTCATAGGGGCAAAAAGGGGAAAGGAGCTAGCTACGGTACAAAAGTGCTTTACAGCTTTACATATGTGTTAGGCAATGTCACTTCTTGACCAACTAAACGACAGACTATGGGCAGAGGGGCCCCTAGTATGACTTCTACACTGTAGCGGGGCGTAAATATCTTCTGGGTTCGGAGTAGGGCTGAAGCTCTTTAGGCAGAGGCTGCAAGGGAGGCTTCGAAGTACACTCTGAAGTGGGCTTCGAAGCATGCTCCAAACCGGGGCTCCGAACAGGGGCCTCTGAACTAGACCTCCGAACAGGGCTCCGAACAGGTCCTCCGAGCTGGACCTCCGAACCGGGCCTCCGAACAGGGGCCTCCGAACTGGACCTCCGAACTGGACCTCCAAGCTGGGCCTCCGAATAGGGGCCTCCAAACTGGACCTCCGAGCTGGACCTCGGAGCCTTGGCTTTGAATCGGCCGGAGAGGGTCCGGAGACTAGCTCTGAGGATCTCTGAAGGGAGCTCGAAGGCTAACTCCGAACAGGGCTCGAAGGCTAACTCCGAACAAGGCCCAGAGGTTAGCTTCGAAGTTAGCCTGTGACTTAGCTTCTAGCAATCTTTAAGGAATCTTGAGGGCTTCGAGGTGAACCTTGAGGCTTGAAAACATCTTCTATGAGAAGGTACAAGCTTCGACAGTGTTGGGCTCCGGACCGAAGGCCGTTGGAGGCTGACATCATTTGGCCCCTGTTCAAGGGAAAACTATTCCCCCAACAACCGCGCTTCCTCGGCCTTTTCTTCTCGTATCTCTTGTGCCTGCAAGCACTACAACCTCCTCTTTTGTGACTTGGGCATCCCCGAGGGTGCCCATGATGGCTGAGGACGGGTTCCGGGCGCCACAGTCTTGTTTCTAGTATTTTTGGTCGAACGGGACTTGTTTGGATCAGCCTCGAACATCTTACGCTTGCCGTAAGAAGTCCTCTGCTCCTAGTCAGTCAGACTGGCGGTGGTGGGTCGGTCATACTGGCCTGTGCCAAAAACAGTTGTAAGGCCGGTCAGACCAGCCACAGTAGACTGGTCAAACCAGGCTTCGGTTAGGGCTTTCGGCCGGGCTTGGTGATGTACCTTCGCGCTGCCCTATTGGGGCACCCTTCGGGATTGGGACCTCCTTGGATCCCACCCTGATGACTATGGTCTCTGGGGCATCTTTACGTTCATCCCCTCCAGTGCCTTCTTGCGAGGTTCGGTTCTACAGTACTACAGATAGCCGATGAATAATGCTCCCGTCTTGCACCAGACCTTGTACCTTCCACTCGGAAACACTAGAAGCAATGTGAATGTTAGTGGCTGGACACTTCTCGGGGTCCTCCGGCGGCGGAAGCCAAGTAGGAGTCATCATCCAGCAGTAGGGTGGTGGCTTCAGAGGCTCTAGCGGCTTCGCCCACTGGGTGCCGAACCCGTTGGTCTGTTGGAAGTTCAGCCATGTCAAAGGTACCTCGGACCAGACCAGTGAAGGGTCCTGCCAGGCCGGAGGCGGGCTAGCCCATGGCGGAGACGGGTCCGGCCACTGGAGGCTTAATCCACCCAACGGTTGGAACCCATTCGGAGGAGGTGGGTGAGGAGCCATGCTGAATAGCGTGGGCCTCATGGCTCCAGATGTGATGAGTCATTGTCAACGATAGTCAAAGAGGACTAAAAAGAGAGAGAAGACCTGTTGCGTCTGGGCCGCGTGTGACTCAGGTACACGGGCAGCGAGCGACTGTTGGGCAGAGGGGCCGCGAAGTCGGGCTGGCCCAATCCGGGTACATGGGCTAGGAGCAGCAGAGGATCCACTGGACTGTTGACCAGGATTGACTCAGGTACACGGGCGGCGAGTGATTGCTGGGCTGAGGGAGCCACGGAATCGGGCCGGCCCAATCCGGGTACCCGGTGCGAAGACGGTGGACGCTTTGTCAGTTTCGGCGCAAAACTGATGACCGCTGATCTCGCATCTGACCGTTCTGAGGCGAAGCCGTAGCTGCTACGAAAGCTCCGCATCAGGACAAGTTACCTTTATTTAGGTTTTACTATTTTGCCTTTAGGCCCACAGTCTGTCAGTCGAGTCTGTAAAAAATCCTAAGGGCATATCGGTCTTTTCCTTTTTTTATTTAGCGTCTGTAAAAAACCCTAGGGGTATTTCTGCATTTTACCCATTTATTGGGCTGCCTATAAATAGGCCCCAATATCCTAGGGTTAGGGTTACCCATTCTGTAATACACTTTAATCTAGCACTAAAGTTTGGGTCACTTTTTGGCTGTCTCCTGTTTCTTCTCGCGAGTGCTCCGCCGCCATCTTGTTCATCGGTTCTTGCGCTTGACACTTCTGCTTGTTGTGAGTAAACCAACTCTGCGCACTGTCTCTCAGTTTTGATTTCCTGGTTGTGTGCGTTTTTTTTGTTTGCTTTAGTTTCCTGAGTTCATCGCAGAAACTTTTTCCTCTCTTTGCGGGTATTATCATTTTTATTACTGAGTTACCGAGTTATTCTACTATTCTGCAAAGTTAATCACTGTGATTATGAAAGCATGATTCAGGCCAGAAACAATTTTTTGCCGCATTAGTACTGCTGTACTATTTCCTTTGGATCAGACGTGATAGCCTCTAGGACCTATTGTTGTAGAGCTGCAGTTCTATTCCACGTCTATGCACTGTGCTATCTGAAACTAGGTTCTGGATTCAAGCTTTGTTTTTTTGATTATTTTGTTCTTCATAGTTTCCTGTGCGTTAGTCAAGCTATCCATAGGCTTTAGCTTATGTCTGCTTAGGCACATACAAGAAGTAAAAGTGCATGGAAACTTTGGTCTTTGCTGCTTCATTTATGTGGGTCCCACATGAAGTTTTGTGCGCCATGATGGCCTAAAGGTCCTATTAACGCTAGCTTCAGAGTTCTGCAGCCTTCATCTTGTCATCTCCGAATTTTCCCACGGCAAGAATTGTTTAAGCTAGTAGTGTATTTCGCTTCTAGGTGGCAGTCCTACGGTTCAGCTTTGCAGGCTACATCTTTTGCAGCAGCAGGGATATTTTTTCTCTACTCGAAGCTAGCTTCGTTCTGTTGTTCTCTAGTATCCAGTTTTATTTGTTTCGAAGTTGTTTCTACACTTCGTTGATTTTAAAACGTGTTCGAAGGTTGTTCCTACTCCGAAGCCTTCCTGTCCAAGCCATCGGACTTCGATGATTTTTGTGTGAGCTTCGGAATTTTTACAGGCCTCGAATTTTTAAATGGCTCCTGTTTTAGTGTGACCTCCGATTCGGAGCTGGGTTTCACTTCAAGTGAGCTCCGGAGGTACTTCGCTGTTTTTGCCTTCGGAGATTATTTGCTTCGGAGCAGGGCTTCGCACGAAGTAGGCTTCAGAGGCTTCGGGACGTGCACCACAGGCATTAATACTGCGTACTTCAAAGCGGGCTTCGTCAAGTATCTTACTGGAGAAAACGTAGAACAGTAACTTCTCATCTCGATTTACGTGCACTTAGATCAAACTGCTGTGATGATTTGTTTCTGTGAAGATTGATCTGCCATGTTTTGAATGCCTTGTTTATCTGCCTATTAGCACTGAGTTGGTGTTTCTTCATTTAGGACACTGGTCGTTTTTAGGCTAGATTATTTTCAGCTCGGTTGATCTGTCCTTCTTTTAACTGTTTATTTGTTGAGGTGTGTTGGGTGTTGGGAGCAGGCCATTGATTCGAAAGAATTTTTTAGGCGCCCATTCACCCCCCCTCTGGTCGCTACTTTCGGTCCTACAGTGGGCTTGGCCACTAAGGTCCAAACCCACCTAGAAGTTGGGGCCAAGCCGGGGGAGGGTTCGGCCATTGAGGTTCGAACCCTGCCGGAGGCTAGGACCAAGCTGGAGGGAGGTTCGACCACTGAGGTCCGAACCCTGCCGGAGGCTGTACCCACTCCGAAGAGGGGTTCGGGCCTTGAGGTCCGAACTCAACCCTCACGGGGCTCGGTCTTCTAAGGGGGTTCGGCCGTCCTAGAGCCCGTGGCCGAATACTAATCCTCTCGAACCTTCGCTGGTGCTTGTCCAAGAGCATATTATATGTCACCTTCGGCCTTCTGTGGTGCCTGGTCGAAGATGGTGGTTTAACATTTTCTTTCCACACTCCTACCTCTGGATTCTTTGGTACGAGAGTGCGTGTGCGAGCGTCTCCTACAACGACCGCTTTCCCTTTAGTCGACTCGGCCTGTTTTGGTCGAATTAATACCTTCTTCCCCTCGAGCTCAACGTTGTTCATGGGAAAGGGGTCTCTATCCAATTTCATTTTTGGGTTTGCTTCTATTTTCAATCGTCCTTCCTCTATGTCTGATTGAACCTACCGATGAAACACATTGCAATCATTAGTGTGGTGAGAATGTGAATCATGCCACTTAAAGTAGGGACGTTTCTTCAATTCGTCGGCGGATGGCATGACTTGCCCTTTTGGCAGTCGTAGAAGCTGATTTTTTAATAGAAAATCAAATATTTTATCACACTTAGTTATGTCGAATGAATATCTAACTTAATTAGGCCAACTCTTAGAGGGAGACGGCTGCAATTTGGAGTAGGTGATGGGTTTAGACTTCATGCTCCAAGTCCATTCGGCCGTGTAAGTATCAGCCGGATCGTCTTCCTCCTCGGATTCTCCCTCGTTAGAGTGCTCCATTGTGTGGATCTCAGCTCTTGGCTTGTTAAAAGTCTTGACGGATTTTCTATCTTTGGCTCAGCCTTCCTGGACCAGATCTGGTTGCAAGACTTGGCTAACGTCTAGAAGATTCTGATTATCCATTCGTTCCTTAATTTCTGCCTGTAGGCCATTAAATGCGAGGTCCGCTAGGTCTCTTTCTGATATGTTTAGGCTAAAACATTTATTCCTAGTGTTTCTAAAGCACTCGACGTATTCAAAAACACTTTCGCTAGATTTTTGTTTAATCGCCGTGAGGTGTGATAGCCTAAGCTTGGTCTCGCCTGTGTAGAAATAATCATGAAACTTTTGCTCTAGATGAGCCCATGTCTGAACGGAGTTCGACGGGAGCGCTGAAAACCAAGTGAATGCGGTGTCGGACAATGATAGGGAAAATAACCCGAGTTTCAATGCATCCGACCTGCTAGCTTTGCCACATTGTGCTAGAAACTGACTAATGTGCTCTAATGTAGATTTAGTACCTTCGCCATCAAATTTAGTGAAATCCGGGACTCTATAACCACGAGGGTATGGAATGGCATCAAAGTGGTCGAGATATTGTTTTTGATAAACCCTAGCTCTATCCGTAGGTGTAAAGCCGGTGCATTCCCTAAATAGCGCACGAATACGTTCCTCAATATCGTCGTGGTCTATTTCTTGTGCACGTCTTTCATGTGGTGGTGGGATGCGTGGTGGTATATTGGCAAGCTCTAGCCTATGCTGCGGTGTGGGAGCGTGCAGCGCGAGCAGTGGCGGCAGAGCAGGCATGGGCGCAGGTGGTGGCGGTGCATGATAAGCTAGGTTTGCTTGGCCATAAATGTAGTTATGTGTTTCGGCTGTGGATGATGTAGCCGTAAATGTTATAGCTTTTCCAGTATTACCATCCGTTCTACTACAAATGTGCTGAGTTGGAGGAATACTAGTGATTGGTGTTGGTAAATCGGCCTCAGTAAAGCCGAATTTTCTAAATAATGCTGCCACTTGCGAGACAACTGCGGGTTCTAGTTTGTTCGCTAGCGAGGTGCTAACCGCCTGATCAACATATGTAGCTATCCTACGGTCAACTTGTGAAGCAGATAAAGGGGATGATGAGGGGCGTACCTTAGTTAGGTTGAGGGTGTCGTGTATGACAAAGCCCGAGCGTGTCTTTATGCAATCCCTGAGCATCAGCTCTTCGAGTTCCTTCTTCTTTGCTTCAATCTTTGCTCGGTCTTCCTCAGATATGTCTGCCATGGTGGGCATCATAATGTTGCGGTCATCGATGTTCGTGCCCCCATAGTGCTCATCGGCAATGTAGTGGATGTAGACGTAGTAGAGGTACTCGCTGCCGATGTATAGGTAGTAGTCATGAGTGGTGTTGTCCCCAGCGGAGTCGCCAAAAAGTGTGTTGACGCAGAAATGCACCCCCGTACTTGGGCCGGTTCGACGTCCAAAAGTATCGCAATGATACCGATGCCGCATTCCGACTACCCTAAATAGTGATAAGGGATTTAGAGTCGCTAGGCAATCAGATAAATAATTAATATTTTAATCCAATTGGCCGAAAAGTACTAGTAATAATGTAAACATAAATAAAATAATCAAAATACCTAGAATTAGCCAATTCAGAGACCGATTCGGAGTTACAGCGGAAATTGGCCCGAAGGGTCCCTAGGGAACCTTTGGCCTCAGGCCCGGTCAGACCGGAGGTACAAACCTTGGTCAGACCGGAGGTGCGGAGGGGGCTTCGAGATTGTATCCCGAAGGTAGTTGCGAAGGACAACTCCGGCGGTCTGACTTCGGCGCGTGTGGGATGTCACTCCACTCGCCCTTGACCATGGTCGGGGTCGAGGAGGCATCGACGGTCACAATGGGGTGGTTGATGGTGGCGAAGGTGGCCTCCGGCGATGACGAGCGGCGGCTTCCAGTAGACATTGGGGCTACAAAGGTCCCCTAGAAGTTACTCATAAATTTCTTCTTCAACTACTCCCACGACTTAATTGATCCTAGCTTTAGAGACCAGAACCAACGAAGGGCTACACCCTCTAACGCAAGGGGGAAACATTTTGCCATCGTATTTCGGACCCCTCCACTAGCTTCTATTGCAAGAGCGTAAGAGCGAGAGAATTCTCCGGGTCAGCCCCTCTAAAGTATTTGTGCAGCTTCGAGGCTCGGAACATAGGATCGAAGCACACCTTCTAAAGTCTGGATGCAGCGGAGACTCATCGTTGAAGGAGGCGTTCTCGGCGCTCTCTTGGACTTGGGGGGCTTCGGGATAAAAATCGGGGTCGTCGTCTTGATGTGTCTCCGAAGCAGCAGGTTTGGCCTAAGGACGAAGCATGTATGCAGCCTCCTGCCTCCATCTTTCCACCTCCTCTGAAAGTCGGGCCATCTGAGCAGCCACGTCTTCAGGGAGGTTTTCACTTTCTTCAGAGTGGTCCTCTGGGTCTCGGGAACTAACATAATCAGTTCGGAGCACGAACGGAGCTCTCCGAGGGGCTCCGATTGCTCGGGGGTTATTGACTACTTCAGGAGATTGGGGGATGTCTGAAGTTCCTGCTCCGGATGTCCGAGAGGATCTTCGTAGGGGGCCAGTGGCTATAATCCACTTGGGAGGCATGACTTACGAAGCCAAGTAGGATCCGGAGACCGAGAGCTTCAAACGGTGGTGGAAGGCGAGAAAGGACTTTGAACTGTACTTGAAGCTCTTTGCTGAAGGGTGCGCAGAATCCTGGGACTCTGAAACTCCCTCCGCATACGTACTTCGAAGTACATGCAGTGGCAGAGAACTAGCTTTTAGTACTAAGTTCCCCACGGACGGTGCCAATTGTTGGTGAGAAACCATGTTGAAGAATATGGTTTTGATATTCCAAATGTGATGAGTGATTGTCAACGGAAGTCAAAGGAAAGGAGATATGAAGACCTGCCGAGTCTGAGGCGCATGTGACTCAGGTACACGGGCAGTGAGCGACGGTCGGGCAGAGGAGCCACGGAGTCAGGCTGGCCCAATCCGGGTACATGGCTAGGAGCGGCAGATGATCAACTGGTCTGTTGACTGGGTTTGACTCAGGTACACGGGCGGCGAGCGATTGCCGGGCTGAGGAAGCTGCGGGGTCGGGTCGGCCCAATCCGGGTACCTGGTGCGAAGACGGTAGACGCTTTGTCAGTTTCGGCGTAAAACTGACAATCTATGATTAATTCGTTTTTAGGATATTAATATTTAGTTTTTAAGTTTAGAATATTTTTATTTGAGTGAGGTGATTTTTCTAAGAATATTTTAGTAATTTTCGGAATTTATTTTAGAGTTAGTTTAATTTTACCCGAGGGTAAATTAGTATTTTCATGTATTAGGATTTGCCTATAAATAGGCCCCTATCCCCCGTGGGGATAGATGACTATTTTGAAGATCAATCTATAGTCCAGATTTTTAGCCACTGCAATTATTTATTTTTTATTCCACATCGCTGGCGTCAGTTTTCCTTCGGGCCATCATTGTTTTTTTTCACGGCGTGGAGGCTGCGGCATTGTGCAGATCCAGGCGCACGCTTACCGAGGCACGTTAATTGTTTTCCTTCCGCACGGCTACAGGAACTAATCTTTTTTAGCGGAGATCCACGATGCGCTAGTTTTCACGGCAGCTGCAGCCCACAAATTTATCTCCGGCACGGCTCCAGATCTCTGCCGGCGCATGCAGGTGCACAACGTGGGCCCCACGGTATGATGTCTTCTCTGGCTCGGTGACGTGCAGGGAAAAGCCTGAGCAGCAGGCTTGCAGGTTCGCCGGCACGCGCCGTGCGCTGCTAGGCGGGCCCACGGCGGGAGCTCACGGCATCGAGCAGCAGTTTTCAGCCAGGTTCCCCGCAAGGCATCATGGGCCCCACGGGATTCGGCAGCTACGTGCGGGCCCTCCACTCAGGCGCAGCAATTTTTTGGGGCACTGTTTTTCTTCACACGACATCGTCAGCTTTTCTTCGGCGTTCCCAGGCTGCGGTGCAGAAGCTGCAGAGCTTTTTCGGTGGCATCGTCCCCAAGGCGTTGATACATCAAGCAGCACACGCGCATGCAGTTAGTTAGTTTAATCTACTACTTTTTAGCTGTTTAATTTAAATAAATAGTTATATCTTTTAATTAGCAGTAAATTAGTTTTAGCATTTTCATAGATAATTTTTATCTGCTAGACATTATTATTTAATCTGGTTTTTTATATGTCTCGTATTATTCATTTAAATATTTTTGTTTAATCTGCTCATATAAAAAGGAAAGATTATTATTAGTTGCAGTAATATTTTTAGCCTAATTTTTACATGCAATATTTTTAGATTTATCTCTGAATTAAGTTTTGAATGATCCATGTTTTATTTACTTATTTAGTATTTCATTTCTAGACTACAATATAAATATTTCGTGATATATCTAGGTGCTTTATTTACTGCAGTATGTTCATCTTTAATATCATTTTATCTAGGACACCGGTCATTTTTAGAGTAGACAACTCTAGTTCCTATAATTTGTTTTGATAATATTATTTGACTAGTTAAGTTTGTTTGGGTGTTGAGATTAGCACATAGTTTAGTAAGAAATTTTAGGCGCCCATTCACCCTGTAGGACCGAAAGTAGCGACCAGAGGGGGGGTGAATGGGCGCCTTAAAAATTCTTTCGAATCAATGGCCTGTTCCCAATACCCAACGCACCTCAAAATACTACGCAGCAGAAAATAAACAGAAGGCCTAAGTCTAAAGGTTTCTAACCTAGAAGCATCTGATGATAAACAGTGTAAAACTAAAGTGGTGCAACTAGGCAGATAAACAAGTTGTAACAGGCCTATACATCTCAATGAAATAATCTAAGTATGTATAAAGTGAAAAGAGAAGTTACTGTCCAAAGTTGTCTCCTGTTCGGTACTTGGCGAAGCCCCCTTCGCACGTCGAAGTCTGCTTCGGAGGATGGTGACTGAGTCTGTCCGAAAAGCCGAAGGTGACACTGTCTAGCCTAGTTCGAAGTGGTAAGAAGCGAAGAGTACTTCGGAGCGAAGAAAAGAAACAGTGCCGGAGCTTGGTTCGAAGTATGCATTTCGAAGACAAGTCTTCGCACACAGCTTCGACTCACGAACTTCGGAGCGAAGTAAAAACAGTGCCGAAGCTTGCTTCGAAGTATGCACTTCGAAGACAAGACTTCGAAAGTACTTCCAACCGAAAGCCTCGAAGCTAAACCTTCGAACACGAACCTTCGAACACAAAGCTTCGAACACACAAACAGACAACCTTCGAAACGTAGAAGCGAAGTCTGTCACGTGACAGAAAATCAAATCCGAAGCCTACACTCTATCTTCGAAAAGTAAACTTCGGAGGAGAACGAAGGCAGACACGCCACAAAGAAATCCAAGCGAAGTCTATCAGAACAGACAAGCTTCGGACCCAACTTCGAAACCTAGTGAAGTGTGCACTTCGAACAGATAGATTCGGAGTATGCTAGTTCGAAGTATGCAATGCTGTCCATACAGGAGGAGCTTCGAATCTAGCAACTCAGACACAAGGACCGAAGTTCGAAGTCTAAGCAAAGCCTTTAAAGAGGTTCGATCGGAGCCTGCCTCACGGAGTTGAGGGGCTTCGCACGGAACCGAGCTTCGCCAGACTTGTTCAAAACAAAGTGCTGCAGCAAACTTGTTATCCCTTTAAAGTTCAGGCTTTTTCATTTTCCGTTGTCATTTTTGCCAAGGGTTATTTGCATGTCAAACCTTATGCTAACCGACCAAGTCAAGCCTAGGCCAGAACTGGGCCATCAGAAGCTTAAGACATTGGTCTTGGCATACACTACACTGTCCTAGTTCATACCAAAGTGCTATGGTAAGCAATCCAGAACAATATAGTGCGACAAAGCAAACCCACTTGGATCTTTTCAACTTAAACACAAAAAGGCATGGAATTTGTCATTCATTTTTGATTTTTATCATTTTTATAGCACATTTTCCATGTTAAAGCATAAAGATGTCCAAGTTGCATATCTACATCTATGTGATGAACTAGCTACAAGGCATGTAACAAATAGCAAAAGCATTCAGCCTACACATGCTAGTTACCAGAAGCAATGGTGATTTTTTTTTAAAAAATTGAAAGCGTAAAAGCCATGCATATGACAGATATCAGACATATCAAGTGAACTGAAACAAAGCATGATCATTGACAAGTAATCAAAAGCATATACCAGCTAGATTAAGTAAAGCAGTTCAATCATATAACAGAAGCATCTCTAAAGTGTGATATGTGAATATGCAAGATATGAACACACACAAAAGGACTCAAGAAAAGAGTAAAGAAGAAAGAAAAGCTGACGCAAAATATCCTAGAAGGGATACACAACACCCAAATCCCCTCGTAAACGCTCAAAAGTAGACTGATCTAGGGGTTTGGTGAAAATGTCAGCCAACTGATGATGGGTATCAACATGAACAAGGTCAATGACACCTTTCTCATATTGATCCCGCAAAAAGTGAAAGCGCACATCAATGTGTTTGGTTTTTGAATGGAGACATGGGTTTTTCCCTACACTAATGGCACTCGTGCTGTCGCAAAACAATGGAACCCTGGTAGGAAAGAGCAACCCAAAATCTCTCAAAGTAGAAATCATCCAAACCAACTGTGAGCAGCAGCTAGCAGCAGCTACATATTCAGCCTCTGTGGTCGAAAGAGCAACTCCAGATTGCTTTCGAGAAGACCAAGATACAAGGGAAGAACCAAGAAACTGGCAAGTACCGGAAGTCGACTTGCGATCCAACCGGCACCCACCAAAGTCAGCGTCCGAAAAGCCAGATAAATCAAGAGAAGATGATGCTGAATAGTAGAGACCAAGATCAGGCGCATAAGTGAGATACCTGAAGATGCGCTTGACAGCCTGCCGATGAGACGCGCGTGGTGAAGACTGGAAGCGCTGCGCACAGTCCCACGGCGAACTGTATGTCTGGCCTAGTCGCCGTCAAGTACAGCAGCGACCCGATCATCCCTCGAAATTCTCTCTCGTTGACCTTGACGCCGCTCTCGTCCTTGTCCAGACCCCCAGAAGTGCCCATCGGGGTCATCTGCGGCTTCAGCTCACCACCAAAGTCAAATTTTTTCAACATGTCACGAGTGTACTTACCTTGGTGGATGAAGGTGCCGTCCTTGGTCTGCTTGATCTGGAGCCCTAGAAAGTACTTGAGCTCACCCATGAGGCTCATCTCGAACTCACTGTGCATCTGCTCAGAAACTTGGACACAAGAGAATCAGTAGTACCGCCAAAGATAATATCGTCCACATAAATCTGAGCAACTAAGAAATCTGAAACATCTCTGAGCAAGAAAAGAGTTTTGTCCACAGAACCCATCACAAAACCCTTCCCCAACAAAAACTGCTTTAACCGGTCATACCAAGCCCTGGGTGGCTTGTTTCAACCCGTATAAGCTTTGTGCAATTTAAAAACATGTCGAGGAAACTTAGGGTTCTCAAAACCGGGGGTTGCCTAACATAAACCTCCTCTTCTATGTACCCGTTCAGAAAAGCACTCTTAACGTCCATTTGAAAAAGCTTAAAACCCTTTGAAGCGGCAAATGCTAAAAGAATGCGAATGGGACTCAAGACGGGCAACAGGAGCGAAGGTTTCTTCAAAGTCAATACCTTCCTTCTGGCAATAACCCTGGGCAACTAGTCGAGCCTTGTTGCGCACCACAACCCCATCTTCACCTTGTTTGTTCTTGAATACCCACTTGGTACCTATGGGGTTGCATCCTGGTGGCGGCTCAACTAGTGTCCAAACCCGATTGCGGACAAATTCTCAAGCTCTTCTTGCATAGCGTTAATCCAATTAGAATCAGAAAGAGCATGAGAAACATCTCTGGGCTCAAAAGATGCAACAAACGCAGATTCAGCAAACACAGTGAGAGAGGCAGAAGAACGCAAAGTCCTCTCAGTCAAATCACCTATGATGAGCTCTGAGGGATGGTCACGCTGAACTGCTCGGGTTCCCTGGTGATCTGAAGTCACCTCACCGGAGTCAGCAGCTGGCACCTCTGGACTCGACTGAGGGGGCTCGATCGAAGTGGAAGAAGTGATCAGAGGTCCGCCCTCATCATCAGTCGAAGTCACAGAAGGTGTGGGCTCTACGGGGGATGCAGAAGGCCCGCCCTCAACAGCAGCTGGAGTATCCTCATCTTCCTCGAAGATGGACTCTCCGAGCTCATCATCACCAGAAAGCTCAAAAGAAGGAGTCAAAGAAGGCAAGGACTCATCAAAAGAAACCTCACACGTCTCGACAAGCAGCTGGGATTCGAGGTTCCAAACACGGAAGCCTCGAGAATGCAATGCATAACCAAGAAAAATACCATCCCAGCAACGAGACTCAAACTTGTCCAAATGCCCTCCCTTCTTGAGCACAAAGCACTTGCAGCCAAACGCTCGCAAGTGGGTCACCTTGGGCTGTCTGCCAAACCGCAACTCATATGAAGTCTTACCAATGTAAGCTCGAAGAAAAATACGGTTGGCAAGATAGCAAGCCGTGTTCATGGCTTCAGCCCAAAAGCGCCTAGGAGTCCTGTGCTCATCGAGCATCGTCCTGGCCATCTCAACTAGCGTGCGGTTCTTTCGTTCCACAACGCCGTTCTGTGGGGGAGTGTAAGGAGAAGAAAACTGATGGTCCAGACCCTGATCACCACAGAAGCTGACGAACTGAGAGTTTTTGAACTCAGAGCCGTTGTCGGAGCGAATTGCTCGCATTCGGCCATTGTTCTCATTCTTCAGCTTCAAAATCAGGTCATGGACAAATTGAAAAGTTTCATCCTTAGACTCCAAAAAGAAAACCCACGAGAAACGAGAAAAGTCGTCAACAATCACAAGTGCATACCACTTCCCCACCGACTGAGCGTACCCGAGCTGGACCTACAGTGTCCAAATGTAAAAGCTCGCCTGGATACGTAGTCATCACCTGAGTCACAGGTGAGTGAGAAGCGGCAACCATTTTCCCATGACGACAGGGATGACAAACTAGATCCTTCTCCATCTTAAGCTTGGGCAATCCTCGGATGAGGTCCATAGAGCTTAACCTGACTAGCAGATCAAAACTTAAGTGACCTAACCTCTTATGCCACTTCCAGAGCTCAGAAGAAGATCCAGCAATCAAACAGCGAGAAGGGCCAAAAGAACTAGAGAAGTCAATTCGAAAAACTTTACCGAAGGGTAAAATCTGACAAACCAAAGACCCTCTAGAATCAATCACAGAAGAATTGCCCTTCTTAAAACGCACTTCCAAACCATCCTCAAGAAGTTGCGAAACAGATATTAAATTGAAATTCAGATTTTTAACCAGAGCAACATTCTTTAAAGAGAAATGATCTGAAATGCTAATTGAGCCTATGCCACTTACTTTCCCTTGACCGTTGTTCCCGAAAGTGATGTACTCTTTGGAGCTCGGGGGAGTGAGACTGGAGAACCATCTGCGATGTCCCGTCATGTGGCGAGAGCATCCTGAGTCCATGATCCAAACATCCTCCAGTCCCCGGTCCTGCACAATCAATGTCTGTAAGTGGGAGCAAATGGTCCGGCACCAGGTTTAGCAAAAGAGCTAAACCAGTGTCGAGCCATCTGCTCAAAAGATGGAAAGCGAAAACCATCAAAGAGTTTGGACCAAAACGCGGCTCAAAGCGCGGTCCACGGTTCTTCCTAACTCTACGGCCATGAGGTCCAGAACCGTAGCCAACTTGGTCTGGAACTCTGCCGGAACGAACACCACCAACCGGAGCACGGGTAGAAAAACCGTCTCCTCTACCACCACCTACACGACGTGGCCTGGCCTCCAGCCTCTCCCCGCGCCGAGGAACACGCAGTCTACCACCCTGCTGGTAGAACTGCACCTGATCACTACGAGCCCTCTCTGCTCTCCTCAACCCGCTTCCTCCTGAAGCAAAACTCCGCAAGATGCCCGTCTCTCTGACAAAACTCACAATGATAGGTAGGCTTCTTGGGATGTGGTTGAGGCTTGGGGTTCTTGGGCTTGTAGCGTTTGGTGTGATCTTCTTGGCTGAGAGGGTCCAGGAAGAGAGTCTAGAGAAGAGTGGAGGTGTTTGGGCTTAGGAACCCAGATAGGCTTCTTGGGTGGAGCTTTGGGAGTTTCATGGATCACTCCATCCTTGGGCTGACAAGCCTGAGAGGTCTCAGTGGAGTGAGTCTTAGGATACCTCTGCTCTGGAGTCATTTTACTCCACTCCACTGCCCGGCTGAGGGCACTCTCAAAGTCAGCCTTGGTGTAGGTGTAACCTACTCCAAAACCATCCTTCCTCTTGAACTGCTGGATCATCATGCCAAGCTGTGGCTCTCTGGCACTGATCCAACTCAGGATAGAATGGAGGTAAAAGTTCTCATTCTGAGAATCTGCTAGCTCCTCTCTCAAGGAAGCTAGAACCTCCACCTGAGACAAGCAGGTCTCACACTCACTCTCTACTTGGACAGACTTCTCGGCTTTCAGCTTAATTAATTCCATTCTAAGAGACAGGCAGTTCTCACAGACAGTGGGTGGAACTGACAGTGTCTCAAGCTCTAGCCTAGTCTGGGCAAGCTCAGCTCTCAACCTCTCTAAATTACCAAATGCTCATTGCCCTTGGATTTCAGCTCAGCTAAGGCAGCTAGATGAGATGGGCAATCAACACAGGGTGCGACGACAGTGGCTTGAGCATCTTTCAGCTCCAGCTGAGCGCTTTCAAGCTCAGTGGCCAAAGCGTCCCTCTCATCAACCCTTTCTGTGTACCTGGACTTCAAAGTCGACAGGTCACACAGAATCACCTCACACTTCGGGCACTCACTGCTATCACCCAAGCAAGGGGAAGAGGATAGACTCTCAATCCTACCGTTGGCCACGGCAAGCTCACTCCACCTCGTCTATCCT
>JAAALK010000288.1:54262776-54494349 GCA_019279435.1 Zizania palustris
TGATCCTCCAGCATCAAGCTCCCCGCTCGACCCTCGATCATGCGCTGTCGACAATTGGTCAGCATCTCCTCCCCGCACATACAAGACAAGCCAAAACAAGATTGCGACGCACCACCGAAACCCTCGGCAGCCAAACCTCCATTTCAGATCGAAACCCTCGATGCACTAAACCAACCTCAACCACTCAAACACTCATCCTTGTCAATCACTCATCATCCAGACCGAAACCACCCTTGGTTTCACAATCTCCCCCTGGATGAGTGCATTGATAACCCCAAAGCAAAGACATGATGAGGATTGCATGTTACGCGCACAAGTGACCATAAAAACCCATAAAAGAACAAAACATATCACTTGGTAAAATATCTCCCCTCTTGGGCAAAAACTCATGCAAAGCAAGGCAAAAGCATCAACTCATGCAAAGGGCAAAAACTCATGCGAAGCAAGGCAAAAGCATCAACTCATGCAAAGACAGACAAACGCATCAAAAGCCACATCATCTCAAGGCATGATAAAAACTCCCCCTTAACCAAGCAATCCAAGAGCCTCTAAAAGCATCATGTAGACCATTTCTACCCCTTTGACGATGCAGGAATCAAGGAGATAAAAAGATGCAAAGAGGGGAATGAGGGTAAAGCAGAGATGTGAGCTTCTGAAACATGAGCAGCTGCAATTACAGTACAAACAAGCATTCGCATTGAATATCATCTAAAAGTACTGTATGACAACCTCAAATGAATACCATCTAAACAAAAGGCATGAGCAAGCATTTTCAGATTTTAGTAAATAAAAGCATCACCGCTCAGACTAGTATACTAGACATGTCAAGGCATGAGATGCAAAAGCTAAACAAGCACACACTAGATAAGCGTATCCCACTTCAAGGTGCTTCAGCAAACATGATATGCAATGAATTTTAAATTTTTCAATTTTTTTGTGCCAGGGATTATTTTTATGTCAACCTTATGCTAACCGACCATGCTAAGCCTAGGTTGGAACCATCAGAAGCTTAAAGCAATGGTCTCGACAAACACTACAACATCCCGGTTCTTACCAAAGTGCTATGGTAAGCCGTCCAGAACAAAGTAGTGCGACAAAGCAAACCCAGCTGGATCTTTTCAAATTTCAGCACACAACAACATGAATATCATTCATTCCATTTTCATTTTCATTCATTTTTCATTTTCATTTTCATTCATTTTCATTTTCATTTTCATTTTCATTCATTTTTGATGAAATCAAGTTGCGTATTAGCATCCAAGTTAGAAAGGACCTAGCTATCAGGTGTATAAAAGATAGCAAAAGCACTCAACCCATTCAAGCTAGTTTCTAGACTAAGCAGTGATCATTTTCAATTTTTCACAAATAAAAGTCATGCTCATGAAAATTATAAGATGGAAACATGCCAGGTACAGTCAATAGTATTAAAGACAATACTACAAAGGCAATCAAAGCATGTACTTGTAAAAGCAATTAACCATATGACAGAAGCTCATGCAATGCTACATAACTCCTCCTCAAAACATGCTAGAATATCTGGGATGCTCAGTGAGATGGTGAGTTAAAATTGTTTTGGAATCCAGTATCGCAAAACTCGAGAACCAGGCAAGGAAGTAGACTGACCATGCATAGGATATGAACCATGAAAAACATTGTGTGATCTACCTACCAAGCATGAACCTGGAAATCGACGAGGTCTCCTAACCTGTCGAGCATCAACGACTCTTACACGTGATCTATCACCATATGGAGCATGGTGTACACCACGAGGGTCAAACTCACTCACAAACCCATGTGGAGCCTCAAAGTCATAGAAAGAATGATAACCACAATCATGCAAATCAAGTGAAGAATAATCATGAATGTTCAAAGAATGAGCACGACATTCATATTTCATGCGTCGATAACAAAAACCAATCAAATGACCTACACGATGACAATAAGCGCAATGAAAAACTTTCTTGGGTGTAGGTTTATAGGTTTCTGGCGCAAACCTCACAGTTTTCCTAGGTTTTTGCTTGGAGTTTGTCTTGAGTGGTGGAATGATTATCTTTTTGGGTTGGGTAGGAGTTTTGGCTTTTTGTGGTGTGTCTAACTGGGCTCTTTCTTTCTCAAGGGGAGTAGGAAGAGTGAACACAGTTTGGCTTAGGGTATTAGATGAAGTCCTCTCATAACCTAACCCAAGAGCTAACCCTGCCCTGTTAGCACACATTTTTGTTTTAGCCAAAAGCAAATCCATTTTCCCTTTCCCCTCGGTGCATTTGTCTACCATGGAAAGTAGATAATCATTCTCACACTTAAGTTTTTCTACTTGCTCTCTAGCAAAGCTGAGTTGGTCCTTAAGGGTGATGCAGGTGGGGCACGTCGGCTGCACATCCTTAGAACACTCATCACTCTCCAATCTAGCCTTAAGCTCATCGATATGCTTATCTCTCAGACTAATGCTTTCAATCAGTAAAGTGCAGTTTAAACATTCATTGATGGCACAAGGACTAGACTCCACCACCAAAAGTTACTTCTGAACATTTTCAAGTTTTTCAATGATTTGAGCATGTATCAGTCACAACTGAGCAAGTTCATCCATAACGATAAGACAAGACTCACATTCAGCAATTTCAAACTCAGACTTCAACAAAGCAAGTTCAGTAGAAAGTGATTCAATTTTAAGCTTTAGTTCATTTCGTTCTTTAGCAGCAAGTTTAAGCAGTCTATCTTGTGAAATAATTGCATCATGTAATTCATCATTTTGAACAAGTAATTGGTCATGTGATAGACTAACCTCAGATGAGTCAGGCTCATCGCTGTTGAACTTATCATTGGTCACGAAGCAAAGGCCGTTGAAGTCCTTCGTATTTTCCTTCTTTTCTTCACACTTGTAAAATTCTTCTTCATCAGAGCTTGGCTCTTCACTCGAGGTGTTGTCGATGTCGCTGAGTGCAGCCACAAAAGCTCTAGCCATCCTTTTTTCCACTTTTCCTCTTTTACCTGTGAAGAAGGATTTTTTGTCTCTTTTCTAGTGTCTGAGTTCATGTTCATTCTTTGAGTTCAGTTTTGGGCAATTTGCTTTAATATGATTAAGATCACCGCACTCAAAACACCCTCGAAAGCCTCCTCTTCTTTGATCTCTTCTATCATTGTAGAACCTAGTGAACTTTTTGACTATAAGAGCAAGCTCTTCATCGTCCAATGTGTCCACTTGTTCTTTTGTGATAGAGACCAATGAAGACAAGGCAAAACCCCCAGATAAAGCACAAACTCCAGATACACTACCTCTAGATGAGGTGCCACTCCCAGGACTTGAAAACAAAGCAATCGAAGGCAACAAAGCTTTTCCAGCTCCTGGCCGAGACGCCTTGGCAATCTCGGTGGACTTAAGCTTACTAAAGAGTTCGTCACACGTCAATGTGTCAAAGCTTGCTGATTCTTCAATACTGGAGATCTTCACCTCCCATATTCTACGATCAAGAGCATAGAGAAGTTTGATCTCCCTATCATGGTCAGAGTAAGCCAAAGTCCCAGTGGCGCGCAAATTACTCACAATTCCATCAAAACGCGCAAACATGCCATCTATAGATTCGCTGGGGCCTTGCACGAACATTTGGTATTCTTGATTATACGTGCTCTGCCTCCTAGCCTTAATCTGCGATGTGCCCTCATGAAAAGAACTCAAGGTTGTCCAGATTTCTCGTGTAGTCCGAAGGTGCTGGACCCTGTCAAACTCGTTGTGACTCAGACTGATAAAAAGAATGTTTCTAGCCTTGCTATTACATTCATATTGTGCCTTCTCAGTCTCTGAGGTACGAGTGTCAGGAATCACATATTGGGATGCAACTATGTCCCAAATCGCACTTCCTTGGCTAAGCAAATAAGCCTCCATGCACACCTTCCAATAAGCATAATCTCAACCACCAAACATTGGAATCTCTGAGTTCCTTTCCATGTCGCCAAAACAAGGATCACAAACCGGTTAAGGTCAACTGGTGATCTAGCTGGCTCTGATACCAATTGTGGGATCAGAATGGCGACTAGAGGGGGGTGAATAGGCGCCTCAACAATTTCTCTCTAATATGATGGCCTGTTCAAAACACCCCAACGCAACTCTACAAAATTCAAATTTCAAGTCTGAATCAATCAATGCAAATCAGAGCAAAAACATGTTTCAAAAACTCAGTTCAGACTAAATCGGAGTTCGAACAGACGATCTGTATTGTCGGTACTTGAACCTCCGAAATACAGATACTATTTCGGCAAACAAACAGTCGACAGGAAGGTCTCGAACAATGTAACTCCGATAGGTTTCAGAGATTCAGAAAACTATTTAGAACATCAACTCTTCACTTTGATTCTGTTCTGACCAATATTACACAAATACCAACAGTAATTAAAAAACCACAGGAACAAAAGTTTCAGACCCAAGTACTGAATTCAAAACAACACAAACAGAAGTGAAACAAATCTGAAAACTGAGATTTAGACTGAGCTGCACTCAATCAGAGAGAACCAGGAAATTTCAGAGCCTTTGATTGAGATCTAAATTTGTGATTCAACGAGCTACAATTCACATTCATGTTCTGAAAACATTACAATTCAACCACCAATGAAATCTGGAATGAACTCAGTTCAAAAACAGTTTTTCAGAATTAGAATAGATCTGAGCAGAACTAATTGCTAGAATCAGAACAGAAAAACAGAAGTAGATCAGAAGTAAAAATAAACTGAACACAGTTGAGATTTCAGACAGCAGATCTGATCATGACCAAATTTTATTGGACCCTGAAGCAAACTTAAAGATAGAATTAGTTCTTAGACTAGCACAGCGCTGAGCTCTTTCAGTTCTCAGAACAACAGATGATATTTATTATAAAATCTTGATTACTCAATGATCTCATGAGAGGTTTGAACAAGGATTTAGTGAAATTTTAGAACATTGCTATATTCAAAACCATTCCTGTCATTGCTGAATAACAATATTAGAAAATCTGGCAAAAACCAGATGAGTAACAGGAAATAGTTTCAAATCAGATTCAGATTTCAAATTTGTCAAACCTACTAAAAGTCAGATAGCCTCAAAACTATTACATTTTTAAACAAAACACTCAACTAGAAAACATTACAGCCTGAAAGAAATAGATTAACTCTAAACAGAATCATATATCAACTGTAGTGAAAGCATCATTCAAACTAAAACAGATTTTCTGAATTTAAACAGAGATTGCAGTGGAAATTTTTGATATACACTTAAGCAGAAGTTTCAAATAATAACTCAGGCTTGAACAAGGTATTGAAACAAATTTTGTAGACACAACAGATCAGATCAACCTTTTCAATTAACAAACCAGAACTGAATTCTCAACCAAAACACTTTCAAACATTCTTCAAAATAGCAGCAGAGTCAACCATTCAATCATCATTCACCAAAGCTTCATAAACATGTACTAAACACCCAACCAATCATCTGTAAATAATCTGATGAATCATGAAACAAGGAATTGAAAACAGAAGGTTTTTCTGAAACTTACAGATTTAATACCAGCTGACTCCCTTATGTTTTCTGTGATTATCCCTGAAAAGCTCTCCACCTCTTCAGATGATTTCTTGTGAAGAACTTGAAGTAAGTTCTCTTGATCAATTGCTCAAACCAGATTAGGAATACCAGCAATCAACTCACTCAGAAAAATCTCAGCTCAAATCTGTTCTGAGTATGCAGTGCAGCAATAACAGCAAACAAAATCTTGACACTCAATAGTGCTCTCGGATCATGAATAGTAATTGTAGAAGAGTAATCAAGAGAAGAGCTCCATCATCACATATTAGATGAATTGATGAACATATTTCAGAAGAGTAAAGTTTCAAGAAGGTAAAAAGCTCTCAGCACATATATTTTTCTGAATATTTCTAGCAAAAATGGTAGTCCATAGCAATTGAAATAAGAACCACAAATTTGAAAATATCTGCACCAAGATACATTCACAAATTATTTTCTCAAGAAATAATCCAAGGATCAGCCTAAAGATTGAAGAACACTTAAAGAAACATTTCATCAAACATGTATAGAGCTAAACCAAAAACTGAAACACTTTTCAAAATAATTTTTCAGTACTATGGTGCCTCCTTTGATCAGCAAAAAGATCAAGAATATTTTGTTTAAATCACATGAAAATTTCAAAAATGGATCATTCAAATCATGCACAACAAAAGATGTATAAACATCAACATCAACTTCTGCACTAGATTTACCAGAAATCGCAGCACAAAAACGAATTCAGCCACAGAATTGTACCTGCGTGGGAACAGAGATTTCCATGAACAGTGTTGTCGGTTTCACTTTATCTGATCCGAAAATTCCATGCAAACACTATGATGAGGACATCACTTCACATGATACACACATGGAGCCTCCACCTACAATTCAACTACAAGGACCAATCACACGCGCCCGTGCCCGTCGCTTGAACCATGAGGTTAATTCGTTCCTTAGCAACTTTGATTATATTTGTTTGGATGGGATGCTACTGAATACTAGTGATATTTTGTTGCTTAGGAACATGGGAGATGGAATAGGAGAGTTGGAGTTGAAGACGGAGCCGCACGGATGATTTGAAGTCAAGAATTCGCTGGTTCGGACTACATCGACCACCATTCACCAAAATGGGCATAACTTCCTCATACGAAGTCCGATTGGCGCGTTCTTGGACTTTTTGGAAAGCTGAGGAGAAGACGGATCTTTTGCCGTTGGTTTCACATCATTTGGAGTCTCGAGTCGACCTGTGTATTTAAAACAGTACTGCGTGACAGAACTGGGCCGTGTTGGCCATAATTTGAGTCTGTGCGTCTTCTAGCCCACAGCCCAAGTCTGTTCCCCTTCCACAGGCCGCCGCCCTATATATTCTCACGCCAACCACTTCTAGGGTTAGGTTTTGCTTTGTTGCATCTACACTGTTGTGTTTAGATCCCGCCTCTTGCGCCGGACCGATTGGCTGCCGCATTGGCGTTTGTGAAACCTCAACTTATCTTCGTTTGTCTGTGATTTGGCATTCGATTTGTATCCTTCCTGTTCTTGCTTGTGTTCTTGGGTTCGCTTGCAGGAATTAGCCTTCGTGGCGAGGTCAATCGCGTTCTGCGTGGTTGATAACCAACGGAGACAGTGGTGTAACGATTGCAAGGTTTTGATCCGCCGGACCGGAGCCTTGGATCGCCAACGTCGAGATTCTCCACCAACCCAAGTTTATCCCTTACCTAGCGGAAGATCGGGACCACTCCCCCATCACACTATTTCCCATCAAACTTGATTCAAAACGAATTTTTCTGTCATTTTTTCATTGCAAAATGGCTGTCTCAAGTGTTCCTTTGGCTGAGAGATTATGGGGATAATATCCTACCAACCCATGTTCTAAAAGTCCCCTATTTACTCATAACCCCCTAGTAATTTCAGAATTAACAATTCTGAAAATTACCCTTTGAGACCTAAAGTAAAAATTAGAAAAAACTCTCCTCTTAATATATTTTCAGAGTAGACCCACTCTAAAAAATATACCAAAAGGTTACACTATAAAACTAAAAATTTTAAACTAATACAAGACACCTATTTATTGAATTAACAAAAACATTTAATATTTCGACGGTTTTCAGCAAAAACCGACAAAGCCTCTCAACCCTTCGACTCGTGACACCTCTTCGTGACTCCGAGCGCCAGCAAACCACTTCCGCTCTCGATCCCCTCGAGCCGCCTGAATGCTTGTCCTGGCCTCCCTCTCGCAAACCCAGTCGACACGCCGTCGCAGTCAGCCGTCTGTCCAAGTCTTGCTCGGTCTCTTTGTGCACTCTTGAGATCTTCTCCAACTTCGCCCGGCCTCCCTGATCCTCTGGCATCAAGCTCCCTACTCGACCCTCGATCACCCACCGTCGACAATTGGTCAGCATCTCCTCCCTACACATACAAGACAAGGCAAAACAAGAATGTGATGCACCACCGAAACCCTCGGCAGCCAAACCTCCATTTCACATCGAAACCCTCGATGCACTCAACTAACCTCAACCACTCAAACACTCATCCTTGTCAATCACTCATCATCCAGACCGAAACCACCTTGGTTTCACAATATTAGGTACTCAATCAGATGTAAAAATATGTACAAAGAGTTAACAAAATTCCTTCATCAGTTTCTGCAGATTTGTTCTTCAAAAGTTTTGTCCTCTTAAATCAAAACTCATGGTACCTTTACTTTTTGATTTCGTCTGTGATGAACAAAATTGGTAACCCTTGATTTAGTGAGGATCAACAAACCAGGAAATAACTAGAACAAATCATTTGAAAAGATCACCAAGTTCTGCAAGAACCATGCCATGTTTTTAATCTGAAAGTTTTTGAGGCTGAGTTCTTTTCCAGAACTGAGGTGTCACTTTTGGAGAGCAAAATATTCAAGAAGAAATAGCAGAAACTCGTTGCAAACTCCAAAAATGGAAAAATCAAACCATATACAACAAAAGTTGTATAAACATCACACACGAGTTCTTCAGAGAAATCATCAAGAAATGACTCACAAAAATGAATCCAGAGTGACTGAGTTTATGTGCCAGAGACTTACTGAGCCATCGCCATCTACTATGCGTTTTTTAGATCATGAACAGGATGGTACAGAGGAGATTTAAAGCAGTAGAAATTGAAATAGTAGCTACAAAATAACCAACCAAAAAGAGGAATAAGCCCATGGCTATGAACCTCTATTTATAGGCTAGCCAAGGGGGAACAATTCTGAAAAGAACCATCTAAAGTTTCTAAATTACATCAAGGTCCTATTCCTTTAATATAATTCTAGATTTTTTTTAAAAAATCCTGAAAAATATTAAAAGAGTACAATTACTATATACTATAACACAGAAATTAACTCTAATTTATTGAAATTAAAACATTTAAAGATGCGACGGTTTTCAGCAAAAACAGACAAAGCCTCCCCGATCGTCGACGCTCGTCGTCTGTCCGCAATCTTGACTACCAGCAAGTCTCTCCCGCTCTCGATCCCTCGAGCCACCTTGTCACTTGAACTGTGTTGGACCGGAAACGGCGACCAGGGGGGGTGAATGGGAGCTTTTAAAATTTCGGGCTAAAAACTTAGCCTTCGGTTCTGTTCTCTCTTCTGCGGAACAGGCTTCGAACACTACCTTCGAAGGTCTGGTTCGGAGGTACTTCGTCACCTTCGAACACAGGCTTCGGAGGGGCAAAAGTTCGAAGCCAAGAAGACTTCGCTCCACTTACAACCCTCGAAAATCTACTCTGCTAAGTCAGTGCAGGCTCCGCACACAGGTGCTTCGAGCAGGCTTCGCACTTCACCCTTCGCAAGAGTGGACAGCCCTCTGTGGACTTCGACCAAGTACTTGGCGACAGCAACTGGTGCTGGGCTTCGTACGCGAAGGTCTACACGCACACACAACGGACCACGCTAAGGGCTTCGACACAAGAAGCACTACGGGAAAAGATCAGGGCTTCGCTAGTAAGCAGCGAGGTCTTGCCTCGTGTTACACAGAGCGACAGCACACTGACAAAACACACCTCGCACGAAAAACAACCTTCGCCTCAACAGGCTTCGGCGCACTAAACTAGCGAAGTATGTAAATCGAGCTCAAGCAAAAAGCACAAGGCAACAGGGCTTCGCCGCTTGAACAAGGAACACTGAAAATGAACTCAGGATGTATTCAATCGAAGTGTGGCTATAGGAGCTCAACAGTAAATGCTCAAAGTGTTAAATGTTACCTACCGAGCCCCATATTTATAGCCCACGGCTTCATCCTAAGGAAGTGACTACTTTACCCCTAGGGTTTACAACAGATTTGTCTCTACAGAACTAAGGGGTACAAAAGGTAGTCCACCTTTATTTTGGAGGCTTCTCTGTCAGCTGCAGAGGGGACAGTGTCAGCCTTTTTCAGAACAGACAGTGTCAGCCTTTACAGAGTTGACTTCTGGAACCTCCCTTCGCACGCGAGGGGTGCGGAAGCTTCGGCGAGAAGCCTGCAGCCTGTTGGCCTTCGCTCCGCCGAAGAAGACCTTCGATACAGTGACGGTTTTGAGCCGAAGCCGTCAAAGCCCTTGGGCCTTCGCACCACCACCTCCGGAGTGGATCACCACGGCTTCGCAGCTACTCCGAGCTCGAACACCGTCCGTCCGTGTACCGAAGCCATGCATGGCCGAAGCACCACAAGTCATCCTCACTCCGAAGCCCACCTTCGGAGTACCACCCTTCGAAGTCCCTCCTTCGTCCAAGGCCTTCGCATGAAGCATTCCATGAGCACTCCGTCGCAGTGCCTCTTCCCGAGCACACTCCTCGACGAGCCTCACTTGGACCATGCCTTCGATGCGCCTCGACTTCTGAGACCTTCGTCGGGCCACCTTCGAGTGTCTCCCTCCGGAGCACACTTCGAACACCTTGCCTCCGCAGAGGACTTGTACCACCAACTCCGAAGTCACTCCATTCGGAGTACCTTCGAAGTGCCTCACCTCCGAGGACTTTGTCTCGGAGCACCTTCAGCCGGAGCCACGCTCCGCACTCTCTGCCTTCACCTGGCACGCCTCGACCCGAGGACCGACCCGGACCACCTTCGCAGCCACCGTGACGGAGCTCCCCGCTCCCTTGGCATCAAACCACCCGCTTGACCCAAGTTCACCTGGCTCGAACCCTGTCCGTCGCCTCCGAAGTCCCTGCGCACCACAGACAAACAGACAAGTGTATCCAGTACTCCGGAGACCTCTCCGGGTTAGCAGCCTCCGGCACACACTCCGGTGTACCGTCCAAAGTACCGAAGCCTTCGGTACGAACCCAGTCATCGCGTACTGCCGGACCCCTCCGACAGGTACACTCCGCTGCAACAGCTGCAGCAAACACACACCGAACACCCTTCGGTGACACACCTCCGAACACCCTTCGGAGGACCACCTCCGAAGCCCCTCCGGAGGTACCCTTCGAACAGAGGGTAAAAGCCTGTCAATCACTCATCACAAAACACCGAAACCACCCTTGGTTTCTCAATCTCCCCCTTGATGAGTGCATTGACAACCAAATCGAAGTTCAAGAAAATTTAAAAAACTTTCAGCACACAAGTGACCATAAAAACTCAAAAAGAGCCAAAGCATGTCACTTGATTAAAGAATTTTTCTCCCCCTTTGTAAAAGAGTAAAAGCCCCTTCGGCAAAACTCCCTTTGGATAAAAACTCCCCCTGAGATGAGCAAATTTTTCTCCCCCTTTATGTCAAAAATCTCTCCCCCTTTAGAAATAATGCCTTCTTGCAGTAGAGAACAAAGCCAACCTGTCCGGAATTTCTCCCCCTTTGGCAATGCAAGCATCAAGGAGCATTCAAAAGATGCAAAGCTTGGAAATGAATAGAATTGCAAAGACATATAATGCAAAAATATGCCAAAGTTTACACAAATGATCATGGGCTCAGCTCAATTTAACAATCTGTGAATCAAGATGATGGCATGTGATTTTGTCATTTTGAAGTGAAAGCATCACCACTTAATCACAGTAGCTAGACATGAAAGGCAAGGACTGCGCAAAGCTAACAATTTCTACTCTAGACAGACAAGTTTTGTTCAAAAGGAGCTGACAAAGCAAACTTGATGATCAATTAATTTTGTTGTCCTTTTTCTTAAAGCCAGGGGTTATTTGTTTGTCCACCTTATACTTTCCAATCAGGCCAAGCCTAGGCATGAAAGCCATCTGAAGCTTAAGGCGGTGATTTTGGCATACACTACACTATCCCAGTTCAAACCAAAGTGCAATGGTAAGCAGTCTAGAATAGAGTAGTGCGACAAACAAACCCTCCTGGATCTTTTCATTGAAACCAGGCAAATCATGAATTTTTGATTTTGAAGAATTAAACTTTGATGAGTATTCATGAATAAAGAACACAATTTTCAAGTTGCATATTTTAGCATCCAAGGAACATTGTCTTGCTGTCAAGTAGATAAAAGATAGCTAAAAGCAGTCCACCCTAAACAAGCTAGATACAAGATTATGCGGTGAGCAAGTTTTGATTTTTAGAAAATAAAACATCATGCACAATCAATGTTCCAGACATATTTCACAGAGCTGAGCTGACATGATTTCTTTGAATTAAAAGCAGGCATATAATAGCAAAAGATGTAAGTGCAATTCCACACATAATGAGCATATGCAAGACAATTAAAATCAGCTCCCCTCACAAAATGCCGTAAGGGTGACAAATGCCAAGTTCCCCACGCAAGTAAGCAAATCTAGAAGCATCGAGGGGTTTTGTAAAAATGTCGGCAAGCTGGTGTTGGGTATCAACATATTGAAGTTCAATATCACCCTTCTCATTGTGATCTCTGAGAAAATGATACCGTACATCAATGTGTTTGGTTCTGGAGTGCTGAACCGGGTTGTTTGCAATACAAATAGCACTAGTGTTATCACAGAAAAGTGGAACACTCTTATAATCTAACCCGAAATCCCGCAAAGTGGAAACCATCCACAAAATCTGAGAGCAACAGCTAGCTGCAGCAGCATATTCGGCTTCCGCCGTCGATTGTGCAACACTAGACTGTTTGCGGGAAGACCAGCAAACCAGAGACGTACCCAGAAAATGACAAGTACCAGAGGTACTCTTCCTATCAATTCTACACCCAGCAAAATCCGCATCTGAATAACCTCTAAGACATAAAGATGAAGACGATGAATACCATATGCCAAATTCAAGGGTGTGCTTAAGATACCTTAGGATGCGCTTAACCGCTTGGCGGTGCGAAGCTCGTGGTGAAGCCTGAAAACGAGCGCACAGACACACAGCGAAGTGTATGTCCGGCCTCGTGGCAGTCAAGTAGAGGAGGGAGCCGATCATGCTCCGGAACTCCTTCTGATCTACGGCTTCTCCATCTTCGTCAGGGTCCAATGCTACAGATGTAGCCATTGGAGTGGCGAGGGGCTTCGCATCGGACATGTCGAACTTCTTGAGCAGGTCCTTGGTGTACTTTGTCTGGTGGACAAAAGTACCTTGTTTGCTTTGCTTGATTTGCAAACCAAGGAAAAAGGTGAGTTCACCCATCATTGACATTTCAAACTCCCTGCTCATGGTATCTGCAAACTCGGCAACCAAAGCATGAGAAGAGCCACCAAAGATGATATCATCCACATAAATCTGAACTAGGAGGAAATCTTTGCCATGCTTGAGAGTAAACAAAGTTTTATCAACTGAGCCCATCAAATACCCTCGCTCAAGCAGAAAAGACTTAAGTCTATCATACCAAGCCCGAGGGGCCTGCTTGAGTCCATAAAGAGCCTTATGAAGTTTAAGGACTTTATGTGGGTACTTGGGGTTTTCAAAACCAGGGGGTTGTTTTACATAAACATCTTCGCCTATGAAGCCATTAAGAAAAGCACTTTTGACATCCATTTGATAGAGTTTGAATCCCCGGGATGTCGCAAAGGCAAGCAAAATCCTAATGGCCTCAAGGCGAGCAACAGGTGCAAAAGTTTCAGTAAAATCAATCCCTTCTAGTTGAGAAAAGCCCTGAGCTACAAGTCTAGCCTTATTTCTAACAATTGTTCCATCCTCCCCTTGTTTATTTTTGAAAATCCATTTTGTTCCAATGAAATGAACATTTGGTGGAGGATCAACTAAAGTCCAGACTTGGTTTCTTTCAAAATTTTCAAGTTCCTCATGCATGGCATTGATCCAACTAGAATCAGAAAGTGCATGACTAACATCTAAGGGCTCGAAAGAAGCAACAAAAGCAGCATTAGTAAAATGAGCGTGTGAACGTGTTACCCTTTGATCAAGCTCACCAATGATCTGCTCGGGAGGGTGCATCCTTTGGACATGATGTGGAGCCTCGCGGCGGGATGCAGTCTCCCCCTCAACTTGTGCATTGGAGTGGTCCAAGATGACCGATGTTGAGGTAGTCGCTTCGGGACCTCGTGCCGAAGTAGTAGAAGCGGGGTCAGCTTCGGGGGTTGACGTCGAGGGTAGAAGAGGATCATCCTCGAATTCTCCGGGATCTTCGTCTTCAAATAAAGTCTGTTCCATGTCGTGTTCATTTGCCTGTTCAAAAGCAGAACTAACAGAGGGGGTTGATTCATCAAAAGTCACATCACATGACTCGATGACAGTGTTAGTTTCCAAGTTATAAACACGATAGGAATGACCATGAGTTGTATAGCCCAAAAAGATCCCGTCAGAAGATCGCGACTCAAATTTATCCAAGTTACCACGTTTTAGGATAAAGCAGCGACAGCCGAAAACTCGAAGATGAGTAACCTTGGGCTGTCTCCCAAAACGCAGCTCATAAGATGTCAAGTTCAAAATTGAGCGCAAGAAAATTCGGTTTGAGATGTAACACGCTGTGTTCATGGCCTCAGCCCAGAATTTTCTAGGAGTCCTATGCTCATCAAGCATCGTCCTAGCCATCTCAACCAAAGTGCGGTTTTTCCTCTCAACAACACCGTTCTGTTGAGGAACCCGCGGAGCAGAGAATTGATGTTCTATGCCATGCTCCATGCAAAAGTCAACAAAGAGACTATTTTTGAACTCGGTGCCATTATCGCTTCGAATGAATTTTAATGCACCAGGGAGTTCAGTAAAAAGTCTCAAAGCCAAGCTCCGAAAGTGTGAAAACACTTCATCCTTGCTGGCAAGAAAGAAGACCCAAGAGTAGCGAGAGAAATCGTCGACAATAACAAGTACATACCACTTGCCGCCTAAAGAACTAACCCGAGAAGGACCTACAGTGTCCATATGGAGAAGTTCTCCGGGCTGTTCAGTCATCACTGTGGTGACTGGCGAATGCGAAGCGGCAATCATTTTTCCATGTCGACACGGAGCGCAAACTAAATTCTTCTCAAACTTGAGCTTGGGCAATCCTCGGATCAAACCTAGGGCGCTCAGACGAGCGAGCAACTCAAAGCTCATATGCCCTAGTCTCCTATGCCACTTCCAAAGCTCAGAAGTCGAATGTGCAACAAGACAATGAGAAGAACCAGACGACTCTGAAAAATCAGCTCCAAAAACTCTCCCAACCCTAAAGATCTTACAAACCACAACGCCATCAGAATTGAGCACTTGCGAAGTATCGCGATGAAATCGCACTTCGAAGCCCTCATCAAGCAACTGAGATACAGACAGCAAATTGTATCCCAGATTCTCAACCAAAGCAACATCTTTGAGAGTGAAATTCGAGTTAATTCTTACCACACCTTTACCTTTCACTCTACTCCTTCGATTGTTTCCGAAGGTGATATGTTCCCTTTGCTTGGTTGTGGTGAGGCTGGAGAACCAAGCTGCATCTCCGGTCATGTGGCGCGAACAACCGGAGTCCATGATCCACGTGCCCTCCAAGCCTCGACCTGTCGCCTACACATGATAAGAACGCCTCGATCGCTCAGTGCTGGGGTGAGTAAAATAATGACGAGGCATCCAGCACTGAGTGACACGAGTAGTAGGCACAGTAAAAGTAGACGGTCTACGCACATAAAAATCAGTATGATGCAAAGTGCGAGGTCTACCTACATGCACAGAACGCAAAGCATGTCGAGGTCTCCTAATCTGACGAGGTACAAAGCTACTCGCCCGAGGTCTACCACCATATGGAACATGGTGAATACCTCGAGGAGCAAAACCTCTCCGAGAAGCACGAGGAGCCTCAAAAACAGGACGAGAGTAATACTCAGACTCATGCATACCTAAAGATGGGTAACGCATGTCCTGATAGCTCATCGCCTGTGCACGTCGTTCATCCTTGATGCGACGGTAACAGAAACCAATCAAATGACCCGCCCGCTGACAATAAGAACAATGAAACACTCTCCTGGGGGCACTCTCATGGGTCACAGGAGCAACTCTCACAGGCTCCTTGGGTTTCTTCACAGTGGTTTTCTTGGAGGATTTTTCTTGGTAGGAGGAGTGGTTTTCTTTGGTGGATGGGTAGGCTTTTTGGCTGATGGGGTGTCCAACAGAGCTCTCTCTTTCTCTAGGGTGGTGGGAGAGGTGAAAACAGTTTTGGTCTTACTGTCTGAAGCTATCCTCTCAAAACCCAAACCTAGAGCTACCCCGGCTCTATCAGCACACAACTTGGTCTTGGCCAAGAGCAAATCCATCCTACCCTTCCCTTCAGTGCATTTATTCACCACAGAAAGAAGGTATTCATTTTCAGACATGAGATTTTCAGCTCGCTCTCTGACAGTGCCTAGCTGGTCCTTAAGGGTAATGCATGTGTCACACACAGGCTGCACATCCTTAGAACTACCGGCCCTCTCCAATCTAGCCTCCAAATCATGAACATGCTTATCACGTAAATTAATGCTATCGCGTAATAAAGAGCAGTTCATGCAATCAACATCATGAGGTCTAGACTCCACCTCCAAAAGCTGCTTCTGTGCAGTCTCAAGCTCAGAAAGAGTTTGAGCATGAACAAAACGCAACTGAGCAAGCTCACCCATGACAACAGAACATGATTCACATTCAGCATCATCAAACTTAGACTTAAGCATGGCATATTCAGTAGACATATTTTCTAGCCTAAGTCTAAGGTCTTTTCTTTCTCTAGCGGCTTGTACAAGTAATCTATCCTGACCTAGCACAACTTCATTCAGTTCATCCAATTTAACTAGAAGCTGGTCAGATGATAGGTTTACCTCAGATGAGTCAAGCTCATCGCCGCTGTGATCGCTGTCGGCCATGAAGCAAAGGCCGGTGAAGTCACGTCCCTTCTTGTCCTTCTTGTCCTCCTTTCTTGGGGACTCCTCCTCCTCAGAGCTCGACTCCTCAGATGAGGAAGTGTCGATGTCGCTGAGAGCAGCAACAAAAGCTCTGGAAGCGGCCTTGGCTACTTTCTTAGCCATCTTGCCGCGCTTGCCCTTCACAAAGGGCTTCCTCTCCTTTTGTGGAATTTGGGGCGGTCACTCTCATCTCTCTTTTTGACCTTGGGGCAATTGGCCTTGATGTGAGAAGTGTCGCCACATTCATAGCAGCCACTAAACCCACTTCTCCGCTGATCCCGTCTCTCATGATGAAAGCGGGTGAACCTCCGGGCAATGAGAGCAAGCTCGTCATCTGCTAGAGTATCCACCTGCTCCTTTGTGACGGAGACCAGGGAGGACAAAGCAAAACCATCTGCAAGAACACAAGTGCCTGATGTGCTTGGTTCTGCAGTGGTGCCACGGCTAGTGCTAGAAACCAATGCCAATGGCTGTGGCAAAGAGCTTCTGTGCACTGCAAGAGATGCCTTGGCAATCTCTGTGGACTTCAGCTTGCTAAAGAGTTCATCACAGGTTAGAGTGTCATAGCCTGTGGACTCCTCAATGCTGGATATCTTCACCTCCCATATGCTACGGTCAAGAGCATAGAGAAGCTTGATAGCCCTATCATGATCACTGTAAGCAAGCGTCCCGTTGGATCGCAAGTTACTCACTATAGCATCAAAGCGCGAAAACATGGCATCTATAGATTCACCAGGTGCCTGCACAAACAGCTGATACTGTTGGTTGTAGGTGCTTTGGCGCCTGGCCTTAATCTGAGTAGAGCCCTCATGATAAATAGTGAGCGTTGTCCAAATCTCCCTAGCAGTCCTAAGGTGCTGCACCCTATCAAACTCACTCCGACTCAAACCAATGAACAATATGTTCCTTGCCTTCGAGTTGGCAATGTACTGATCTTTCTCAGTTTGAGTGGTGCGGGTCTCAGGGATGGAGTATTGTGAGTCCACAATTTCCCAAATTGCATTTCCTTGGCTTAACAAGTAAGCCTCCATGCGCACCTTCCAGTATGCAAAATCTGTCCCATCGAACAGAGGAATTTTACTGCCTCTATCCATGTCGCCAACAGATCACAAAACCGGTTAAGGTCAACTGGTGATCTTAACCTCGCTCTGATACCAATTGTTGGACCGGAAACGGCGACCAGAGGGGGGGTGAATGGGAGCTTTTAAAATTTCGGGCTAAAAACTTAGCCTTCGGTTCTGTTCTCTCTTCTGCGGAACAGGCTTCGAACACTACCTTCGAAGGTCTGGTTCGGAGGTACTTCGTCACCTTCGAACACAGGCTTCGGAGGGGCAAAAGTTCGAAGCCAAGAAGACTTCGCTCCACTTACAACCCTCGAAAATCTACTCTGCTAAGTCAGTGCAGGCTCCGCACACAGGTGCTTCGAGCAGGCTTCGCACTTCACCCTTCGCAAGAGTGGACAGCCCTCTGTGGACTTCGACCAAGTACTTGGCGACAGCAACTGGTGCTGGGCTTCGTACGCGAAGGTCTACACGCACACACAACGGACCACGCTAAGGGCTTCGACACAAGAAGCACTACGGGAAAAGATCAGGGCTTCGCTAGTAAGCAGCGAGGTCTTGCCTCGTGTTACACAGAGCGACAGCACACTGACAAAACACACCTCGCACGAAAAACAACCTTCGCCTCAACAGGCTTCGGCGCACTAAACTAGCGAAGTATGTAAATCGAGCTCAAGCAAAAAGCACAAGGCAACAGGGCTTCGCCGCTTGAACAAGGAACACTGAAAATGAACTCAGGATGTATTCAATCGAAGTGTGGCTACAGGAGCTCAACAGTAAATGCTCAAAGTGTTAAATGTTACCTACCGAGCCCCCATATTTATAGCCCACGGCTTCATCCTAAGGAAGTGACTACTTTACCCCTAGGGTTTACAACAGATTTGTCTCTACAGAACTAAGGGGTACAAAAGGTAGTCCACCTTTATTTTGGAGGCTTCTCTGTCAGCTGCAGAGGGGACAGTGTCAGCCTTTTTCAGAACAGACAGTGTCAGCCTTTACAGAGTTGACTTCTGGAACCTCCCTTCGCACGCGAGGGGTGCGGAAGCTTCGGCGAGAAGCCTGCAGCCTGTTGGCCTTCGCTCCGCCGAAGAAGACCTTCGATACAGTGACGGTTTTGAGCCGAAGCCGTCAAAGCCCTTGGGCCTTCGCACCACCACCTCCGGAGTGGATCACCACGGCTTCGCAGCTACTCCGAGCTCGAACACCGTCCGTCCGTGTACCGAAGCCATGCATGGCCGAAGCACCACAAGTCATCCTCACTCCGAAGCCCACCTTCGGAGTACCACCCTTCGAAGTCCCTCCTTCGTCCAAGGCCTTCGCATGAAGCATTCCATGAGCACTCCGTCGCAGTGCCTCTTCCCGAGCACACTCCTCGACGAGCCTCACTTGGACCATGCCTTCGATGCGCCTCGACTTCTGAGACCTTCGTCGGGCCACCTTCGAGTGTCTCCCTCCGGAGCACACTTCGAACACCTTGCCTCCGCAGAGGACTTGTACCACCAACTCCGAAGTCACTCCATTCGGAGTACCTTCGAAGTGCCTCACCTCCGAGGACTTTGTCTCGGAGCACCTTCAGCCGGAGCCACGCTCCGCACTCTCTGCCTTCACCTGGCACGCCTCGACCCGAGGACCGACCCGGACCACCTTCGCAGCCACCGTGACGGAGCTCCCCGCTCCCTTGGCATCAAACCACCCGCTTGACCCAAGTTCACCTGGCTCGAACCCTGTCCGTCGCCTCCGAAGTCCCTGCGCACCACAGACAAACAGACAAGTGTATCCAGTACTCCGGAGACCTCTCCGGGTTAGCAGCCTCCGGCACACACTCCGGTGTACCGTCCAAAGTACCGAAGCCTTCGGTACGAACCCAGTCATCGCGTACTGCCGGACCCCTCCGACAGGTACACTCCGCTGCAACAGCTGCAGCAAACACACACCGAACACCCTTCGGTGACACACCTCCGAACACCCTTCGGAGGACCACCTCCGAAGCCCCTCCGGAGGTACCCTTCGAACAGAGGGTAAAAGCCTGTCAATCACTCATCACAAAACACCGAAACCACCCTTGGTTTCTCAAACTGGCTTCCCTTTCGCTGACTCAACTGACACTTCGTCATGATCAACCTTCATCACACGTCCTGCTTGATCTCCTTGGGTACATCTGAGGTCACTCTCAACTTCGACTGACACACTCGACCATCTGGCATTAGACTCCCCGTCTAACCCTGATGCCATGCCATCGACAGTTGACGCGTATCTCAACCCTGCACACACGAGACAAACACAGACACACACACATATCCAAGCATCCACAAATAAACCCCATGACAAACCCTGTCAATCACTCATCATAACCTTGAACCATGGTGACGATCCTCACTAGGTTCGTCAATCTCCCCCTTGATGAGTGCATTGACAACTCAAGATCAAAGAAATTTAAAACACAAGTTCAGCACACAAGTGACCATGAAAGCTCTGGAAAGAGAAAAAATAAGAGACATGTTACTTGAAAAGGATGGATGATAGAACAAAAACTACCTCAAAAACCCAAAAGTTCATGAACTCTCCCCCTTTGGCAATGCAGACATCAAGATAGCTCCATGAGTTGTGAGAGTAAAGAGTACATGCAATGCTTCCAGAATATGATTAAGTCCAATTACAGTACACACAATCCATGCACCTCACAAACTGTCTTAAACAACTGTATGACAAGCCCGAATGTATACAATCTAAATATCAGTATGAGCAAGTATTTGGATGTTTTAGCAAATAAAAGCATCACTACTCAGACTAGCATACTTGACACGGCAAGGTAAGAGATACAAAAGCTAGTCAAAAACAAACTCGAAAAGCACATCCCACTACAAGGAGTTGCAGCAAACTTGATATGCAAGGAAATTAAGTTTATTATTATTATTATAAGTGCTAGGGGTTATTTGCAAGTCAACCTTATGCTAACCGACCAAGCCAAGCCTAGGATAAACCATCAGAAGCTAAAGGCATTGGTCATGGTATACACTTCAATGTACTAGTTCAAACCAAAGTGCAATGGTAAGCAGTCCAGAACAAAGTAGTGCGACTACGCAAACCCACCTGGATCTTTTCAATTTTAACACAACATCAATATTTTTTGTTTCATTTTTATCATTGTCATTTTTCATTTTTCATTTTTTTTAAATTTTGAGCATAACAAGATCAAGTTGTGTATTAGCATCCATGTGAAAAGAACAAAGCTATCAAGTATGAAATGAATAGCAGAAGCACCCTAACCTATTCATGCTAGTTTCTAGACTTAGTAGTGACCATTTTCAAATTTTCACAAATAAAAGCCCTCCTCTAGACAAATAGTTAGATGTATTCAAGCTAAGCATAATCAACAGGAGTATTAGACAGAAATGTAAAGGACACACTAAAACATGTACATGTGAAAGCAAATAATCATATTTCAGAAGCATATGCAAAAGTACACAACTCCCCCTGACATGATGCAATAAGGATGACAAATGCCAAGCTCTCCCTTCAAAAATGCAAAACGCGAAGCATCGAGAGGCTTGGTGAAAATATCTGCAAGCTGATTCTGGGTATCGACAAAGCGCAATTCAATATCTCCTTTTTCATTGTGATCTCTTAAAAAGTGATAACGCACGTCAATGTGTTTGGTCCTAGAATGCAGTACTGGGTTGTTTGCTAAGCTAATTGCACTTGTGTTGTTGCAAAATAGTGGAACTCTTGTAAAATCCAACCCAAAGTCCTGCAAAGTAAAAACCATCCACAAAATCTGTGCACAACGGCTAGCGGCAGCTGCATATTCAGCCTCGGCTGTTGACTGTGCAACGCTAGACTATTTGCTTGAAGACCAACACACAAGAGACGACCCCAGAAAATTACATGTCCCAGAAGTACTCTTGTGATCAATACGACATCCAGCAAAGTCAGCATCAGAAAAACCTCTCAAGCATAATGAAGATGATGCAGAATACCAAATGCCAAATTCAAGAGTGTGCTTGAGGTACCTTAGAATGCGCTTGATAGCTTGACGATGTGAAGCCTTGGGAGAAGCCTGATAACGAGCGCACAGACACACAACAAAGTGTATATCCGGCCTTGTAGCCATCAAGTAAAGAAGGGAGCCAATCATGTTGCGGTACTCCTTCTGGTCCACTTCTTCTCCGTCTTCATCTGGATCAAATGCAACAGAAGAACCTATTGGGGTAGCAAGTGGTTTTGCATTTGACATGACAAAGCGTTTTAGCAGGTCTTTAGTGTATTTCCTCTGATGGACAAATGTTCCTTGTTTGCTTTTCTTGATTTACAAACCAAGGAAGAAAGTCAGCTCGCCCATCATCGACATCTCGAATTCCCTGCTCATGGATTCAGCAAACTCGGCCACAAGAGTATGAGATGAACCACCAAAGATTATGTCATCAACATATATCTGAACAAGTAAGAAATTTTTGCCATGCATGAGAGTGAACAAGGTCTTGTAAACTGAGCCCATTTTGTACCCATGCTCAATCAAGAAGGTCCTAAGGCAGTCGTACCAATCCCTCGGAGCTTTCTTGAGCCCATACAAAGCTTTGTGAAGTTTAACTATGGGGGTACTTGGGATTTTCAAAGCGAGGAGGCTGCTTGACATACACGTCCTCTCCTATGAAACCATTTAGGAAAGCACTTTTTACATCCATTTGAAAAAGTTTAAAGCCACGAGATGAAGCAGAAGCAAGCAAGATCCTAATGGCCTCAAGTCGAGCTACCGGTGCAAAAGTTTCTCCAAAATCAACCCCCTCGACTTGAGTATACCCTTGAGCCACAAGCCTAGCCTTGTTTCTCACTATAGCCCCATCCTCCCCCTGTTTATTTTTGAAAATCTATTTTGTTCAAATGATATGAACGTTAGGGGGTGGATCAACAAGAATCCAAACTTGATTTCTATCAAAATTTTTAAGTTCCTCATGCATGGCGTTGATCCAACTTGCATCAGACAAAGCATGACTAACATCAAATGGTTCAAAATTTGCAACAAAAGCAGAATCAACGAAATGAGCATGAGATCGGGTTACTCGTTCATTTAGCTCGCCGATGATCTATTCAGGAGGATGCATTCTTTGAATACAAAGCGGTGCTTCTCTCTGCGATAGAATCTCTCCCTCAACTCTCGCCGAAGTTTGATCCAAGCTTCCAGAAGTAGACTCTTCAGGTCCTCTTGTTGAAGTAGATGATGCTTCTGGAGAAGCCGTAGAGGGAGGTAGTGGTACAGCATTAAAATCTTCACCATCTGATGGTTCTTCTTCCTCAAAAAGTGTTTCACTCATGTCGTGCTCACTTGCAAGATCAAAGTTAGAACTAACACATGGAGAAGTCTCATGAAATGACACATCACAAGATTCAACTATAGTGTTAGATTCAAGATTGAAAACACGATAAGAGTGACCATGCAAAGAGTAGCACAAAAAGATCCCATCAGATGCGCGTGATTCAAATTTGTCCAAATTACCTCGCTTTAGGATGAAGCATCAGCATCCAAACACTCCGAAGTGAGTGACCTTGGGCTTCCTCCCAAAACGAAGTTCATAAGAAGTCACATTTAACAAAGAGCGCAAAAAGATCCTATTGGAGATGTAGCATGCTGTACTCATGGCTTTAGCCCAAAATTTTCTAGGAGTCATATGCTTGTTGAGCATCGTCCTAGCCATCTACACAAGTGTGTGATTTTTCCTCTCAACCACATTGTTTTGTTGAGGGACTCTAGGTGCGGAAAACTGATGTTCAATTCCATGTTCAAGGCAAAATTCTGCAAAATAGCTAATCTTGAACTCAGTGCCATTGTCGCTTCGAATAGCTTTCATTGCACCGGGGAGTTCATTGAATAGCCTCAATGCTAAGCTCTGAAAGTGTATGAACACTTCATCCTTGCTCACAAGAAAGAAAAACCAAGAGTAACAAGAGTAGTCGTCAACAACAACAAGAACGTACCACTTTCTGCCTAATGAGCTAACCCGGGATGGACGAACAATATCCATGTGAAGAAGCTCACCGGGTTGCTCAGTCATTACCATGTTTATGGGGGAATGCGAGGTGAAAACCATTTTTCATAGACGACATGGAGCACAAATCAGGTTCTTCTCAAATTTGAGCTTGGGCAATCCTCGGATGAGTGCTAGGGCACTCAATCTCGCAAGAAGATCAAAGCTCATGTGCCCTAGTCTCCTATGTCACATCAAAAGTTGTAACACCCCAAAATTTCAAAAATAAATAAAAATGGGGAAATAGTAATTCTGGATAAAATAATTATTTTAATTTGGGAAAACGATAAAAGAACCCAAATAAAACAAACCAAGGAAAAATACTTCAAATTTAAAGTCAGTAAAATTATGGTAGCATGTACAAGCCAAGGAGTATTTTTGAGAATTTTTACAAAATTTTAGCAACCGTGCTTCAAGCTCTAAACAAATAAATGAATTTCTAGAATTATTTTAAATGGAAAAGGCATTTTAAATCCTATTGGGCCGCAACCCTGATGGGTGGGACCCGCCTATCGGCGCGCCCCTCCCTCTCTCCTCCACATGCGTGCACCAGTCAGCCCCGCTTGTCAGCCACACCCACGTGCCCCTCTCCTGCTGCCCACCCGGTGATGAGGACATCACTTCACACGATACACACATGGAGCCTCCACCTACAATTCAATTACAAGGAACAATCACACGCGCTCGTGCCCGTCGCTTGAATCATGAAGTTAATTCTTTCCTTAGCAACTATGTTAATATTTGTTTGGATGGGAGGCTACTGAATACTAGTGATATTTTGTTGCTTAGGAACATGGGAGATGGAATAGAAGAGTTGGAGTTGAAGACGGAGTCGCACAGATGATTTGAAGTCAAGAATTCACTGTTCGGACTACATCAACCACCATGCACCAAAATGAGCATAACTTCCTCATACGAAGTCCGATTGGCGCGTTCTTGGACTTTTTGGAAAGCTGAGGAGAAGACGGATCGTTTGCCGTTGGTTTCATCTCATTGGGAGTCTCGAGTCGACCTGTGTGTTTAAAACAGTCCTGCGTGACAGAATTGGGCCGTGTTGGCCCATAGCCCGAGTCTGTACATCTTCTAGCCCACAGCCCAAGTCTGTACGCCTTCCACAGGCTGCCCACGCCTTATATACTCACGCCAGCCGCCTCTAGGGTTAGGTTTTGCTTTGTTTGCATCTACACTTGTGTGTTTAGATCCCGCCCCTTGCACCGGACCGATTGGCTGCTACATAGGCGTTTGTGAAACCTCACCTTTTCATCGTTTGTCTGTGTTTTGGCATTCGACTTGTATCCTTCCTGTTCTTGCTTGTGTTCTTGGGTTTGCTTGCAAGAATTAGCCTTCGTGGCGAGGTCAATCGCGTCCTGCGTGGTTGATAACCAACGGAGACAGTGGTGTAACGATTGCAAGGTTTGGATCCGCCGGACCGGAGCCTTGGATCGCCAACGTCGAGATTCTCCACCAACCCAAATTATCCTTTACCTAGCGGAAGATCGGGACCAATCCCCCATCACCCGGGCTGCCTATCGGTGTTGTTGCCCTCTCGTTCGCTCACCAACAGGTGGGGGGCCACCTGTCGGGTCCTTCTTCCCCAATGGAAAGGGATCCCCCCTTTCCATCGCCGGCGACCCCGGTTGCCAAAAACACCACGCTGGCCCCTTGCCAAAAATTGGCCACACAGCTACCTTGACAATCTCCGGGGATCCCATTCCCGCTATTCCCCAATGAAATCCAGCCCCAAATCGTCGGCGACGTAAGATTGGCAAGCCCACCAGAGAGATAAAGGAAGCATTCGGTTTCCTTCCATTAGGATGCTGGTGACCCCCCTATTTAAACCCACGTCCTCACCGCACTCCGCCAAGACCGGTTTAGCCCTAGCCAACCTCTCTCGGTACGTGGCGATGCCAAACATCCACCGCCCTCTGTTCTGGCTCGGGCAGCCCCTCGTCGGCGCCACGAGACACTGCCGCCCTCGCCAGTGCCACGAGACACCACCGCCCTCGTCGTCGACTACCTCGGGTCCATCATCATCTGGGTAATCTCGGCCTGACCCTCGTTGGCCCGGACCACCGCCGGATCACCGTCGCTACCGCCACCCTAAACCTTTTCGCCGCCGCTACTCATCGCCGATCACCGTCGGCCACCCCTCGCCACCACCTCCGGTACCCCCATGTTCACCGTACGCCCCTCTTTCCATTTTAGGCCTTAGCGTGGCCGTTTAGCCGTCGCCGTCGTCAGGATTGCTCGACGTCACACCACTAGAGTCGGGGATGAAGGCGTCAGCCTCCCCCGTGCTGCGTGCGTGCCGGACGGCGTCCTGGCCACGCGATCTCATGAAGACGGCGTAGATTAAATCCCCTCAGGATTTAATCTCGGTCGTCCTTTTGTGCCGAAGGGGTACTGGGCGATGCGGGCCATCGGATTTCATTAACCCCCGCTGGCCCATGCGCACAGTCACAGGTTCACGGTGAACCTAGTTCACCTTGGACCAAGGACTGTTTTTCAGTTAAATAAAATCTAGAAAATTGCTTAAACTTTGAAAATTCATAACTTGCTCAATTTAACCCCAAATTTGTCCATTCCAATTTTATAAAATTTATCTTTTTATCCTCTACACATTTATGCAATAAAAACAGTAGGTTTATTTTGAGCATTTTATTTTATTTAATAGGGGATTTAAAAACCCTTTAAGGTAAATTCACAATTTCTTTTAGAAAAATCCCTAACTCCATAAAAATTTACCTCAACAATTTAAATATTAAACTCAAAAGATTTAAGACTTTATTTCCCTTGTTTTAATCCAACCAAAACCTATATGTTTCTATTGTGATTTTGAAATGTTTATATTGCATGTTGTGTTTATTTTTCGTATCAGGAAGACTACGACGCAGTCGAGGATCCAGAGTTCTATCCCGAGGATCCACCTTCACCATTTGCTGATCAAGGCAAGTCACAAACCCGAGTTGATCATAATTGAGCTCATTATTCATAATTACCGCTATAACTCATAGGGTTATTATTGCATTATTTTAATCACCAGCCCTATAATATATTTATTTGAGCCCCGTCCTTGTTGTACAAACCCAAGCCATGCTTATTGAGCATAAACTCCTTGTCACTTCTAAATATTATATTAGATAGTGTCCAACATATCGACACAACTGCTATAGGATAAAAGTACGAGTCGTAGATAGTCGGACTCTACTATATGTTTTTCCCGTTATTCTCGTCTCTGCAATTATATTGGAGTTGGTCATGTTATAAGTATGGTGGGTTCCGGGTGCAAGCTAGGGCATTGGTTAGTCGCACCCGGGGCACTATAAGGACCGGTTTGTGAGATCTGTTGCAAAACAAAATTGTACTAACCACAAGTCTAGTGGGTAAGTCCTAACTAGAGGTATGGAGCGTTCCAACTTGAAACACCATAGTGAAGGGGGCAAGTGACACATGCGGGTGGCTTGTACCGACGAGGCTCAAGGGGGGTACGGTGTTGGCCCGATGCGTCGGGGCACCGTATGAAACCTATAAGAGGGTGTTATCGAATTGGTGTGTTCCATGCTAAAGGTTTTGGCACGAGTTCCCGTGGTATGGGTCATCTTGATACACTTTGGTGTGTGGGGATGATTGCGTGCCTTGTGGGTACAGTAGTACACCTCTGATCAGAGTATAATCTTTTCGAAAAGCCGTACCCACGGTCAAGGGTGGGTTGGGCAATGTTTGCCGCAGTTAGTTTACTTTTTTATGAATGATTGTTTGATTCATGGCATGTAAGGACCTTTGAGCGAGGGTGGGCTAACTGTACCCCTCGAGTTAGAAGATGATGCATGTACACATGTTTACATACTATACTAATAACCTGACTTCATTAAATGCTCTACAAATGTACTTTTCCGCAAACATGAGCAACTACCTTCCTTGTTACTATCTTGCAATATAATTGTATTTCGGTGGCTTGCTGAGTACGATTGTACTCAACCCCCATTGACTCACCACACTAGAGGCAGCATACTACGGGGAGGGTGATGGTCTAGAGTAGCGACCCAGTCAAGGCGCGAGACTGGAAGAAGGCATTCATCTAGAGGATTTATTTTCCTAGTTTCTCTTTCATTTAACTCTTTTGTAATAATATGGTCTATGAACCATCTTTGATTGGCGTATTGTACGCAGTCGTTTGATGAACATATTGTATTTATTGATTTTCTATGGAATTTCAATAAAGTCTTGATTTTATTAAATTCGGGCGTTACAAGATGGTATCAGAGCCGACTTGACTGTAGGAAGCCAAATAGACCGAACCTTAGGATTTATAATACTAATATTTTTACAAAACTACTTAATATCTCGTCATCCAAAATTTTCACAAACTCTCTTTTCTTGTATATGGCGATTCACACCATGGGCGGATTCCTCCGTGATCGCGATGTCTTCGTCCATGAGCTTCGCATGCTTGTGGATTTCCTCGGATTCGCGCACGAGCCCGCGTTCCACATGATCTTTCCCGATGTGAACGAGGAATATTGCGAGGTCACCATCGTCATCCACTCCTCTGGCACACACCCGCCCTTCTTCACTCACGGAGTTGGATGACCTACTTTTGAGGTGGCTAGCCAGCGTGCTGCGCTCCAGGCCCTCGCCGAGCTCCGGATGGTCTACGATGGGCAGATCCACGACACCGCCTACTGCTTCATGCCCATGCGCACCCCGGGGAGCCATCGTAGCGTCTACGTCAGCACGTACTCCCAGCGCAACTCCGTCATCGCCCACAGCAGGCGTCTACTCCAGGCGATGGACAATCTCGACACCGAGGTTGTACTCGACGCCGACAGTCAGTACGATACGATCGACTACTACCGTCACACAACGGAGAGCCTGAACCATGAGAATGGAGATCTCCGATGTCAGGTCTAGCAGGGGTGCCACTTGGCTACTGAGGTAGCTGAGCTGCGGCATTAGAAGGAGATTCTTCAGCAGAGCCTTGCTGAGAATGCTCAGCTCCGGCGGTAGGTCGCGGAGCTAAAGAAGGATCTTGAGGAGGTTGTTCCGCTTCCCCCGCGCAAGCAGAAGGACCTTAAGACCCCCTCGGCTAGGCCCAAGAGGAGCTCGCTCACCGCTTCATCCGCTGGACCCTCCAGCACCACGACTCCTTCACCGACCATCCCTGCCGAGCCGACGATCGAGCCCTCCCCTGAGCTGTGATCAGATCCAGTAGCACAGGGATTAGACGCTAGTCTACGGTTGATTGCTTTTGTTCTTATTATGATTGTAGTGTCACTCATGTTAAGTATAAAGCATGGGTGAAATTAAATAAAGATGTAATCATCTAGACTATTAAGTCTAAACATTCTCCGAGAAATAAAGCTAAATTTTCCCCTTAAAACTTATTCCTCCTTTGGTACCCCCTACCTTTAGGATGGCCAACGAACAAGGTTCCGATGCCCCTTGCAACGGGAATGACTCTGGCAATCTGCCTTAGTGGGGAGCAACCAGCCAATGGCAGGCCCCCATCGCCAATCATCCCACACTGGCTGAGATGATGGCGAATCAAAACCAGTTGATCGCCACCTTGCTGACTCAGATGCAGCAGCAGCAAAACCAGATGCAAGAACAGCAGGTGTAGTTACTCCACCTTCAGTAGCAGCAACGAGAGCCTCCCCTCAAACAGGCTGTCCAGGCACCAACACCAGTCTCGCAACTCTCTGAGTTTCTGCATGTTTGGCCCCCAACGTTCTCTAGCACCACTAACCCAATGGAGGCGGGTGACTGGCTGAGAACCATCGGCAAAAAGTTGGACCTTCTGCCCTGTACTGAGCAGAAGCAAGTGGCCTTTGTCGCTCATCAGCTCAAAGGACCCGCCGCAGAGTGGTGGGATAATTTCCACGAGACTCAGCCCGAGGGCCATGAGATTTCATGGGCTGAGTTCACCGCCGCCTTTTGTGCCGTGCATGTTCCGGAGGGTGTCATAGCCTAGAAGCGGCAAGAGTTCCGAGACTTGCAGCAAGGAAGAAGGACTGTCACTGAGTACTTGCACGAATTGAACCGGCTAGCCAGATATGCTCCAAAGGAAGTGCGCACGGACGCCACCGACCAGTCCAAGTTTCTCTAGGGACTGAAGGATGAACTATCACTTCAGTTGGTCTCCGGAGATTATGCCAATTTTTAGAAATTGGTAAATAAGGAAATTATTTAGGAGACCGAGCAGAACAAGGTAGACCTAAAAAAGAAGAGGATGATCGCCTTCCGTCAGCACCAAGGGAAGGCATAGCGGCCTCGCTTCATGCCTCCCCCACCGGTGCCTCACTACCACCCGCACCCCGCTTACAGGCCAGCTCCGCCTGCCAGCAACACAGGAGCCGGAAATCCTCACCTCGCTCTAGCCGCACTAGCTGCCCCACCAACCCCCGCCAAGAAAGTGGAGGTTCTACGCGACAAGCACGACAAGCCGGTGATATGCTTCAACTGTCGCCAGGAGGGACATTATTCTCACCAATGTCCTTATCCCAAGCATCCTCAAGGGATCGTGGCCAATCTCGCGGTTCGCGCCCATGTCAACCATGTCTCCGCAAAAGAAGCTCAGGTCGCACCGGAAATAGTCATGGGTATGTTTTCTATCAATTCAATACCCGAAGTCATTTTATTCGACACTAGAGCAACTCATTCATTTATATCAGCAAGTTTTGTGAAAACACATAACCTGAATGAACTTGAGCTAACAAGACCGGTATTGATAGCCACCCGCGGCAAACAGACCCTAGCCCACTTATATAGTCCAAGGGTATGGGTAGATATCCAAGGCGTAACTTTCTGGGCAGAACCCATTCTAATAGATTGTAAAGGGATGGACCTCATCCTAGGGATGGATTGGATAAGCAAGCACCAAGGGGTTATAAAATGTGCAAGAAGGAAAGTGTTGGGAGAAAATATCTCATCTTCGGGGTTATTGCCAAAGCAGCATGAAGACAGCCAACTAGTTCGAAGATTGTTCGAAGACCTTCTTCGAAGATGCTCGGAACCTGGTTCGAAGCCCGAAGACAGGCACTGGTTCGAAGTATGTCTTCGAACCAAAGCCCTTCAGGATCTTTTCTGCCAGCTAAGATGGAAGACTTATCTTCTATCCTATTAGATTAGTCTTTTACCATTTTAGCCCTATTAAGGAAACCGAATAGTTTCCTTAATGTCGGTTGTAATAGAGGGGTAAATAGGTCTTTTCCTTAATGTTTAGGCCTATAAATACCCCCCATTTCATCCTGTAATAGGGACCGATTACAAGTGATTCAATACACACTTTCGAACTATTCTGAGCTATTATCCTTTCGGAGGCTTAGAACAGTTTGCTTCACAAACACTTCGTTGTTAGTTTCTTTTCTACAGAAACCTGTTAGCGTAATCTTTTACGCCAACAGTTGGCGCCGTCCGTGGGGAACCTAGTCCAAAAAACTTCGTTCTCTACCAACTTCTTCCATCATGCCTCCTAAGCGGAGCGCACCTCGCAATCCCACTCGGAGGTCCTCTCGGATCTCCGGAGAGATACCCTTCGACACAGTCGAAGTCGGAGGGTCTTCGACTATCCCTCCACCTCAAACTCCGCAAGGGGCTTCTATCCCTCGAGGATACGAAACCTCTCCGCCAACCCCTTCCACACTTCGACCACCCGGAGCCACTCTGCCACCCTCCATTCCGATTCGAACTGATCATACCAGCTCTCAAGACCCGGAAGGTCCTTCCGGAGGAGATGAAGATAGCCTTGGAGACATGGCCACTCAAATGGCCAATCTTCAAGCCGAGGTAGCGAGGTGGCGACAAGAGGCTGCGAACAGGCTTCGCCCTCAAGCCACCCCAGCTATCCCCGAAGTGCACGAAGACGACGATCTTGATTATCCCGAAGCCCCGGAGAACGCCTCTTACGACAATGAATCTCCATTGCATCCCGAGCTTCAGAAGGTTCGCTTCGATCCGAAGTTCAAAGCTTCGAAGCTTTGCAAATATGCCGGAGACGAAGATCCCAGTGAGTTTGCGCGTTCTTATGCCCTAGAAATTGAGGCTAGTGGCGGAGACAGAGAAACTATGGCGAAGTGCTTCCCGTTAGCCCTTCAAGGAGTGGCGTTGAGATGGTTCTGGTCTTTAAAGCCAGGATCAATCGCTTCATGGTCACAGTTGAAGAAGAAGTTTATAAGTAACTTTCAGGGCACCTTCGTGCCCCCATGTCTACAGGAAGCCTTTTCCAAGTGAAACAGCTCCCCGGAGAAACATTGAGGCAGTACTTCAAGCGCTTCGCTCACACGAAGTCGCAAATTCGGGGGCTGTCCACATCCTCGGTGGTTGATGCAGCTCGAGAAGGCGTCAGTCATAAAGGCCTTCTGGATAAACTGCATCGGAAGAGCATCACCACAGTATCACAGCTGATGTCATACTTCGAGGAGTACTCGAAGTCAGAAGAAGGTTGGCTTCGGAGGACTACTGCTACTTCGACAGTGTTGACAGAAGTTAAAGCAGAGGTGAAGACTTCGGCTCAGCCGCAAGAACCAGTCTCCGAAGTGCAACATGATAGAAGAAGAGGGCAAAAGCACCCTCGCTCTGAAGTCTTAAACATTGCACCCCCGTAGAAGTTTGTACCAAGAGCTCCACAGTCTGCGGGGAACAAGTCCAGCGGTTGGAGGCCGCCAGGGAAAACGGCTGGCAAGGGCCAGACCCTTTTTTGCTGTATTCATGGAGAGAATCGAAGCCATGCAACTAACACCTGCAAGGCTATTCTTACCCTTCGGGGAGAATACTTGGAGAGAACTTCGGGTCGAGGTAGTACCGACCAAAGTCCAGCAGCAGCAGTGCGCTCGGAGCCGGTCCAGGCTGTGGCGCGGATAGAAAATTTTGATGCTGCAAGGCATCCTCCGGTGGCCAATGTTATGCCACCTCCGAAGCAAGAAGAAGGGCAAGATAGAGGGAAGAGAGTAGTTCTCCCTATCTCCGGAGGAGGTACCCTTGGAAGCATGTCCAAGAGACAGCGAAGAGAGTACGTTCGAGAAGTAGGCCACATTGGGACTTCGTCATCTGCAGCTGCAATGCCGGAGTGGTCTCATGTTCCAATATCTTTCTCTGCGGAGGATGCAGCTGGTATCAAGTTCCCGCATGCAGATCCATTGGTTATTACTGCTGATATTGCAGGAACAGAAGTTCGAAGGGTGCTAATTGACGGAGGTAGCTCGGCAGATATCATATTTGTACAAGCCTTCGATCAGTTATGCATTTCCCGGAAGCATCTCCTCCCAGCGGCTCGTCCTCTGCAAGGCTTCGCAGGACCTCCGCTAGATGCACTTGGCCAGATAGGCCTGGAAGTAACCTTCGGAGAAGGTTTACTAGCCCGAACTGAAGAAGTTATCTTTGATGTGGTAGATGCCCCGTATGCTTATAATGTCATCTTCGGACGAGGCATGTTGAATCAGTTCGGAGCTGTGGCGCATCACAACTACTTGTGCATGAAGATGCCCACACAATCAGGAGTTCTGACAATCTTCGGAGATCAAGCCATGGCTCGGAGGGCAGAATATGGTCACGGTCCTCCTCTTGATCCGAGGCAAGTAAACAGTGTCCAAGATAATGGAGAAATTTTTTCAGCCTCCTCCGAAGCTTCGAAGAAGTCATTTCCAAGACCAAGTCCCGAAGGAGAGATTGCAACGAAGGTCATTGTTAAAGATGGTAAAGAATACACTTTTCAATTTGGTAAAGATTTACCTCCCGAAGTTGCAACTTCCTTGGAAAAGGTCGTAGAAGAAATTTGGATGTCTTCGCTTGGTCTGACGAAGATATCACCGGAGTCGATCGGGATATTATTGAGCACAGCTTGCTTGTAAACCCGAAGGCCCGGCCTGTTCGACAAGGGCTCCGGAAGATGTCCGCAGAGAGAGCTGCTCTAGCTAAGGACGAAGTTGAAAAACTGTTGAAGGCTGGGATTATCAGGGAAGTGGCCCATACAGAATGGTTAGCCAACCCAGTCTTCGTCAGGAAAAAGTCCTCCGGAAAGTGGCACATGTGCATTGATTTCACATCTTTGAATAAAGTGTGCCCACGTGACCCCTACCCCATGCCCCGAATTGATCAACTAGTTGACTCCACTGCAGGTTCGGAGTTACTAAGCTTCCTCGACGCGTATTCCGGTTATCATCAAATATGGTTGAAGCGCGAAGATGAAATCAAGACGAGCTTTGTAACTCCTTCGGGAGTCTTCTGCTATGTAAGAATGCCCTTCGGCCTAAGAAATGCCGGGGCTACTTTTTCAAGATTAGTTGCTAAGGCTCTAGGTCATCAACTAGGTCGCAATGTGGAGGCCTATATGGATGATATTGTAATAAAGAGTGCTTTAAAGCACCAACATAGCCTAGACTTAGCAGAAACATTCAATAGCCTTCGGGCATGTGGGATCCGCCTTAACCCCGAAAAATGTATATTCGGAGCTAAGGCTGGAAAGTTGTTAGGGTACTTAGTTTCAAGCAGGGGAATTGAAGCTAGCCCTACTCAAATAACTGCGCTGCAGAAGATGGCTCCTCCGGAGAATTTAAAGCAAGTGCAAAAGCTGACTGGACGTCTGGCCGCACTTAGCAGGTTTTTATCAAGGTCTGCGGAGAGGAGCTTGCCAATCTTTAAAGCTTTGAAAGGGTCCGAAGATTTTGCATGGACACCGGAGTGTCAGAAAAGCTTCGAAGATATTAAAGATTATCTCAGCAATCCTGCTACACTTACGGTGCCTATTGCGGACGAAACCCTACTTCTGTATCTTGCAGCTACAGGCTCAGCTGTCAGCGCAGTCCTTGTCAGAGAAGCAGATATCAATGGGAAGTTGGTCCAAAATCCTGTCTATTTTGTATCCGAAGCATTGTCAGGAGCGAAGACAAGATACTCCGAACTTGAAAAGTTCGTTTATGCTCTGATAATGGCTTCGAGGAAGCTAAGGCATTATTTTTTGGCTCACAATGTAATTGTACCAACTTCGTATCCTTTAGGAGATATGCTCCGAAGCAAAGATTCCACTGGAAGGATTGGAAAGTGGGCAGTAGAACTAGCACCCTTCGGCATATCTTTCCTGGCAAGGACAGCTATCAAATCTCAAGTCCTAGCAGACTTCGTAGCAGAGTGGACTCCACTTGCGAAGTTGACTCCGGAGAAATCAGATGACGGAGTTTGGACTATTTACTCTGATGGGGCTTTCCAAGCATCCGGAGCAGGCATTGGGGCAGTATTAATTTCGCCATCAGGACAAAGAGCAATGTACTCCGCAAGACTCAACTTTAAGTCTACCAATAATATAGCGGAGTACGAAGGAATTTTATTGGGACTCCGGAAAGCACGTGCTCTAGGGGCTACAAGGATAATTATAAAAACATATTCTCAGATAGTAGCAGGGCACGTAGACAAAAGTTTTCAAGTCCGACATCCACAGCTTGCAAAGTACTTGGAAGAAATTCGCAAGATCGAAGCACATTTCAAGGGTATTTCCATTCGGAGTATACCAAGAGCTGAAAACGTGCAAGCAGACATTTTAGCGAAGGCTGCTGCCGGAGCTGTGGATGTGCCTGACGAAGCTTTCTATGAGGAGCTCAATATACCTTCGGTGCCACAAGTTGCTTCTGCAGAGATTCTCTGCATTCCTAATGCAGATTGGAAAGATTCAATCATAGAACTCTTGCAAGGAGGAACAAATTTGCCCGAAAAACCCCAATTGTCAAGATTAAAGCTAAGAGCAAGAAACTATCAGTTAATCAACGGTATATTATACAAGGCCGGAGTATGTTCCCCTCTACTCCGATGTATATCTCAAGCCGAAGGCCAAGAAATTCTTCGAGAAATTCACGAAGGCCTTTGTGGAAGTCATTTAGCCCCTAGAGCTCTGGCAGGAAAAACACTTCGCCAGGGGCTTTATTGGCCCACAATAACAGCTGATGCGGAGAGCTTGGTCCGCACTTGTCAAGGATGCCAGTGGATGGGTCGACGGAGTCATCGCCCACCAACAGCTCTTCAAGTCATTGCTCCGGTATGGCCTATGGCCAGATGGGGTATGGATCTAATTGGTCCCTTTCCGTTAGCAAAGGGAAATCTGAAGTTCGCAGTGGTAGCTATCGAATATTTTTCTAAGTGGGTGGAAGCAGAGCCCTTAACAGCTATCACTTCGAATAATGTACAGAAATTCTTCTGGAAGAATATTATTTGCCGGTTCGGAGTGCCTAGATATCTCACAGTTGATAATGGAACACAGTTCGACGCAGAACCCTTCAGGAAGTTTTGCGAAGACCTAGGCATTCAACTATGTTTTGCTGCAGTGAGACATCCTCAGTCGAATGGAGCCGTTGAGCGAGCCAATGGAAATATCTTATCAGGGCTAAATCGAAGAATAGTAGGGTTGTCAAAGGGACTGTGGACCGAAGAGCTTCCAAAGATTCTATGGTCCATTCGGACTACGCAAACAAGGTCCACAGGTTTTACTCCGTTCAGACTACTATTCGGAGATGAAGCAATGACTCCAACGGAGCTCAAAGGGGGCTCATTTCGCAGCACCGAACCAGACATCGAAGAAGAAAGACAAGCTTCGTTAGATTTGTCAGAAGAAACAAGACTTCGAGCTGTAGCTAATTTATCAAAGTATCATCAGCAGACGAAGACTTGGTATGACCCGAAGGTTAAGCTCAGCGAGTTAAGGCCGGGTCATCTTGTTCTACGAAGCATTATAGCACCAGGGAAGTTAGGCAATAAATGGGAAGGTCCATATTTAATTGTCCGCTCAGGGCGCCCTGGTTCATTCAAATTAGCTAATTTAGAAGGTGAAGAGTTAGCACATACTTGGCATGCGGAGCACCTAAAGCGATACTTCGCATAAGGGCTCCTTGTAATTCGCTTGTAATCACCTCTAAATTAATAAAGCATACACCCTGATGGTTGCCTTCCCCTTGACACTCCTAGTTTCCCGAGCGGACGCGCTGGGACAGAAGTCGATCGAGAGGGAAGTGTCATTAAGCTGGGTTGTATTTCCGGACTTCGTACCCATAAAGTCGAAGCCTCCGGTGTGGTGGCTGAAATCCATCCGGAGCCCAAGCTGATACCTTGTAGGCATCCGTAAAAGAGCCAATACCACATTCTACGGAGTCCAAGCTTCGGCTGGTAGACTTCCGTAAAAAGAGCCGAAGGTGGCCAAAATCTGCGGAGTCCAAGCTGCAGCTTGCAGACATCCGTAAAAAGAGCCGAAGGTGGCCAAATTCTGCGAAGTCCAAGCTCCGGCTGGTAGACTTCTGCAAAAAAGAGCCCAAAGTGGCCAAATTCTGCGAAGTCCAAGCTCCGGCTGGTAGACTTCTGCAAAAAAGAGCCCAAAGTGGCCAAATTCTGCGAAGTCCAAGCTCCGGCTGGTAGACTTCTGCAAAAAAGAGCCCAAAGTGGCCAATTTCTGCGAAGTCCAAGCTCCGGCTGGTAGACTTCTGCAAAAATAGCCGAAGGTGGCTAAAGCAAAACAGCATTTAAGCCATGAGCTTCGAATGTCTGTTCATATGCGTCCAAAGTGACAAATTTTTTAAGACACTAAAGTGTCCTGGAAGTTATCTCAATTGATTTCTTTCATGAAACAAACAAAGGTACCAAGTTACCATTCTTCTGACTACAAAGGTCGAAGACATTTTATAAGATTTCAAAAGATCTTTAAATGACAGAGGGGCTCCGAACCCCCCCAAAAAAAAAACTGTACTCCGAAGTTTTTTCTTTGCGCATAACCATCTTTGAATACAGTTCGAAGTTGCTTATACCCAAAGAGGGGCTAGTAATATGGAGACAATTTTAAATCGGCATTCATTATCGAAATAAATATATTTACAGATTACATTATGAAAAATTGGTATCTATACCAAGAAGGAATCGGAGACCTCTTCGGTCCCGAGAGCTAGGGGTGGAACGACTAGTTCCAACATCGGAAGTTCTAAGAACTTTACGTTTAACTCTCCTCCTCCCCTTCGAAGCTCTAAAATCCTTCTGTTCTTGTTGAAGCTCGGCCCAAGTTCGAAGCCGCTCGGGGCTTCTCTCCCAGCTTCTAAGATCTTCAGATCTCTTATTTTGGGCTTCACCTTCGTCTTCGGACCGATTAGTGTCTTCAGAAGACGAGGTGTTTGCGTCAATCTCTTTATCTTCCTCTTTAATATAAGACAATATGTCTTTGATTACTTCGGGCGCAATAACGCCGGAGTCATCTCGAGGAATAAGAAATCGAGGACGCTTATAACTCTTTAGAAGTTCGAAGGTGTTCCACAATGAACGAAGTTCGCTGTTAAGTTCTAACACTTCGATATCTTCCATGAGAGGCAAAGCCTAAAAATATGATAAACAAGATTTTCATTGATAAATGTTTACAAGCATAAAGCTTTACATGATTAGAAATCCTAAAATATTTCTAAACCTGCGGGTTCGAAGGAGGTTGACTGCTCGAAGCTTGGTTTCGAACTTGCTTCTGGCGTTGGCCTTCATCAATCCAAGCTTTGATCGCAGAACGACCTTCGGCTCTCCATGAAGTTTGGAAGGCTCGCCAAGCAGCAGCTACACCTTCGGAAGGTTTGAGAAGTCGGTCGTCGTCGAAGGTGATTGGACCTCTTCCTGCGTCCGAAGTTATTGATCGGCCCAAATCCTCGTAATAGCGAAGTAGACCAACAGCAGACACTTGTCCGGAGAGTTCTCCGTATCTAATGCCCGCTGTCTTCATCTGCTTCGCTACCCCTTGGATCCTTTTTAACCGGCGCAAAAGGCTGATATTATCATCAGAAGGGAGAATTCCGGTAGTACCGAAGTACTCCAGGACTTCTAACAACTGATTCATAACCTCCGCAGCCACCTTCTCAGACTTCAACTTATCTTCGTTCAGCGCATCCTTCGTCGAAGTAACTTCGTCCAAAACCCCAGAAAGCCTAGCATTCTCAGTGGTCAAAGTGTTTTTCTGTGTCAACAATTGGCTAGCTTCCTCTTCAAGCCGGACGAGCCTAGACCCTGCAGTAGCATGCTCCGCCCGCAGTTTTTCAATCTCTGCTCGAAGCACAATCCTTTCCGCTTCGAGCTCTTTCTTTACAGCTTCCAAGCTTTGCCTGGCCCTTCGCTCTGTTGATATTATATTGTCCATTTGAGTCACTCGACTTTCAGAGATGTTAAAATTCCTTTGAAGAGTGCTATTTTCTTCCCGAAGCCGAGCGATTTCTTCGTCATTGCATAGACTTGCAGCTCGGGCCAAGACAGTTTGCTGTCAAAATAAAAACTAAAGTAAATATTCATTCGAAGATAAATTCTATAATAATTCACAGTTGCTTCGTACCTGATAGGCTGTACGTTCAATAATGGCATTAAGCTCCGTCCTGTCAGCCTTGCGCAGGATGGCCACTAATTTGGTCTCCCCTATGTCACGACTAGCTCGATCCAAAGGTTCGAGCAAAGTCCGAAGACCAGTTGTTTGCCCTAAGAAAGGAGCCAGCAAGGGGAGCATGCTTATTGCCTCTTGATCATCCTCGTTCAACGAAGGACCGGAGCTTTGGCCTATGGTCTTCGGAGCCACTGGAGTTTGAGCTTCCCTGGAAGATTGGCTCTCGTCTGTTGAATCAGACGGAGTTGATTCGGAGCTTATAGCAGGCAGGGGCTCTATTTGTCTTTTGCCTCTTCCAGGTCCCTTTTGAGTAACTCTCAGGGCTGGCTCCGAAGTCGTCGAAGGACCAGGAATTATTTCCTCCTGACGGACTTCTTCCATAGGAATGGGCTCTGTAAAATAATGAAAAGTATTATACATAGTATAAATACTCAAATAAATACAAAAAGTTCTTCGAAGTCTACCTTCGGCCGTCTGCGGAGGAGTCATCGTCAGACTGTTTGGTGGATCGAAAGCTAATTCTTCATCTGAATCAGCTGTTAAATTTTGGACTACAGGAGCATCGTCCTGGGCAGTCCTTGTTGCTTCTTCGGGAATCGAAGCCATAGTAACTCCGACCCCACCTTCATTCACAGGAACTCCGTCCTGAGTTACATCTTCTTGAACTACCGAAGTCCTTGGTTGATCAACATTTTCCCCAGACTCCGGTATGTTCGCAGGTACTTCGGCTTGTGCAGCCCTTTGAGTTTCATTCTCTTCCATCAGGTGCACAAGTAACCTCCCTATTTCTTCTTGGGAGTCGGAAACCGAAGCTCTTGAGCTCGAAGGTGCAGGGTCTAAAGGTGCGAGGTTCTTCGGCTTCCGAGCCACCCTCTTCACCGGAGTTTTTGCTGAACTTGAAGTTCCAGCTTCGGCTTTCCTTTTCTGAGGCCCTTTCTCCAAAGGCACCCAATACATCAGAGGGGGAGGAGTGAGTTTCAGCATTCCCCATACTCTGTTAAATCTCTCCCAACTCCCAACCAGTTTAATTCGCCACTCTTTCTCAGTCGGAGTTGGAGCACCCAAGATCTTTTCTGAAGCCCTTATAATCTGTTCTGAAGTAACAGGGGCTGAAGATTCTACAAAATAAATAATTCAAGTCAGTTTTTCTTCGAAGTAAATATGTTTAATGCATGTTGTTTTCGAAGTTACCTGTAGGACTTGAAGTCAAGTTAATTCTGCGAAGACCGCCTTCGGAGTCATCTTCGAAGATAATAGGCCAGTTGGCCATCAGTGGAGGAATTTGAAGACCGATGAATTCTTCAGCCAAATCTCGCATACTGAGCCTTCGGCTAACTTTTTCAAGCAGATTCAGACGGGCTTTGAATTGGCCTTCGTCGGGACGCACCAAAGCTTCTTTTCGGAATTGGATTTCTCTAAGGGGTCCGGCCAGAGGATTGCTTGCCCCAACTTCGGCATAGAACCATTTCAAAATCCAATCGGTGTACCATCTGGCGTTGATGGCTTTAGCAGGAAAGCGAAGGGCATACTCATCCCGAAGTCTAAAGTTGATACTGCCAAAAGATGTTACTACTTTTTCACCTCCGGGAGTTACGAAGGTTTTTGGTTGGCAGGTTGCTCTATGTAATGCAGCGAAGATTTCCGCCCTTCCTTCACATCCTTCGGCTCTTAAGGCCCACTCAAAGATAGCTAATCTAGCTACCGCATTCGGAGATAATTGGGGGAGAGTTATATGGAACAGGTCGAGTACCTCTGCCAAAAAGTCCACTGCAGGAAGACCCAAACCAGCTTCGAAAAAAGCTTCGAACACTACTACTTCTCCGGGTCTTGGCACTGGAATCACTTCTTTCCCTGGTTTCCGAATCATAACTCCCGCACCAATATTTCCTCCTACTGCGATTGCCAAGGACTCTCTTTTGCAGGTCGAAGGCCCCAATTCAAAGGATTGATCCAAATATTTGGTCGATGGAGGGCACAGACCTTGGTCATCGGCGGTTTGGGGATTTCTTCCCCCTGCCGCCATGGAAATCGTCGCCTGCGTCGAAGGTGCCGCCGCCAATGTCGCCGCCGCTGCTGCTGCGGCTGCCTGCTGCCGAGCCAAGGCCGAAGGAGGCGCAGATCCCTTGGTCTTCACCATCGCGATTGCCGGATTGATCTGAAGGAATGGAGACTAGGGCTCAAGAACTCGAAAGCTAGGGCTCAAGAACTCAATGGGCTCAAAAAGCTTTTGACTGAGAGGAAGCGGTGAAAAGGTAATCGGGTAAGTTTTGGGGCTCTTTATTTATAGCCTAATCTTTCCGTTTGTTACCGTTTGGGCTTTGCCCTTTCGCATTCTCGCCTGTTATTTTCCTCCGAAAATAACGCCTCGTATAGCTTCCGTTAGAAACAGAAACTAACGGCTATTTTTTCTAAGTCTAAAAAGACTTTCGAACTTCCTGAGTCAGTTCTAAGATAGTTCGAAAGGTAATTACCTTATGACTGATTCGAAGTTCATATCTTCATGCATTTCGGAGATAAAACGAAAATCAATAACCCCTATGATTGGTTATCTTTTCTTTCCGTATACTGCTCTCCTAACGTTACAGGTCGAACGGAGAAGCGTATTCGAGGGGCTACTGTTGGGAGAAAATATCTCATCTTCGGGTTTATTGCCAAAGCAGCATGAAGACAGCCAACTAGTTCGAAGATTGTTCGAAGACCTTCTTCGAAGATGCTCGGAACCTGGTTCGAAGCCCGAAGACAGGCACTGGTTCGAAGTATGTCTTCGAACCAAAGCCCTTCAGGATCTTTTCTGCCAGCTAAGATGGAAGACTTATCTTCTATCCTATTAGATTAGTCTTTTACCATTTTAGCCCTATTAAGGAAACCGAATAGTTTCCTTAATGTCGGTTGTAATAGAGGGGTAAATAGGTCTTTTCCTTAATGTTTAGGCCTATAAATACCCCCCATTTCATCCTGTAATAGGGACCGATTACAAGTGATTCAATACACACTTTCGAACTATTCTGAGCTATTATCCTTTCGGAGGCTTAGAACAGTTTGCTTCACAAACACTTCGTTTGTTAGTTTCTTTTCTACAGAAACCTGTTAGCGTAATCTTTTACGCCAACAGAAAGTAACTATGACCAGTGAAGAGAGAGCTATCATCACTTTTTAGATGTCAAACCAGAAGCACGGAAGACTTCGTCTACATCAGATCACACTAGAAGAAGTACCGGTAGCCTAGGAATACCCGAACATCTTTCTTGAGGATTTGCCAGGGATGCCACCCAAGAGGGATATCGAGTTCAGGATTCACCTAGTGCCCAGGACATCTCCCATCTCTAAGCGACCCTACTGGATGGCCGCAAACGAGTTGGCAGAGATGAAGCAGCAGACAGAGGACCTTGAGCGGAAAGGGTACATAAGACCCAGCACATCCCCGTGGGGAGCCCCCGTCATCTTCGTTGAGAAGAAAGAAGATAAGGCTAAATGGATGTGTGTGGATTATAGGGCCCTAAATGAGGTTACCATCAAGAACAAGTACCCTCTACCCAGGATTGACGATTTATTCGACCAATTAAGAGGGGCCACGTTATTCTCCAAGATTGACCTTCGATCAGGGTATCACCAGTTGAGGATAAGAGAGGAAGACATATCCAAGACAGCCTTCACGTCCCAATATGGATTATATGAGTGCACCGTTATGTCATTTGGATTAACCAACACCCTCGCCTTCTTCATGGACATGATGAATAAAGTGTTCATGGAGTACTTGGATAAATTTATAGTGGTATTCATAGACGATATCTTCATTTATTCCAAGAGCCGAGAAGAGCATGAGACTCACATCCGGTTGACCCTAGGAAAACTCAGGGAACACCAGTTATACGCCAAGTACAACAAGTGCAAGTTTTGGACGGCAAAAGTGAAATTTCTAGGACATATTATCTCGGCACAAGGCATCATGGTAGACCCTGCCACCGTGGAAGCATTAACGGATTGGCTGCCACCTACCAACGTATCGGAGATACGAAGTTTTCTGGGACTAGCAGGTTACTACCGTCGATTCATTGAGAATTTCTCAAAGATAGCGAAGCCCATGACCAAGTTGCTACAGAAAGGAGAGAAGTTTGAATGGACTCCGAAATGTGAGGAAAGTTTTCAAACCCTCAAGACGCAGTTAGTATTGGCACCCATCTTAACCCTACCGGACATAAGGAAGGACTTTCATATCTATTGCGACGCGTCTCGCCAGGGTTTGGGATGTGTCCTTATGCAAGACGGGAAAGTTGTTTCATACGCCTCATGGCAATTAAGACCGCACGAGTGTAACTACCCCACCCATGACTTAGAATTGGCTGCCGTAGTGCATGCTCTGAAGATTTGTAGGCACTATCATGTTGGAAACCGATGTGAAGTCTTCACGGACCACAAGAGTTTGAAGTATATCTTCACGCAGCTGGATCTCAACCTTAGACAGAGGCGATGGCTAGAATTGATAAAGGACTATGACTTAGGCATTCACTACCATCCCGGCAAAGCAAACGTGGTGGCTGATGCTCTAAGTCAAAAAGGATGCTCTACCACTATCATGGTGTAGGATCATGTGCCTCTGTTATATAAGGAGATGGAGAGGTTAAACCTCGGAATAACCACTGGAGCTTACTTAGCCACACTAGAGGCAAGACCCATCCTAATCGACCAGATTCGCGAAGCTCAGTTGGAAGATCCGGACATAGCAGCAATCAAGAACATGAGACAGGGCAAGGCACCAGGGTTCTCAGAGGATGAGAACGACACCGTATGGTTTGGAACCAGGTTGTGTGTGCCTGATAAACCGAAGTTAAGGCTTGAATGCTTCCAAGCACTCAACCACATTTCCCCAGATGGCCGGATACAGGGACGAGCAGGATATTGCGGTGTATTCTTGACCGCGATGGTAGGAGCAGGTGTCTCCCTTCCCATCGTGGAAACCTCCTCCGTGGTAGCTCCAGCGGTGGGTGGAGGACCCATTGACCTCCTTGGTGAAGAAGGCCAGACGTCGCCATATCGCCTAGCGGTGGCATCTCAGCACCCAGTGGCGCTGCATCATCACCTTCCACACTCGAGAGGACTAGAGATCTCTGAGCCTCAGATGGCCTCGATGGTGCCACATAAACCACCATGTCGGTGGTAGACATGATAATATTGGCTGCCCTAACCAGATTGGGCTCAGGCAGTGTCGATGGATCAACACTACAAAAAGGAATTTGAGACAATCATGAAAACCAATCGAGAGGATCAAGTTCCCAACATCATTACCATGTCGACCGCCGTAATACCAACTTCTTCGTCCGCAAACTAGGACCCACACCTGGGGCAAAACTGGTCGGTGAGATCGAAGAAGGAGATGGTGGACATGAAGGTGAAGGAGGAGGTGGGGTGGATACAGAGGACGATGACACTGTGGCCCCACTATCACCGGAGTCATCTTAGATGTCTCCCAGTCGGTGCTAGCCTTCGGAGGCCCCTTTGCCATCTTCTCAAACACTGCCGCCCTAGCCGAACTCTTGGTTGACCGCTGACTAGGTGAAGCCTCCGCCGACTTCTTTTGTTTCTTCGCCTAAGGAGGACAAGCTTCCTTGTCCTTCCTCTACTTTTTGGACACGCCGTCATCTGGCCCAACGTATTTTTGCCCGACTACCCGAGGGTACTCCGGTAGTGGTGGTAGAGAGACGAAGGCCGCTCTACCCTGCACATCTCAAGGTTAATACTTGGAAGATGATCTGTAAAACTCCAAATACACCCATCAAAAAGGAAGAGCAACCTTACCTCTGGGCGAGGAAAGCTGAGTTTGAAGGGACGAGGGGAGGGATAACTCTTGATATCTAGCTTGCTGGCGAAGACACTCCTTGCCCTTGCCTCTGCCTCCGTCCCGCTCAGTTCCTGTACCGACTTCCTAGTCTGGTCCCTAAGGCCCGAATACTGAAATTCTGAGTGAAGCCGCTACTTCAGCTGCTGAACCTGACGAAGCATGATGTTCAATGCCACGTGGAGACCGGTGATGTTGGCTCCCCGAAGCTGATGAACCAACTTTGCCAACTCATCGACCTGCCTCTGTTCCTCCGTCAGGCACCGGTTGGTCCAAGTGAGTGTTGTCTTCGACACTTGTTCTATCTCCAGAGAAAAGGATGACTCGTGATTGGCCAAGTAAAACTAACCCCAATGCCAGCCCTTGTTGGAAGTCGGAAGCAGCACCAAGATGTACTCTGCCGCCTTTCCATCACGAAGCTGGAGTCCACACCCTCCGACCACCTTACTACCAGCAGACCACAAGGAGAAGAAATGGCGAAAAGATTGAAATGGGGCTCAATCCATTGAAAAGCATCACACACGCGGATAAAGATAACTAGGTGGAATATGGAGTTGGGATTCAAGTTGCAAAGAGAAATGTCGTAGTGATGAAGAACACTTCGAAGAAAAGGATGTGTTAGCAACCCAAAACCATGAGAGAAGAAGGAATCAAAAACCACAAGCTCATGGGTATCAGGAAAAGGGAATTACATGCCGCCGACTACACGCCTCGAAGACAAAAGCTTCAGTGGGATTTTGCCATGGCCCTCCAGTGTCGACACTACTTCTTGTCCCGTTGTCGATGATCAGAACTCCTTCGCCCGATCGACCGATCTCTGAGAAGTACTCACCGCCATCAAAGCCTTGGAGGAAGATGCCAGAGGCTGGAGATTGAACATCCAGCGGGCTTTGTGATAGCAAACTACGTAGTTGCAATACCGAGTACGGTTGTGAGGCGCTAATGGATAAAATGAAGGAAAAGTTGTGGGAACTAGGGTGAAGGATCAAGGTACACCAAGGAAATTATTTATAACCTTTTGCTTCCCCCTCAAACTGTTTCAGATCCCTGAAGTGCCACGGTTGGCAAACACGCGACCCTAAGCATCCTCTCCATCAATTGTGCCACCATAGTTTCTAGAACTACCAGAAGATTTCAAATTGCGTGGATGACGTTGAAGTAAAAAGCAGTAGTTGCTCTCATTTCATCTACTGAAAATAACATCAGAAGTTACACAAATCCATTCAGAACTGACGACACTAATAGGTTCTAGTCCGTTTGGCCTCTTTCATCGAAAAAGGATTCAGACAACTCTACTAGTAGATGACGCCTCATGTTTTTAGAAAATATTTGAGACTAAAGCTTATTCTTCGAAGAAACATTAGTCTCAGAGGCTGCACTCGGTTGGTGCACCGATTGGGAAGATTATGTCACCAACAATTACTTGGAGCTCTTTCCATCTACTCCGGATTAATCACACGCTAAAAAAGCTCAGGAGCTGCTATTGGGGATATGACCCCGGATACTGTAGGACTGAAAGTAGCGACCGAAGGGGGTAAATGGGTGCCTAAAAATATTCTTTTGAATCAATGGCCTTCTCCCAACACCGAACGCACCTCAAAAGACAATCAGCAGAAGCAAAATAGATCACAAGTACTAAAAATAACCTAGCCTAAAAACGACCGGTGTCCTAATCGAAAAGACACCAATAAAGTGCTTAAAGGCAGATCAACAATGCATCCAACTCAAAGTCATTATAGGAAGCGCAACTAAAAATATCAACGATATTCAATCATCTAATTAGATAAAATAAATGATGTAAATATACGTGCTCACAGATGATTCAAAATGCACTAAAGAAACACAAATACATCAATACAGCATTCATAGTACGATGTGAAGAATAAAAATGCTAGCAATATTTAGCACATAATGTTCAGAAATAAACTTTTATAAGTGCACAAGTATTGAGACGAATTTTACTGTGATGCGGAAAAATTAACGAGTACAATGCAGATTTAATCCGACCAGCTACTAAACAAAAAGCTTAGACACGTTTTTCAAGAAAGAACAAACAATTTGCTGTGCTAATTTGGTTGCTACAGTACCTTGTTTCTTCAGCACGCAACGCCGCATGTGCTGCCTTCGATGTGCTGTCCCCAATGCGTGTGCTGCTGCTGTCGTGGGTTCCGTGCTGCTGTTATGCGCCGAATCCTCCGCCAAGCCTCCTGCATGCGCCGCGCTAGCACAAAGCTACCTCCGCCTTGCTGTCTTCCACAATGCTATTGCAGCAGCTGCTCCTGGCGCATTCCCCAAGTACCCTGCATTGCAGCCGAAAGCTGCAGAAGATTCGCAGTAGCTTTCCGCCAGGTCCAATCAAACGAGAAAAAAAACACGCCGGGAGCTAATGCCTCCGAAAAACTGCGGGCGCAGAAAAACAGCCCGCGTGCTGCTGCTCTGAAAAACCCCGCCGTTCCCACTGAAGCTGGGTGGCGCCGCGTGCTGGCTTGAGCACCAAGCCGTTCGATTCCACCTGACGCGCTGCGAGAAGCCTCCACCAAAGCCACGAACGTCCAAGCAGCACGTGCCACACGCCCTGCGCCTGATGGCTATGCGCCGACCGCTCCTTCTAGCCACATGCAGCCACAGCGTCGTGGGCTCCCGTGGGTAGGCGGTGCTGAAGAACCATGCAGATGAATCGTAGGCGATGGCGCCGGTTTTCGGCTTAGAGAAGAATTCGCGTAGGCAGCAAAGTCCCGGCGGCGCAATTTCAAACATGAGAACAATGGGTTGGGGCCTATTTATAGGCAGCCCAACAAATTGGAAAAAGATAAATTTACCCCTAGGGTAAATTACACAGACGCTGAAAATAAAAATGGAAACGACCGAAATGCCCTTAGGGTTTTTTATAGACTCGAATAACACAGACTGTGGGCCTAAACGAAAAATAGTTAAATCCTAAATAAAGATAATTAGCGGTCATCAGTTTTGCGCCAAAACTGACAAAGCGTCCTCCGTCTTCGCACCGAGTACCTGGATTGGGCCGGCCCGATTACGCGGCTCCCTCAGCCTGGCAATCGCTCGCCGCCCGTGTACCTGAGTCAATCCCAGTCAACAGACCAGTGGATCCTCTGCAGCTCCTAGCCCATGTACCCGGATTGGGCTGGCCCGACTCTGCAGCCCCTCTGCCCGGTAGTCGCTCGCCGCCCGTGTACCTGAGTCACACGCGGTCAAGACACGATAGGTCTCATCTTCTCTTCACGTCATCTCTTTGACTTTCGTTGACAATCACTCATCACATCTGGAGCCATAAGGCCCATGCTCTTCAACATGGCTCCTCAATCTCCCCCTTGATGAGTGCATTATCAACACTCTCTTCATCATCTCTTCACAACCTGCAAAATACGTGTAAACACAAAAACAAAAACAAAATAAGACAGAAAGAAGAACATAAAATAGAAGGTTTAACCCTAATGACCAAAAGCCGAACAAAAGCCAGAAAGCGGTCATTATAGTTAAACAAAAATAAAAACTCAAAAACAAGTGCAATCTCAGAATTATCAATAAGGATATCCATAGAGTAAGGGAAAAAGAGACTAAAAACTCCCCCTGAAATAAATCCCAGAGAAAACCAAAACTCCCCCTAAACTCTTCTAAAAGATAAAGTAATCGCAAAATTTCTCCCCCTTGTTGACAATTGGACTCATCAAGTGAGACTAAATACACTGAAAAGAGACACATACTCAAACTCCCCCTGAAATGCAGCTCCCCCTCAAAATATGCAATGAATGCAACTGGGGTGCAAGTGGAGTGTAAAAAGCATGCTTCTCAGATATGATTGACTGCAATGACACAATCTAGCAAGTATAGCAAAAGACATATTGTCTAAGACACATGGCATGATCAGTGCAAGAGATGATATCCAAAGAAAGTGATTTAGCACGCATTTTTCGATTTTAGAAAACAAAAGCATCACCACATTTTCTAGTAGACAAGCAAAGTAAAGCATGAGATGCAAAGGCTAGCAGATATCTACCAGGATAAGCATTGTCCAGAACAAAGTGCTTCAGCAAACTTGTTATCTTCTTAATTTTCAGGCTTTTCTTTTCCCTTTACATTTTTGCCAGGGGTTATTTGCATGTCAAACCCTATGCTAACCAACCAAGTTAAGCCTAGGCCAGAACTGGACCATCGGAAGCTTAAAACATTGGTATTGGCATACCTTACACTGTCCTAGTTCATACCAAAGTGATATTGTAAGCAGTCCAGAACAATGCAATACGACGAAGCAAACCCACCTGGATCTTTTCACTTAAGTATAAAAGGCATGGATTTTTCATTTTTCTGATTTTTTATCATTTTCATAGGACCTTTTCCATGTTTAAAGCATATAGATGTACAAGTTGCATATATGCATCTAAGTAAGGATCTAATTTTTCAATTTCAAAGAATAAAAGCCATGCATATGATAGATATCAGACATATCATATGAACTGAAGCAAAGCATGATCATCAGCATGTATTCAAATGCATATACTAGCTAGAATAAGTAAAGCAGATCAATCATATAACAGAAGCAAGCTCAAAGTGTGATATGTGAATATGCATGATATAAACTCACACAAAAAGACTCAAGAAAGAGTAAAGAAGAAATAAAAACTAACTCAAAATATCCTAAAAAGGATACACAACTCCAAAATCCCCTCGCAAATGCTGAAAAGTAGACTGATCTAGGGGTTTGGTAAAAATGTTAGCCAACTGCTCATGGGTATCAACATGAACAAGGTCAATGACCCCTTTCTCATATTGATCCCTCAGAAAGTGAAAGCGTACATCAATATGTTTTGTTTTTGAATGAAGACATGGGGTTTTTCCCTACACTAATCGCACTGGTGCTATCACAAAACAAAGGAACTCTAGCAGGGAAGAACAACCCAAAATCTCTCAACGTGGAAATCATCCAAACCAACTATGAGCAACAGCTAGCAGTAGCTACATACTCAGCCTCTGTGGTAGAAAGTGCAACTCCAGATTGTTTTCGAGAAGACCAAGAGACAAGCGAAGAACCAAGAAACTAGCAAGTACCAGAAGTCGACTTGCGATCCAGCCGACACTCACCAAAATCAACGTCGGAAAAGCCAGATAATTCAAGAGACGATGATGCTGAGTAGTAAAGACATAGATCAGGTGCATAGGTAAGGTACCTAAAAATACGTTTGACAGCCTGCCGATGAGATGCGCGTGGTGAAGACTGAAAGTGTGCGCATAGTCCCATGGCAAACTGAATGTCCGGTCTCGTTGCCGTCAAGTACAGCAGCGATCCGATCATCCCTCGATACTCTATCTTGTTAACCTTGACGCCACTCTCGTCCTTGTCTAGGGCCCCGGATGTACACATTGGGGTCATCTGAGGCTTCATCTCTCCACCAAAGTCAAACTTCTTCAGCATGTTCCGCATGTACTTGCTCTAGTGGATGAAGATGTCGTCCTTGGTCTGCTTGATCTAGAGCCCTAAGAAGTAATTTAGCTCACCAATGAGGCTCATCTCAAACTCACTAGTGCATCTGCTCAGAAAAATTGGACACAAGCTCATTAGTAGAACCACCAAAAATAATATCGTCCATGTAAATCTGAGCAATCAAGAAGTCTAAGCCATCTTTGAGAAAGAAAAGAGTCTTGTCCACATAACCCATCACAAAGCCACTCCCAAATAAAAACTATTTTAAACGGTCATACCAAGCCCTAGGGGCTTGCTTCAGACCATATAAATCTTTCTGCAACTTAAAAACATGTCGAGGAAACTTAGGGTTCTCAAAACCGGGGGTTGCCTAACATAGACCTCCTCCTCTATATACTCAGTTCAGAAAAGAACTCTTGACATCCATTTGAAAAAGTTTAAAACCTTTAGAAGCAGCGAACACCAAAAGAATGCAAATGGACTCAAGACAGGCAGCAGGAGCGAAGGTCTCCTCAAAGTCAATACCCTCTTTCTGGCAAAAACCCTGGTCAACTAATCGAGCTTTGTTGTGCACCACAACCCCATATTCACCTTGCTTGTTCTTAAACACTCTCTTGGTGCCTATGGGGTTGCATCTAGGTGGCAGCTTAACTAGTGTCCAAACCCGATTACGAACAAAGTTCTCAAGCTCTTCTTGCATGGCGTTTATCCAATTTGCATCAGAAAGAGCATGAGGAACATCTTTGGGCTCAAAAGTGCAACAAATGCAGACTCAGCAAACACAGCAAGTGAGCCAACAGAAGAACACAAATATCTCGAAGTGAGATAACCGATGATGAGCTCTGAGGGGTGATCACAATGAACTGCTCAGGATCCTAGGTGATCTGAGGTCACCTCACCGGAGTTAGCAGCTGGCACCTCTAGACTCGACTGAGTGGTCTCGATCGAAGTGGAAGAAGTAATCTGAGGTCCGCCCTCATCCTTAGTCGAAGTCTTAGAGGGTGTGGGGTTTGCAGGCTATGCAGAAGGCCCACCCTCATCAACAATAGGAACGTCATCATCTTCCTCAAAGATGGACTCTCCAAGCTCATCATCTCCAGAAAGCTCAAAAGAAGGAGTCAGCGAAGGCATGGACTCATCAAAAGAAACCTCGCAAGTCTCGACAAGCTACTGAGAATCGAGGTTCCAAACACGGAAGCCTCGAGAATGCAAAGCTTAACCAAGAAATACTCCAACTCAGCAATGAGACTCAAACTTGTCCAAATTCTCTCCCTTCTTGAGCACAAAGCACTTGCACCCAAACGCTCGCAAGTTACTCACTTTAGGCTGTCTGCCGAACTGCAACTCATATGATGTCTTACCTAAGTAAGCTCTAAGAAAAATGCGGTTGGCCAGATAGCAAGCCGTGTTCATGGCTTCAGCCCAAAACTACCTAGGAGTCCTATGCTCATTGAGCATCGTCTTGGCCATCTCGCCTAGCGTGCGGTTCTTTCGTTCCACAACGCCGTTCTATGGGGGACTGTAAGGAGCAGAAAACTGGTGCTCAAGACCCTAATCACTACAGAAGCTGACGAACTGAGAGTTCTTGAACTTAGAGCCATTGTCAGAGCGAATTGCTCGCATCCGACTATTGTTCTCATTCTTCAACTTAAAAATTAGGTCATGAACAAACTGAAAAGCCTCATCCTTAGACTCCAAAAAGAAAACCCACGAGAATCGAGAAAAGTCGTCAACTATCACAAGCGTGTACCACTTCCCACCGACTGAGCGTACCCGAGCTGGACCTACAGTATCCATGTGTAACAGCTCTCCCTGGTAGGAAGTCATCACCTGAGTCACAGGTGCGTGAGAAGCGGCAACCATTTTCCCATGACGATAGGGATGGCAAACTAGATCCTTCTCCATCTTAAGCGTGAGCAATCCTCGGATGAGGTCCATAGAGCTCAATCTGACTAGCAGATCAAAGCTCAAATGACCTAACCTCCTATGCCACTTCCAAAGCTCAGAGGAGGATCCAGCAATCAAATAACGAGAAGGGCCAAAAGAAATAGAGAAATCAATCTAAAAAACCTTACTGAAGGGTAAGATCTGGCCAACAAAGATCCTCTAGAATCAACAACAGATGACATGCCCTTCTTAAAGCGAACCTCTAAACCATCCTCAAGAAGTTGCGAAATAGAGATCAAATTAAAATTCAAGTTTCCAACCCCACTACATGACTAATGGCACTCTCAAAGTCAGCCTTGGTGTAAGTGTAACCTACCCCAAACCCATCCTGCCTCTTGAACTGCTGGATCATCATGCCGAGCTGTGGCTCTATAGCACTCACCCAACTCAGGATCTGACGAAGGTAAAAGTTCTCATTCTGAGCATCAGCTAGCTCCTCTGTCAAGGAAGCTAGCACCTCCAACTGAGACAAGCAGATCTCACACTCTCTATCAACTTGAACAGACTTCTCAGCTTCTAGCTTGATCAGTTCTAATCTTAGGGACATGCAGTTCTCACAAACAGTAGGTGGAACTGACAAGGTCTCAAACTCTAGCTTAGTCTGCTCCAGCTCAGCTTCTGACTCTCGCTAACTCGCCCAACTGCTCATCACTCTTGGCTCTCAGCTCAGCTAAACTAGCTAGATGGGATGGGCAGTCTACACAAAGCACGACGACAGTGGCATGAGCATCTTTCAGCTCCAGCTGAGCGCTTTCAAGCTCAGTGGCCAAAGCATCTCTCTCATCCACCCTCTCTGTGTACCTAGGACTTTAGATTCGCCAGGTCACACAACAACACCTCGCAGTTAGGGCACTCACTGCTACCACCCAAACAAGGAGAAGAAGACAAACTCTCAATCTTTCCATTGGCCATGACAAGCTCACTCTCAAGCTCATCTATCCTCTTCTTAGCCCCTCTAAGCAGTTTCTCCCGATACCTCAACTCCTGACGGTTCTCTTCTAGCAAATTAACGACTTCTTGTTCATAGGAAGATACCTTTTCACCGTCGTCATTGTTGGAGTTGTCGAAGAAGCCCTTTTCTTCCTTATCCCCAAGAGCCATTGAGCGGAAGCTCTTGCGGGATCTTCGACTATGACGCGAGCGACTCTTCGGCTTGTCCCCAAAGGCCATAAAGCAGAGGCCCGCTGGATCGTCCCTGTCCTTCCCCTTCTTGATCATGATCTCTTCATCACTTGAGCTTGAAGACGAGGAAGAAGATGATGACCTCTTGGAGTAGCTTCTCTCCATCTCGGCGAAGAAGGCCTTATCTCGCTTATTGTTCTCACGCTGGTAGTCCTTCAGGGCCTTTGGAAAGAACCTCGTCTTGGGCTTGCCCTTTGTGAAGGTGGAGTTGTCGTGCTTGCCAGAGTCATAGGAGCTACCGCCAGTGCCCTTCTTGTAACTCTTCCGCTTGGGGCAGTCGGCGTTGAAATGACCTAGATCACCACACTCAAAGCATCAATATTTTGTGCCGTGTTTTTTGAACATTCGTTTATCATAGACACGATGCACCCAGTTGTTAAACAGACACAAATCATCATCTCCTAGCGAATCTAGGTTGTTCTCAGTGATAGACATCAAAGAGAATGTAGCACAACTCAAAGCAGTAGGATCAGCAGAAGGCCTCAGAAGGGCCAGAGTTTATGAGCTAGAACCAGTGAGATTTGATCTCAACTGGATATCAATCTCTGAGGCCTTGAGCTTACTGAAAAGCTCTGCAACAGTCAAGTTATCATAGGAAGCGCTCTCAACAATAGAGGATACCTTGATCTCCTAGATCTTAGGGTTCAAGGTATGAAGAACCTTGAGCACATGTTCTTGATCTGAGACCAGCTGATCACGATCGGCCTTGCTGGCCCGAAGCTTGTTAATGATTGACTGAAAACGACCAAACAAAGCTTCATACTCATGCTGGTAGGTCTGATAGAGCCTAGCCTTGACCTGAGCTGTCCCCTCATGGTGTGCCTAGAGGGTAGCCCAGATCTCTCGAGTAGTGTCGAGATGGCTAACACGCTCAAACTCACTGGGAGCTAAACCAGAAAATAAAATGTTCACCGCTTTGCTATTGTTTTGATGCTGGACGACTATCTCAGGAGAAGTGCGCTCAGCAACAGGAAGCACATAAAAAGTATCGTGAACACAAATATCCCAAATGTTCGAGCTCTGGCTCATGAGATAGGCTCACATGCAAGTCTTCCAATAAGTGTAGCCAAAAGCTTCAAAGGACGGGACCTTGCCAGAGGAAGTCATGATCACTACCTTGGGATAGAATCTGGTTAAGGTATGCAAAAACCCTAACCAAGCTCTGATACCACTTGTAGGACCGAAAGTAGCGACTAGAGGGGGGTGAATGGGCGCCTAAAAAATATTCTTTCGAATCAATAGCCTTCTCCCAACATCCAATGCACCTCAACAGACAATCAGCAAAAGCAAAATAGATCACAAGTACTAAAAATAATCTAGCCTAAAAACGACCGATGTCCTAATCGAAAATACACCAACAAAGTGCTTAAAGGCAGATCAACAATACATCCAACTCACAGGCATTACAGGAAGCACAACTAAAAATATCAACGATATTCAATCATCTAATCAGATAAAATAAATGATGTAAATAGACATGCTCACAGATGATTCAAAATGCACTAAAGAAGCACAAATACATCAATACAACATTCATAGTACAATGTGAAGAATAAAAATGCTAGCAATATTCAGCACATAATGTTGAGAAATAAACTTTTATAAGTTCCCAAATATTGAGACGAATTTTACTGTGATGCAGAAAAATTAATGAGTACAGTGCAGATTTAATCCGGCCAGCTACTAAACAAAAATCTTAGACAAGTTTTTCGAGAAATAACAAATAATTTGTTGTGCTAATTTCATTGCTACAGTACCTTGTTTCTTCAGCATGCAACACCACATGTGTTGCCTTTGATGTGTTGTCCCCAATGCGTGTGCTGCTAGTGTCGTGGGTTCCGTGCTGCTGCTATGCGCTGAATCCTTCGCCAAGCCTCCTGCATGCACCGCGCTAGCACAAAGCTACCTCCGGCCTGGCTGTCTTCCACAACGCTGCGGCAGCAGTTGCTCCTGGCGTGTTCCCCATGTACCCCGCACGGCAGCCGAAAGATGCAGAAGATGCGTAGTAGCTTTCCGCCAGGTCCAATCAAACCAGAAAAAAAAACATGCCAGGGAGCTAATGCCTCTGCCAAAATTGTGGACGTAGAAAAATAGCCTGCGTGCTGCTGCCTCTGAAAAACCCCATCGTTCCCGCCGAAGCTAGGTGGCGCCGCGTGTTGGCTTGAGCGCCAAGCCTTTCGATTCCACCTGATGTGCTGCAAGAAGCCTCCACCGAAGCGACTGCCCATCCAAGTACCATGCGCCATGCGCCCTGCGCCTGATGGCTATGCGCCGCTCGCTCGTTCCAGCCACATGCAGCCACTACATCATTGGCTCCCGTGGGTAGGCGGCGCTAAAGAACCACGTGGATGAATCGTAGGCGATGGCACCGGTTTTCGACTCAGAGAAGAATTGGCGTAGGCGGCAAAGTCCTGGCGGCGCAATTTCAAATAGGAGAACAATGGGGATGAACTTTGATGTTTAGATTAAAGTGAGTTGACCCTAACCCTAGGGGGTTGGGGCCTATTTATAGGCAGCCCAATAAAAGGGAAAAAGACAAATTTACCCACAGGGTAAATTACACAGACGCTGAAAATAAAAATGGAAATGACCGAAATGCCCTTAGGGTTTTTTATAAACTCGAACAACATAGACTGTGGGCCTAAAGACAAAATAGTAAAATCCTAAATAAAGATAATCAGCGGTCGTAAGTTTTGCGCCGAAACTGACAAAGCGTCCACCGTCTTCGCACCGACTACTGGATTGGGCCGGCCCGATTCCGTGGCTTCCTCAGCCCGGCAATTGCTCACCGCCCGTGTACCTGAGTCAATCCCAGTCAACAAACTAGTGGATCCTCTGCCGCTCCTAGCGCATGTACTCGGATTGGGCCGGCCCGACTCCGCAGCCCCTTTGCCCAGCAGTCGCTCGCCGCCCGTGTACCTGAGTCACACGCGGCCCAGACACTGTAAGTCTCATCTTCTCTTCACGTCCTCTCTTTGACTTCTGTTAACAATCACTCATCACATCTGGAGCCATGAGGCCCATGCTCTTCAACATGGCTCCTCAGATACCCTTCCAAGTGGTTTTGTGTCGACTGCCAGTTGATCGGTTGACTCATAAAAACTAATTTCGGGGGACCACAAGATCGCGAAGAGCCACACTCGGGAAGAATTATGTCCGAGTGTTGATACTGCAATGGTCGGCCTTCAATTACCAAGGCAATGGTTATGTCCATAAGGGCTATCATTAATTGTAATGATTATTTCTATCAATAACCACCCATTACTTGGTTGTTTCTTTAGTCATTAACATGGTTATTAACCATCTGCTCGATCCCTCTCATATAAAGGGATCATGGGGGAACCCATCTAGAAGACACCGTACGTGCACAACACAAAAGCTATACAATTAGACCATCTAGACAGGCAAGCTATCTAAGCTACTGTCAAACATGCCAGAGGAGACTCCTAGGGGAAAGATTTTCATCAATCAGTCATACACACATGTGAGTAAGGTTATTATCCTTTGGGAGGCCCGAACCTATCTAAAAATTCTCCTGAGTTCTCTCTCTTTCTTTTTTTGCCTCATCTACCGAGGTAACCATTGATTCATAGTCATGACTCTCCCTTCTACGTACATAAATCAAACTATGGGCACCCTCATAGGCTTTTGTTGTTCTGACGAAATGACAAACACTGAGCTTATTCTGAAGGATAGTGCAGGTAGAACATTCAGGCTACACATCCTTTGAACATAAAACAATATCCAATCTAGCCTCTAACTCCTTAACATTCTTGTCTCTCAATTCACTACTTTCAGAAAACAAGGGACAATTCAAACAAGCATTTAAGGGAGAGGATCTAGACTCCTCCTCAATAAGCTTTTTCTTTGAAATCTTAAACCTATTGATGACTTGAGCGTGCACATAACGTAGCTCGGCAAGCTCACTCATAACAATTAAACAAGACTCACATTCAGCATCATTCAACTTAGACCTAATCATGGCAAGTTTAATAAAAGCAGATTCATATCTAGGTCTAAGTTCTTTTAGTTCACGCAAAGCTTTCACAAGTAATCTATCCTAACTGATAATTACATCATTCAATTCATCAACCTTAACTAAAAGTTCATCATAGGATAGCATTACCTTGGTGGAATCTAGCTCATTGTCGTTGTTGTTGATGTTGTCGGCCATGAAGCAAAGGCTGGTTAAGTCTTCCCCTTCTCCTCCTTCTCCTGTGGCTTGTCCTCATCCAAGCTTCGCTCCTCATTGGAAGAGGTGTCTATGTCCCTTAGAGCCAACATGAAAGTGTTGATAGAAAAAATTGTCATTAATGGTAAAAATTATCAAAATATCACTTTTTGGTAGTTTTACCAAATTATGTCGAGACCTGGCGCAGGCAGGTCCAACCAGCCATGTAGGCCAGTAAGACCAGTCATAGGGCTCAGTCAGACCGGCCAGATCTGTATCCGATTCAGATTAGCATATTTGTGTCTATTTTATCTCTAATTAATTATTGACGACTTCGAACCCGTGTCCAACTCAGAATAGAGCCCAAGCACTAATGACCAACCGTTATAAATAGAGGCAAGGCTGATTCAAGGAGCCCCCCTAAAAACCCTAATAGATGCAATCTATTATCTCTTTGAATTGTACCTTTACATTCAATTTACTTTCTTGCCCTAGATTCAATTCAGCACATAGATCTTCGTGAGTTTGCACTAGAAGCTCTCCGTCCACCGTGTTGTAATCACGGTAAGTCCTTGTTGGTTCGCTCGTGAATCGTCCGTTTCATCCACATAACGAATTTCTATTATTTTATCCGTTTTTACCGGGAATTCGGTCTCTTGGCCGAAATACCTTTTGTTTCTGGGTGTTTTTGTAGTGTTTCACCTATCCCATCTTCTCCAAGAAATTTTGTGGCAATCCATCCACGGGAACACGGTCGCCGGAGCCCTAGAGACTATCTTCCAGGAGCCGTCAGTCTGACCGGAGGCCACCCTTTGGTCCGATCGGCCCATGCCGCGCCGTCACCCGGAGCGTCGACATGTAGCGGTGTGACCGGCCATACAAGGATGGTCCTACTGGACCTCGCAGAGGGCCTTGGGGTGCTCCGCATCAACACCGGAGGCTACCCTCCGAGGGGCACCCGTACACTTCGGTCCGACCGGGCGCCGGGCGCCGGTTTGACCGGCTGGGAGACTGAGGCCCCCTCCAGTCATCTTCAAGACTCACTCTAGAGGGCACCCTTCACATACTCTCCATTAGACTGGGAAGTACCCTCTGGTAGGAACGACCAACGGCTATAGCCCCTATTGACTCGAAAACGTGCCCGCCGCACTTAGGCTGGTTCGATGACCCAAAAACATCGCTAAACAGTTGACATCGCATTTCGACAATCCTTAAACCGTGGTAAGGGGATAATAGAGTCGCCAGGTAATCAAATAATAATAATTCTAAAATTACTCAATTAACCGAAGTGTTGGAAAAATAACTAAAGATTAATAAAACCTAATTGAACCCAATCGGCCAGAACAAGGTCGGTCAGACCGAAGCGTACTAAGTGGTCAGGACCGGCTAGGGGCATCTGGTCAGACCAAAGGTATGCCACCAGTCGGACCGGCAGTGCGACAGGTTGGCCAAAGGGGGCTTCGGCCTAGATTTCGAAGGGCTTGCCGAACGTGCCCTTCGGCCAGTCGAACCGATGGAAAACCTCCGGTCAGACCGGAGGTGGCCGAAGGGGACATGGACTACTCCGGCGCGAAGGTGGGCTCCGACGTGAATACACCTTCGGTGCAAAAGAAATACCTTCAGTGTGGAAGGATTTCGGGCTTCTCTGCAAAGCCCGGTCAGACTGGCCTCGTAACGCCGGTCGTACCGCAGTGTGCTGGCGCATTAGATGACGGCACGACATGGGCCGGTCGGACCGAAGGATGGCCTTCAGTCAGACCGACTATTCCTGGAAGGTGGCCTCTGGGCTCCGACAACCTTCTTCCCATGGATGGATCTTAGCCAAACTCCTCGGAGAGGATGAAAGTGATGTAGTACTAAAAAAAATACTAAGGGATCAAAGTAATTCGGTCAGGATACCGAATTACCAATAGAAAGCGATAAAACCGATAGAAATCTGTTACGTGGATGAAACAGATGATTCACGAGCGAACTGACTAGTACTTACCTGTGGTTACGATGCAGCGGATGGATGGTTTACAGCGCAATCCAACAAAGATGTACGTACTAGGCTAAAACTAGGGAAAAGAAAGTAAATGTGATTCAAGGTAGATAATAGATTGGATCTATTAGGGTTTTGGGGGGCTCCTTGAATTGGCCTTGCCTCTATTTATAGAGGTGGGTAATGAGTTCCTGGGGTCTAATCTGAGTTAGACACGGGTTCTAAGTCATCCAAATATTAATTAGGGATAAAATACCCTGGAATTAGTCATTTGGAGTCAGACTCGTGTTTGGCCGGTCTGACCGAGCACATATGTCCTGGTCTGACTGGGCCTACATGGCCGGTTGGGGCGACCTGTGCCAGGTCTCGACATATTTTTGGTAAAACTACACAAAAGTGATATTTTGATAGTCTTGACCATTAATGTAATTTTTTGCTATCAACACATGCCCTCCTGCGTTTTGGCCAACTTTAGTGAGCCAAAAGCACAACGAGTTAAGGGCGATATGCTTTATATCGTCCTTTCGACACTTTTAGTGTTTTGCCACACACTTGGGAAGTACTTTTTCAAATACCTAACATTCAAAGCCCTACAAAATCACTCTCCTTGAAGTTACTCTAGCAAATACGCATTATCTGGAGCAATTTTAACAACTCTAAAAGGACCATCCCAACTAGGCAACCATTTACCAAATTTTGGGCTCTTAGTGCCTAAAGGCAAAATCGTCTTCCAAACTAAGTCACCAACTTGAAACGATTTTGCTCTTACCTTCTTGTTATAAGCTATAGCCACTCTTCTTTTGTCTATTTCTATTGCTTCTACAACTCTTCAAAAGAGTTTCATACTCATCGACTGATAAACCATCTTGCTTGAGTAATCGTAAAGAGCCAAGATTCACCTCCACAGGTAAAACAGATTCTTGTCCATACAACAACTCATATGGACTTACCTTGGTGGCACCATGCTTTGCAACTCTACATGTTCATAATGCTTCAGAAAGCACTTTATGCCACCTTTTAGGAAACTCTTTAATCTTTTTCTTAGTGAGCTTAATCACAGTTTTATTACTAGACTCGACCTGACCATTGGACTGAGCATAGTATGGTGAAGAGTTTACCAACTTTATACCATAAGATTAAGCAAAATCACATACTTCCTTAAAAACAAATGAAGCACCCTGATCTATAGTAAGAGTTTGAGGAATACCGAATCTGTGTATAATGTTCTTCAAGATTAAATCAATTACCTCGTTTTGCGTCATGTTCTTGAGAGGCACGACCTCGGTCCACTTGGTGAAGTAATCTATAGCCATCAACACGAACCGATTCCCTTTTGAAGAGGAATGATAAATTTGGCCGATGAAGTTCAAGGACCAACCTCGGAATGACCATGGTTTGATAATGGGGTTAAGTAAAGATGCAGGAGCCAACTGAATATTACCAAACTTTGACAAGCTTCGCGTCCTCTATAATACTTAAAACAGTCCTCAATCATGGTCAGCCAATAAAACCCCGCTCTTTTGAGCATCCAACTCATTTTCTAGGCTAACTGATGAGTACCAAAAATACCTTCATGTATTTAACCCACAACAAGTCTAGACTGATCGGCATTCAAACATCTCAAAAGTACTCCGTCAACAGTTTGACGATACAACTCGTCATCGAGTCACACAAATTTAAATGCTTACCACTGAACTTTCCTATCGACCCGCTTGCTGGGATCTCTCAAATATTGAATAATTGAAGTCATCCAATCACCCCCCTGAATTTTTGAAGTACACGCAAAATCTTCGTTTGAATTGGCGTTTAAATCACAAATCTCGGCTTGTCCCCCGTGTCTTGAAACCTTATGACACGAGGCTGTCGGATCGGCCATATCAGGCCGGTCAGACCAAAATGCTTTGACTCGCGAGGTAAATTAAAGTCAAGCATCAGTTTTTCTTGTGCGGAAAATCTACCTTTTCTAATTTGGTAACTAGATGATGTTGAATTGGCTTCTCTAGACACATGTGAAATCTCAAAATCATCAAGAGTAGCAATTATGTCTAGACATTTATCCAAGTAAATATTTTGCAAACCATTAAAACATTGAGCAAGTCAAGCTACTTGTTGGACTACTAATAGCTAATCACCATATGCGTGGACATATTTAATACCCATAGAGCTTAGCAATTCAAGTCCTAACAATGAAGCTTCATATTCGGCTTGATTATTAGTACAAGGAAATTCTAATTGGGCTAAGGTTTCGAAACTCATACCATTAGGTGATATGAGCACAACTCCAACTCCTTGGCCATTTTTGTAGGCCGAACCATCAAAGTAAAGTTTCCATGCTATTACCTCAATCAAAGTAGCGTCACTACTTTGATTGACTGTCTACATGGTGATCAACTATAAAATTAGTGACGACTTAGCCTTTCATAGCTTTTAGGGATCATAAGCCAAATCATACTCAATCAAAGCATAAGTCCACTTTTCGATTCTCCCACTTAGAATCGGCTTTTGTAAAATGTACTTTATGACATGAGTTGGACAAGTAACAATACATGTGCTGGATAGAAGATGGTGCCGAAGATTGGTGCATGCATAATAAAGCGACAAACATAAATGTTCTAAAAACATGTACCTCGTTTCAGCATCCAATAGGCGGCAACTTAAGAAAGTGATGATGTACTCTTTTCCCTACACTTCTTGAGTTAACACAACTCCTATCATGCTATCTTCTGCAGCAACGTATAGCCGAAATGGAATCTCAGCTTTTGGTGCTCTAACTACAAGCGGTGATGACAAGCACTCTTTAATCTTCTCAAAAGAGTGTTGATGACTTGCCCCCAAGTGAACTCGGCTTCGTTCTTTAGCCGAAGTATGGGGACAAAAGCATCAACTTGCTAGACAAGTTAGATATAAAGCGGCGCAAATAATTAACCTTGCCTAGCAACTTTTGCACATCTCTCTTGCATGTCGGCGCTTCATAGTTTCTAATCTTCTCAAGCCTTTTGGGATCAATCTCAATACCTCTTTCATGGATCATGAATCCCAAGAACTTTCCCACTGACACGCCAAAAGCACACTTGAGCGGGTTCATTTTTAAGACATACTGATGCATCCTATCAAAAGCAACTCTCAAATCGGCTAAATGGTTTCCCATAGCATCCGATTTGACCACAATGTCATCTATGTATACCTCTATCATAACTCCTAGCAAGTCGTGAAAGATCAAGTTCATAGCACGTTGATATGTAGCGCCTGCATTCTTTAAACCAAAATTCATAACAACCCACTCAAATAAGCCGACAAAACCAGGGCATGGAGAGGTTGTCTTGTAGACGTCCTCTTCGGCCATAAAGATCTAATTATAACTTTCGTTCCATCAAGAAAACTAAGTACCTTGTGTCCTGAAGCATCGTTGATCAGCATGTCAGCTATTGGATGGGGTACTCATCCTTCAGAGTGGCCTTGTTCAAGCCCTAAAAATCAATACACACATGAATCTTGCCACTCCCTTTCTTTTCTACAAGCACAATGTTAGCGACCCATTCAGCATACCTGGATGGCCTAATAAACTCATACTTAAGTAATCGCTCTATTTATTCGTTAACTCGGTCATACAAGGCCGAATTAAAGTGATGAGGGGGCTGTTTATAAGGTTTAAACCCGGGTTTGATAGGCAGCCAATGCTCCACAAGCTCATGGCTAAGTCCAGGCATCTCGCTATACTCCCATGCAAAACAATCAACATATGACCAAAGCAACTTTATTACTTCGGCATTTTCATCAGCCTGCAATTTTTTTTATAAAAGTCAGCCTTGGAATACTATCATTGCCTATATCGACCTCTTCTAGAGGATTGGCCGATGCGAAACCTTGACCTAACTTTTCTACATCTCTAAAATCTTCAATGGCTTCGACAATACCATATTTAGAAGACCGATACTGCTCCACACGAGACTTTAGCCAATTAAGATTACTCTTACCCGACATCACTACTAATTTAGAGAAAGTCGTGCTACACTAGTCGGCTTTACAGATATGGGAACAAAACGTCCCTCGGACACGCTAACAAAGTCATAATCTGAGAGATCTCTACCTGACAGACATTCTACCTTATCATGGATGGCGTCAATAGACACATTAGCCAAAGCAACCTGGGCTGAAATATCAGCTAGTACAACCTCCACATTGTCGCCGTCCCACTGGATCAAGCACTAGTGCAAAGTAGATGGAATACAACAATTTGCGTGAATCCAGTCATGCCCAAGTAGCACACTATAGTTACCTTGAACATCGACGATGAAGAACGCCGTCAGCAAAGTTTTGTTCCCTACCGTCAGCTCTAGAGAAAGTACTGCCCTTGGCCTCGGAGCTCTCACCATTGAAGCTTTTGAGCGTTAGGTTAGTCCTCATCAAGTCATCTTCATTCTTACTGAGCTTCTTCAATAGAGAGTACGACATCATGTTGACGGTGGCGCCTCCATCTACAAGCATCCTCGAGATCGGCTTTCCGTCGATGTGCCCCTTGACGTAGAGAGGCTTCAAGTGATGAGTCGTCCTTGAGCTTCTCGTAAATACGCTCCTATGGGCCGAGGTTCAAATGAGCGACCTTGGCCTTGTCCCGTGGAAGAGAAAACTTAGCGGGCAGCGTGATGACGTTTACGTCCATTGCCTCAGGAGGGGGCCCCTCAGAGACGGGCGTGTAGTCGTCATCCATCAAATCGTCCTCGTCGTCACTTGGAGTAGGAACCAGGTTGTTTATGGCAATCGGCTTCGGCTTCCATACATGTCTCGACCTTCTTCTTGCGCATCTTCTAGGCTCGAAGGCATTGTAGTCGCCTCTTCTGGGACTTGGTCGTACCTGGTGGTGCCCATGACGACTGCAGCTAGGTGCCGGGTGCCACAACCTTGCTCTTGGAACTTTTGGCCGAACGGGAATTATTCGAATTGGCCTCGACAATTTTGTGTTTAGCAGGGTTTCATTCTTGCCTCCTATCGCTCAGACCAGCCTTACTGGGCCGGTCTAACCGGGCTTTGTCGGTTGGACTGGCCATGGAGGGTCAGTCTAACTGACTAGTGTCAGTCTCTTGAGAAGTGTCGGCCGGAACGACCATAGTAGGTCAGTCAGACCGAAGTGGCAAGGGCGGTCTGACCGGCCATGGGGTTGTGGTACGACCGACCGTCTCCTCAGGTGGCTTTGGCGGTTCACCTTCTCCTTGTGCCTCAGAGGTCCCCTTAGAGATTGAGACGTCCTAGGACACCACCTTGACGATGATAGCTTCAGAGTGTGCCTCAGGGCATCCTCGTGGTGTGACGGATAGTGTGGAGAAGACATCACCGCTTGAAGCGCCCATCTAACCCTGCATGTTATAAAATCCGGGTGGCACAAATAGAGAAATATAATATGGTGCAGGATACTCGGTGGTGGAAGTAGCAAGGTGGCCACTATGCCATCGACAGATGGTATGGTGGTGGAGGGAAAGGTGGCTCCAATGGCCTTCGCCATCATGGACCGAACCCACTCTTTCGAGGAGGGCCCGGCCTCGCTGGGGGTCCTGGCCGAGTGCTCGCCTTGTCGGCCCTCCTCTAGTGCTTCTAGAGCAGCATGTCATATATCACCTTCGGCTTCTTGCGTTTCACAACCGAAGATGATGCGTTGGTGTTCACCTTCCACACTCCTACCTCAAGGTTCTTCGACACAAGCGTGTGTGGGCGCGGTTCCCCAATCATGACCTCCTTCCCCTCAGTGGACTCGGCCTGCTCAGGCCGAATCAGCACATTCTTCCCGTCGAGATCAATAGTGTTCATGGGGAGAGGGTCCTGGTAGAGCTTCATTTTGGGACTTGTATCCAATTTCAACCGTCCTTCTTCTATGGCCGATTGAACCTGTCAATGAAAAACATTGCAATCGTTAGTATAATGGGAATGAGAATCATGCCACTTACAATAAGCCCATTTCTTCAAGTCGTCAGCCATCGAACGATGTGACCCTTCGGTAACCTGATGAGTTTGTTCTTCACCAAAAAATCAAATATCTTATCGCAATTGGTCACATCAAAAGAATACTTCACCTCGTTGGGCTGACTCTTAGTTGGAGAGGGCCATAACTCAGTGCAAGTGATGGGCTTGGCCTTGCTAGACCAAGTCCACTCTACAGTGTACATATCGGCCAAGTCATCCTCGCTCTCCGATGATTCCTCATCGGAGTGCTCCATGACATGCACTTCAGCCTTGGGTTTGTTAAACGTCTTGGTGAATCTTCTACCTTTGGCTCGGCTTTCCTGAACCAGAGCCTTCTGTAGCACCTGACTAACATCGAAGAAATCCTGGCCATCTAGTTTCTCTTTAAGTTCATAGTGGAGATCATTAAAAGCTAGGTTGGCCAAGTCTCAATTGGAGATGTTCAAAGTAAAACATCATTTTCTAGTGTCCCTAAAATGCTTAACGTACTCGGAGACACTCTCGTTAGTATTATGTCTAACCAATGTCAAGTGTGACAGTCTAAGCTCGGTCTCCCTAGTATAGAAATAGTCATGGAACTTCTGCTCCAGCTGGGCCCAAGTATGGATGGAGTTCAGCGGTAACGCCAAAAACCAAGTGAAAGCGGTACCAGAAAGTGATAGATGAAACAACCTAAGCTTCAAAGCATCTGGCCCACTAGCTTCGCCACACTGCGCTAAGAACTAACCTATGTGCTCTAGGGTGGTTTTACTACCTTCACCGTCAAATTTTGTAAACTAGGGCACCCTAAAGCCTCATGGGTTTGGGATGGTATCGAAGTAATCAGGTTACGATTTTTGATAAACCCTACCCTATCCTCTAGGTGTCCATCTCACAACCTCTCTAAATAGTGCGCAAATCCGTTCGTTAAGGTCATCTAAGCCTCCTTCATGTGGGCGTCTCTGATGTCGGGGCACGACACGCGGTGGTATATCATAGTGTCGGCCTTGCAGCTCCTCTCGTGGTGGCTGGCGATATGGGACGTGATCAGGCCTATGCGGGTATGTGGGAACAGGAGGTGCAGGCAGCGCGTGGAGAGGTAGGAGCAGTCTGACCGGTCATGGGGCCAGTCTGACTGAGGGAATAATGGTCGGTCAGACCGGGCTAATGGCCGGTCGGACCGACCGTTGTCGTTTGGGTATCTGGCACATATTGGTCTAATTGGCCCAAGGGCTGGTCTGACCGACAGGGTCATGCAGGGCCTCGGCCATGGAAGGCGTGGACGAGGACGTGACAACTTTTCCAGTACTCCCATCAGTTCTACTGTATATGCGGTGAACGGTACGCTAGCTATTGGAGTGGGGAAACCGGCCTCAGAAAAGCTGAATCTCCTAAACATTGCCTCCATCTCCGTGTCCAATTTTGAGTCAACCATGGCTTCTACGTGGTTTGCAAAGGTAGCAGTAATGGCTCGGTCAAAGGTGCTGGCTATCTTTTGCTCGAGGTCTAGGGAGGACATTCGAGGAGACGATAGCGTTACCTTAGCTCTAGAGTGGTCGGGGATGTCGCTGTCGCGCTTGATGAAACCCCCGCGAGTCTCATGAGTACATGACTCCTTTGGATGTATGTGACACTCCTCCACTGGACATTCAAGGTCCGATCACTAGAGCTCGTGCATGACACTAGAATTTAGAGGTGAGCTCGTTCCTAAGCACTTCAAATTATGATTTTGAGAGTAGATTGCTACCTAATGATTATATTGTGATTAGGAACAAAGGAGAGGACCAGGAGATTCATGAAGAATGACTTGGAGGCGTGGAGGTACAGCAAGGGAGTGCAAGCCAAGTTGGAGATCCTATCCAAGTCGACTTCGAGTCCAATTCGGACTCCATGACCACCTAACAGTAAAATGGACGCCCAGGATGGATACAACCTCCGATTTGGACGTCCCACATATGGTTGGAAAGATGAGAAGATAAAATTTCCAATGGGACCAACCTCATGCCCAACTAAAATCGGAGTCATCGGCAATTGTCAAAACAGTACCAATTTCCAGAACCGTTCCAGTGCAGCGTCACCTGTTTGGGCCTTTGGGCCATGTACAAAGTTGGAATACCTTAAGGACATGTCTTAAGGTTAAACCACATTCCTTAGCCTATATAAACAGTAGCAGCCACCATCTCTCACAGGTTTTTCTTAGATTATTCTGTCAAGAACAGTTTCGCCGTCATATCAGTTTGTAGAACCCCAACTTGTGAGTTTAATCATTCATCAACAATTCGGTTGCATTCTTCTTGGTTCTTTCTTGTGTTCTTCGATTCACAGGCAAGGATTAGCCTTCTTGCGAAGTTTGACTGAGCACCGTTGGTTATCAGACGTTGTGCTGTGATTGCGGGCTAAGGTCGTGCTGTCCAGAAGCCGGATCAATTTGTGTAGCGACTCCACCAAATCGATAGTTATTAGAACCATTCAGAAGATTAGGAACCCTAGTCTACATCAGGGTCTTTATGAAGCGGCAAATAAAAAAGGTGTGTAGCTCCCTTATCCTGGCCTCTATCTCTGCCCTATCCTTCTATGAGAGGTCTTCCATGGTGGGTATGATGATGTTGCTATTGTCAATCTCTGAGCTCCCCACCGGATCCATCAACGTCGAGGGTCCCATTGATGTAGAGGTAGTAGGCATACCCATCGCCGATGTAGAGGTGCTTGGCATGTCTGTCCACAGCGGAGTCACCAAAAAGTGTGTTGACACGAAAATGTGCCCCCGCACTTGGGCCAGTTCGAAAATCTAAAAACATCGCTAAATGTTGACGTCGCGTTCCGACAATCCTTAAACCATGGTAAGGGGATAATGTAGTCGCCAGGAAATCAAATAATAATAATTCTAAAATTACTTCAATTAACCAAAGTGTTGGAAAAATAACTAAAGATGAATAAAACCTAATTGAACCCAACCGGCCAGAACAACGCCGGTCGGACCGAAATAAACTAAGTGGTCGGACCTGCCAGGGCGTCTGGTCAGACCGAAGGTATGCCACCGGTCGGACCGGCAGTGCGACGGGTTGGCCGAAGGGGGCTTCGGCCTAGATTTCGAAGGGCTCGCTGAAGGTACCCTTCGGCCGGTCGAACCGAGGGTTAACCTTTGGTTAGACTGGAGGTGGCCGAAGGGGATAGGGAGTACTCTGGCGCGAAGGTGGGCTCCGACGTGAATACACCTCCAACGCAAAAGAAATACCTTCAGTGCTGAGGGTTACCGAGGTCCTCTATGAAGCCGGTCAGACTGGCCTCGTACCGCTGGTCAGACTATGGTGTGTTGGCTCGTCAGATGATGGCACACCATGGGTTGGTCCGACCGACTATTCCTGGAAGGTGGCCTCCTGGGCTCCGGCAACCATCTTCCCATGGATGGATCTCAGCCAAACTTCTCGGAGAGGATGAAAGTGATGAAGTACTTCAAAAAAATACTAAGGGATCAAAGTAATTTGGCCAAGAGACCGAATTACCAATAGAAAGCAATAAAACCGATAGAAATCCATTACATCGATGAAATGGATGATTCACGAGCGAACCGACAGGTACTTACCATGATTACGATGCGGCGGACGGATGGTTTATAGTGCAAACAAGCAAAGATGTATGTGCTAGGCTAAAACTAGGGCAAACAAAGTAATTGCGATTCAAGGTAGATAATAAATTGGATCTATTAGGGTTTTGGGGGGGGCTCATTTAATCAGGCCTTGCTTCTATTTATAAAGGTGGGTTCCAAGTCATCCAAAATTAATTAGGGATAAAATACCCTGAAATCAGTCATTTGGAGTCGGACTCGGGTTGGGCCGGTCCGACCGGGCCTACATGGTTGGTTGCACTGGCTTTTGCCAGGTCTTGGTATATTTTGGTAAAACTACCCAAAAGTGATATTTTGATAGTCTTTACCATTAATGCCTTGTTTGCTATCAGTAGCCCCTTTGGCCGACACTCCGCACTGCACGCCGAAGACCCCTTCGGCCCGTTCTCCGCACCGTCGGTCCAACTGGTGGTATAGCTTTGGTCCGGCCGGCTTCCCTTGGCCGGTCTACCTCTAGGCCCCTCGGTTGAACCAGCCCTATTTTGGCTGGTTTAGTTATTTTACGTTATTTTTCACACATCGGTTAATTGAATAATTTTTAGATTAATATTATTTGATTGCCTAGCGACTCCATTATTCCCTTAGCACTATTTAAGGGTGTTCGGAATGCGGCGTCAGTGTTGTGTTATGCTTAGCTATTTACTCCTAGGTCTCTGCACGCTTTTGGATCGTCGAATCGACGTCAGTGTGTTAGGAGAATTTTCGTGTCAACACACTTTTTGGCGATTCCGCTGGGGAGAGACATGCCAAGCACTTCTACATTGGCGACGGGTACACCTACTACCTCTACATCAGTAGGACCCTCGACGCTGATGAATCCGGTGGGGAGCTTAGAGATTGATGATAGCAACATCATCGTCCCAACCCTCGATGACCTCTTCGAGGAGGATATTGCAGAGCTTGAGGCCAGGACAAGGGAGCTACACACTCTTTTTCTTGGCCGCTTCAACAAGACCTGTGAGGGCTTCATCAAGCCCGACATCGGCATCCCCGATCCCTCCAGGGCTAAGGTAACACCATCATCCCATCGACTATCCTCCAATGACATCAAGCAAAAAATTGCCACGTCAGTAGACCAGGCTGTTAGCCCTACTGTTGCAAACCACGTAGAGGCCATGATCGACTCTAAGATGGAGGCTATGTTTAATATATTTGGCTTTTCTGAGGCCGCTTCCCCTACTCTGATAGCTTGTGTACCCCCTGTCCACCACATACACAGTAGGACCGACGGGAGTACTGGGAAGACCATAGCATCTATGGCCGCACCATCCATGGATGATATAGTTTATGGCTCTGTCAGTCATACTGTCCATCTGGCCGGTCTGACCGGCTATCACACCCTCGGTCAGACCGACCTTATGGCCGGTTGGACTGCCCATGTCACACATTATGCACCACTGCCTGCGCATACGCTACCCCATCACGCGCTTCCTCCACCTCCTGCTCCTGTACACCCACATAGGTCCGACTACGTCACGTATCGCGAGCCACCACGAGAGGAGCCGCATGGCTGGCACCACGATATACCACCACGTGTCGCGCCCCCGCACAAGAGACGTGCGAAGGCAGGAGGCTTAGTTGACTTTGACGAGTGAATTCACGCACTATTTAGAGAGTGTGCGGGTTGGACATCTAGAGGTCGGGTTAGGGTTTATCACATGACATACCCTGACCACTTCGACACCATCCCATAACCGCGTGGCTTTAGGGTGCCTGAATTTACAAAATTTGACAGCGATGGTAGTAAGACCACCCTAGAGCACATAGGACAATTCTTAGCCTAGTGTGGCGAAGCTAGTGGGTCAGATGTGTTGAAGCTTAGATTATTTTCTCTATCACTTTCTGGCACCACTTTTACTTGGTTTTCGGTGTTACCGCCGAACTCCATTCAGACTTGGGACCAGTTGGAGCAGAAGTTCCATGGTTATTTTTATGCTGGGGAAACCGAGCTTAGACTTTCACACTTGACATGTGTTAGACAAAAAAACTAGTGAGAGTGTTTCTGATTACATTAAGCTTTTTAGGGACAATAGAAACTGATGTTTTACTTTGAACATTTTTTATAGAGACTTGGCTGACCTAGATTTTAATGGTCTCCACTCTGAATTTAAAGAGAGATTAGATGGATAGGATTTCTTCGATGTTAGTCAGGTTTGCATAAGGCTCTGGTTCAGGAAAGTCGAGCTAAGACTATAAAATTCACTAAAACATTTAACAAACCTAAGGCCGAGGTGCACATCATGGAGCACTCCGATGAGGAATCATTGGAGAGCGATGATGACTCGGCTGATATGTATACCGCAGAGTAGACTTGGTCTAATAAGGACAAGCCTATCACTTCCACTAAGTTACGGTCGTCTCCTACCGAGAGTCGGCCCAACGAGGGTAAGTATTCTTTTGATGTGACCAAGTGTGATAAAATATTTGATTTTTTGTTGAAGAACAAACTTACCAGGTTGGCCAAGGGTCACGTCATCCCAACTGCTGATGACTTTAAGAAGCGGGATTACTGTAAGTGGCATGATTCTCATTCCCATTCTACTAACAATTGCAATGTTTTTCGTCGGCAGGTTCAATCAACCATAGAAGAAGAACGGTTGAATCCAAATACAAATTCTGAGATGAAGCTCGACCAGGACCCCTTTCCCGTGAACTCTGTTGATCTCAACGAGAAGAATGTGTTGATTTGGCCTGAGCAGGTTAGGTCCGCTAAGGGGAAGGAGGTTGTAATTGGAGAACCGTGCGCACACACACTCATGCTTAAGAACCCTAAGGTAGGAGTGTGGAAAGTGAACACAAGCTCATCATCTTTGATTGCGACTTGCAAGAGGCCAAAGGTGACATACAACATGCTACTCTAGAAGCACTAGAAGAGGGGCGAGAAGGCGAGCACTCGGCTAGGACCTCCAGCGAGGCTGGACCCTCCTCGGAAGAGTGGGTTCGGCCCACGATGGCCGAGGACATTAGAGCCACCATTCCCTCCATCACCATATCATCTGCCGATGGCGCAATGGCCCCCTTGCTACTTTCCGCCTCCCAGATACCCTGCCCCATATTATATTGCTCCATTCGTGCCATCCGTGTTCTATAACATGCAAGGTATGATGAGTGCTCTAAGAAGCAATATCTTCGGCAGATTATCTGTCACACCACGGGTTCGTCCGGAGATGGTGTCCGAAGCTATCCTCGTCAAGGTAGGGTCCAAGATGTCCCAATCCCTAAGGGGTCCTCCATGGAGCAAGACGAAGGTGAACCGTAGGAGACGAGCACTATCGGTCTGACCACGGCCCTCGGGCCAGTCAGACCGTAGTCACCATCCTGGTCTGACCGGCCTACTATGGCCGGTCCGACCGGCCTGTTGCAGGCACCTGAGACTAGTCGGTCCGACCAGCCCCCTATGGCCGATCCAACCGATAGTACACAAAAGAAAGATTCCGCCAAGCGCAAAATCGCCAAAGCCGATCCAAACAACCCCCATTCGGCAAAAAATCCGAGGAGAAAATTTGTGGCGCTCGGAAGCAAGCCTAGCCATCATGGGCACCCCTAGGTATGACCAAGTCCTAAAAGAGGCAGCTACAACGTCGTTGAGCTCAGGAGATGCGCGAGAGGAAGGCCGAGGACAAGCAGGATGCCATGTTCGAGGAGATCTGTCCCCGACCAACAGTGAGACATGTATGGAAGCCAAAGCTAGTTTCCGTAAACAACCCGGGTCCTACTCCAAGCAACGACGAGGATGAAATGATGTACGATGACTACACGACATTCTCCGAGGGGCCCAATCCTTAGGCGATAGACATAAACATCGTCATGATGCCCACTGAGTTTGCTCTTCCACAATACGAGGCCAAGGTCGCTCAGTTGAGCCTCGGCCCACGGGAGGCCATTTTCAAGAAGCCTTAGGATACGACCCATCACCTGAAGCCTCTCTATCTCAAGGGGCACATCGACGAGAAGCCGATCTCAAGGATGCTGGTAGATGGAGGCGCCACCGTCAACTTGATGCCATACTCTCTACCGAAGAAGCTTGGCAAGAATGAAGACGGCCTGATGAGGACCACCCTGATGCTCAACGGCTTCAACGGCGAGAGCTCCGAGGCCAAGGGCATGCTTTATTTGGAGCTGACGGTGGCCAACAAGACATTGCCGACGGCATTCTTCGTCGTCGATGTGCAACGTAACTACACTATTCTACTTGGGTCTGATTGGATTCACGCAAATTGTTGTATTCCGTCTACTTTGCACCAGTTCCTAATTCAGTGGGATGACGATGATGTAGAGGTTGTAACAGCTGATACTTCGACCTAGGTTGCTTTGGTCGATGTGTCTATTGACGTTGTTCATGATAAGGTAGAATGCTTGTCAGGTAGAGATCTCTCATACTATGACTTTGTTAGCGTGTTTGAGGGATGCTTTTTTCCAGTGTTTGTAAAGGTGGCTGGTGTAGCATGGCTATCTCTGAACTAGTAGTCTTGTCTAGTAAGAGTAATCTTAATTGGCTAAAGTCTCGTGTGGAGAAATATCGGTCTTCTAAACACGGTATTGCCGAAGCCATTGAAGATTTTAGCGAAGTAGAAAAGTTAGGTCAATGTTTTGCATCGGTCGATCCTCTAGAAGAAGTCGATATAGGTGATGGTAGTTTTCCAAGGCCGACTTTTGTAAACAAGAATTTGCAGGCCGATGAAAAGACCGAAGTAATAAAGTTGCTTCGGTCGTACGTTGATTGTTTCACATAGGAGTACAGTGAGATGCCCAGACTAAGCCATGAGCTGTGGAGCATCGGCTGCCTATTAAACCTAGGTTTAGGCCTTATAAATATCCCCCTCGTTCCTTTAATTCGGCCGTATATGACCGAGTTAAAAAGGAGATAGAACGATTACTCTAGGATGAATTTATTAGGCCATGAAGGTATGTTGAATGGGTTGCTAACATTTTGCCAATAGACAAGAAAGGAAGTGGCAAGATTTGCATATGTATTGATTTTAGGGACTAGAACAAGGCCACTCCGAAGGACGAGTATCCCATGCCGATAGCCCACATGTTGATCAACGATGCATCATGACATAAGATACTAAGATTTCTTGATTGCAACGCTGGTTATAATCAAATATTTATGGCCGAAGGGGGCGTCTATAAGGCAGCCTTTCGATGCCCTAGTTTTATCATCTTATTTGAGTGGGTCGTAATGAATTTTGGTTTAAAGAATGCTAGCGCTACATATTGTTGACACGAAAACATGCCCCCGCACTTTGGTCAGTTCGATGATCCAAAAGTGTGCGGATAATTAGGGACAAGCCTAAGCGTAACACAGCAGTGACATCGCGTTCTTACTACCCTTAACCATGGAAACGGGGGGTGGAGTCGCCAGGTAATCAGATCACACAAAAAAATCCAATTAGCCGAAAGAAATATTTAAATAGAGAAAATCGGCAAACCGAGCGGAGCCTGACTGATTTGAAGTACAGTGTGAAGGGTGTCACCACAGGGTACCTTTGGTGTCTCGTGCGAAGTGTCCCACCGAAGGATACCTTTGGCGTTCGGACTGATCTGGCCAGAGATGAACTCTGAATGGATATGTGTTGGCGTAAAAGTTACACCAACAGGTTCTCGGTAATCAAGAATGAACAAACAAGAGGTTTGCGTTTTAGGACTATCTCAAGCCTCCGTAAAGGATAATAGCTCAAGTGGTCCGAATGTGTGTTTGAACAATTAGTTCCTGGTCCCCCCTTTACAAGGTACAATGGGGGGTATTTATAGGGGGAAAAGCATAAGGAAGAGACCTATTTACCCTTACATTACAACCAGCATGGCGGAACCTGCTTGGTATTACGAACAGGGTTATACATGGTAAAGTAATGCAAGGTAGATAGATAAGCCAGACATCCAATCAATCATGTCCCTCAGCTTCGGGGTCTCCATCTGCCCTTCGGAGGGGTCTTCGAGGCTTCGCATCGCAACACCTTCCGGTAGTGACGACGTATGCTTCGAACAACAGTCCGCCAGCTTCGGGATCCTTCTCGGTCTTTGAAGGGTAAGCTTTTAAGTCTGCAAAATGGAGTAATTTCCCCCAACAGTAGCCCCTCGAATACGCTCTTCTGTGATTAATTTGTTTAGAAAGAAAGCAGTATACGGAAGGAATATTTCTATTTTCAAGGTCTTAAATAGGATTTAGAGATGTGGAGACTTAACCGGAGACTTTGAGCTTAACGCATTCGGAGCTTCTCCTTCGAGGTCTTGTCATAATGGGAGCGGATCAGTTTCGGAGCACACACATCGTGAGGCGCCGTTAGAAGTAGCCGTTATAACGCAAGTAGCCGTTACCCTCTGCAGAAAAAGGTAACGGTCGATTTTTACAGCGGTTGCGCGCCGTTCCAATTACCGGACCCACATGTCGGTGACGGAAGCCGAACCTGCAAGGTGAAACTTCTCGAAGAGCAGTATAGGTCGCGCCGGTTATAAAAGGGGAAAACAGGGATTACTAGAAGTTTTTTACCGCATTCACTGCTCCTGCGATTCACCTTTTCCTTCAATCTTCCGCACCCTCGAGCACTTGAGCGCAATGGCGAGAACCAGCCACACCACTCCATTGGCGGCCAACACCCTGGCGCAGCGGCAGGCGTGGGCCGCATCGGCAGCAGCGGCAATGGCGGGGGCTCTGGGCGGTGCTTGGCCCAAGAATCCTCGAGCGCTCCGTCCGCCCTCCAAGAAGAAGATGGCCCAGAGCTTTGTCATTGGCCGGTCTGTGAGCACCGCGGAGTCCATTGAGGAGGCAGTAGACGGGAAGCTGGGAGCCGGAATGAGGACTCGAGTTCCCGGGACAGAGTCGACTCCACGGCCCCGGAGCGGAGAAGTGGTGGTCTTCGAGACGTTCTTCGAAGCGGGTCTGGGGCTACCAGCCGTGGATTTTCTGGCAGAGGTACTGGACTTGTTCCACATAACCCTGCCTCAACTGTCCCCCAACGCGATCGTCCGCCTGGCCATCTTCGAGTGGGCTCTTCGGGCGGAGGGATGCGAAGGACGCTCCGAAGTCTTCGCGGCGACCCACGAAGCCATCTGCCAGCCGAAGCCTCAAGATGGGCCGGGGGACTCCAAGGTGACGGTGGCCTTCGGCAGCGTTAACTTTCAGCTACGGCGGGAGCATGCTCTCCATTTCCCTGCGAAGGCCATAAATGACCGATGGTATACGAACTGGATACTTCGGTGGTTTTACGCCGAAGTAGGAGAAGACTCCCCCCTCTCGGGCCCTCTTCAAGAAATCTGGTTCCGGAAGGAGGCGGACATCTCCCCGAACCCTAGTTTGCTCACGACGAGGCTAGGGTTGCTTGCTTCAGTGGCTCGTCGCATGAGCATGCGCGACCTGGCCGAGGAGTTCGTCGGCCTTCGGATCTCACCCCTCGGAGCTAGCTGGCCAATCTCCATCCCGCAAGCCTCGGAGGGGGACCTCCGAAACATAGGTACACCTTTCTCCCGCGGCATCATTTTATATGAACACATTAATTATACTTATGCTTCTTATAACTTTTTCTTTTCAGCGGCGCCTCTGGCCTTAGCTCCGGATGACATAGTCCGGGCTACCGAGTGAATTCTCGGAGCCCCTTCGGCGGTCGAGAGGCAGAAAAGGCTGGAGTTGGTGGGGAGTTGGGAACGGTCGAACAGAGTGTGGAGGGCCCTCGGTATGGAGCCTCCGCCCCTCCCTGACTTTGCCACTGGAGCGGCTGGTCGCAAGAGAAAAACGACAGCCGAGCTCTCCAAAAAAGCCGGTAAGCAGCCGCTTCAGAAGAAGGCAGCGAAGCAACCTCCGCACTTGACGCCTGCTACGTCTTCTTCATCGCCAGACGAGCGGAGCCCAACTCCCGAAGAAGTAGAAGACTCCGGAGGTGCGACGGCAGCGGCCTTGGAAGCATACCTCTTGGTGGACGAAGATATGGGGGAAGTCCCTCCAAGCACCTCCGTTATGGAAGGGGTCAGTGTAACTCCGACGACTCCTCCCGCACCCGTCATCGTGCAAGTGGAGTCAGGCTCTACCTCCGACTTGCCTGCACACGAAGGGGTTCCCGCGGAGGTCGTGGCTCCGACGGATGAAACCGAGGGTAGGACATCGGGGGATGACTTCGATAATATCCTCCAGATGTACGAAGTCCTGGAGGATCCGGCGATCCTTCCTCAAGAGGCTCTCAGAGGTATTTTCCCGGAGCCCTTCCTTTTTTCGTCGACATTCGCTCGCTATCTGTAAAATTCGTTAATTAATCTTGATATTGAAATAGGTACCTCTTCGGGTACCGAAGCCTTGATGGCGCCCGACGTCCCCGCTTCTTCGGAGACGGTTACCCGAGCGGACCCTCCGGCTCCCCTGGGGGCTCCGGGCCCGGTGGTGGAGAACGTATCCTTCGGGGCGGACGATGTGCTCCCTGGGACGGAGTTGGCTCCGGCCGTGGCGACCTCGACCACTGAAGGCGCCTCCGACAACGTGGTTCCAGCCGGAGATGTGGCGGCTGAGGGTCGGAATGTTCTTGCTTCTCCCCCTTTCGTGCCGGGGAGGGGTAAGAGTATTTCCAGCCTGGGCCTTCGTCTTGACCAAGCTGCGCCCTCCGTTGGCAATTCAGAGGACGAGGCTGCAGAGGACGACGCCCGAGCTTTGTCTTGGCTCCCTCTTCTGGCTCCTTTCTTGGAACACCGGAGCGGCCTTCGAAGACTCCTGGAGCCCCTGGCTGAGAGAAGCCAGGATATTGCCAATTCGGAGTTGATCTCCGCCTTGAGCGAGGCTAGGGCTTCGAGCCTCAACACGGCCCTCAAAAGGGCTGCCCTTCAGGTATGAAAAAGACACCACAGTTGCTGCATTTTAATGGTCAAAACTTCTTTAGCACTTACCTAGTTTCCTTGCAGCAATTCGCCCTTGCTAGAGCGGCAGCGACTTCCAACGAGGTCGAAATTAATCGACTTAACCGGAAGGTTACCACCCTTCAAACAGCTCTTGATGACTCCACCGGGAGGTCTCTAAGGCTGAATGAAGAAATTTTGGAAGAACGGAAGGCTAGGGCAGCGTCTGAAGAAGCCCTTGAAGCCCTTCGTTCTCTTGCCCAAGAAGCCGAGGCTGAACGAGTGGTCCTCCGCGCGGAGGTTGAAAAGCTTCGCCAGGACGCGGCTACCTCGAACACACATCTGGTGGAACTTCGAGGGGCTCTTATCCAGGCAATGGCTCAGAAGAGTTCCTTGATGCTCCGGGTGGCCGCGTTGGACGCGACCGTTGCAAGCCTGGAAGCAGCAGAGAGAAAGAATTCCAGTACTGCTGACCGTACCTTGGAAGCTCTTCAGGGCACGTTAGAGTACTTTGGCACCATGTGTCCTTCGACCTCTGCTGCAGCCTACGAGCCGCTCGACCGGAAGCTGACGAGGATCCAGGTAGCTTCGTCACTGATGAAGAACTCCGGAGTCCGGTATGGAGAGATCTCCGGACAGTGTGCCGGCATCGGGGTTCTTCGCCACCTCGAATCTCTTCGGATTCCCCTTGATTCGGTTGGTGGTTCGTCCCCTGGAGGCTTCGCGGATGATGACCTGCTGCGGCCGTCTTCGGAGGTGGCTTCGGCTTGGGAAGCTTTCCGATCAGTCTGGAAGGCGGACCATAAGGTCGCTGCTAAGGCTTGGATCGACGAAGCCCGCCGGCAAAAGCAAGCTCAAACGAAGCCACCACTCCCAACTTCGCCAGCGCCTTCGGTTCCAGCTCCACCAACTGACCCGCAGGTCTAGTCGCTTAGGACTGTTGTGTACCTGTGGTCTTGTAAACTTTGTTTTATTAATGAGAAAGTTATAAACAGTACTTGTCTTGGGTGCTCTGCTCTTTTTTAGGTTTTGTCGTGCCCTTCGAGCCCTGACTTCGAACTTTTGGAAAGTACTGCCGAGCTTCGAAAGGAGTGGGCAGTTCTTGCCGCTCCCGCTTTTCTGTTCCTCGCGGAGACGGGGGGGTTACCCTTGAAGTACGAAGGGACGTTTTGTCTTATATTAAAGAGGAAGAAAAGGAGGAGGGGTCTTCGTCTTCCGAGCCTATCGACTGGTCTGACTCGGAGTATCAAGCCGAAAACCTTGCCGAGGCCGGCTCCGAAAGGCTCTTGACATGGGCCGAACTTCAGGAGGAGCAGAAGAAACTGCGAGCCTCGAGAAAAAAGAGAAGTTCCCGGCCTAAAAAGACGACTTCAAGCTCCGAAGGGCGAAGTAGCCGCAGGGGTAGCTCTAGGGGTCGAAAGGGTCTTCGTTTTTATTTGGGTTTAGATAACAATTTTTCTTGATGTATGAGTATAATATTTTAATGTGGAATGCTTCGATAGTATGCTGTGTGACTCCTACCCTCCTACCCCCCTTGTGGGTGGCGGAGCTTTTATCATATAAAAGGGTTCGCTAGGCACAATGATTGTCCGAACACCTGTATGCTTCGAATTTGCACATCTTTATCAAAGCCTTTAGACTTTTGTACGTGTCCGAACAAGCCGAAGCCTGGAATCTGTAGGGTGGCCACCTTCGGCTCTTTTACAGATACTTCGCACCCGGAGGCTTGAAATTCTGTTTTATTTAAAGTCCTTAGACTCTTCTACGGATCCTAACAAGCCGGAGCCTGGAATCCGTAGGTTGGCCACCTTCGGCTCTTTTACAGATACTTCGCACCCAGAGGCTTGAAATTCTGTTTTATTTAAAGTCCTTAGACTCTTCTACGAATCCTAACAAGCCGGAGCCTGGAATCCGTAGGTTGGCCACCTTCGGCTCTTTTACAGATACTTCGCACCCGGAGGCTTGAAATTCTGTTTTATTTAAAGTCCTTAGACTCTTCTTCGGATCCTAACAAGCCGGAGCCTGGAATCCGTAGGTTGGCGGAGCCACTGAACCAATGGTTCGTAGTCAGCCCCTTGGGTTTTTGCGAAAAATGCTTGGCTCTACTAGCATCACCGACCTCCTAATGCGTCCATCAGGAGGATGGGATGTTCGAAGGGCGAAACAAATTTCAACCCTTATCTTTATTTATAAAAGAAGTGTTACAAGTGATTACAAGGAAGCCTTAAGCGTAATATCTCTTAAGGTGGTCCGCATGCCACGCATGTTTCAACTCTTCTCCTTCTAAATTAGCTAATTTAAACGATCCGGGGCGTCCTGAGCGTAAGATAACATATGGCCCTTCCCATTTGTTTCCTAGCTTCCCCAGAGCTATTACACTTCGCAATACTAGATGACCTGGTTTTAATTCACTTAATCTAACTTTCGGGTCATACCACGTTTTTGTGTGCTCTTGGTACTTAGTCAGGTTGGCGACAGCTCGAAGCCTTGTCTCTTCTGACAGGTCTATTGAAGCACTCCGATCATCTTCGTCTTCGTGTTGAATTACGCGAAGTGACTCCCCTTTGAGCTCCGTAGGGGTCATGGCTTCGTCTCCGAAGAGCAATCTGAATGGCGTGAAACCGGTTGATCTAGTTTGCGTGGTTCGGATAGACCATAAAATTTTAGGTAGCTCTTCGACCCATAGGCCCTTGGCCAATCCCACAATTCGGCGATTTAACCCGGAGAGGATATTCCCGTTGGCTCGTTCGACGGCCCCGTTGGATTGCGGGTGTCGCACTGCTGCGAAGCATAGCTTAATGCCCAGTTCTTCACAGAATGTTTGAAAGGTATCAGCTTCGAACTGGGTTCCATTATCTACCGTTAATTCTCTGGGGACTCCGAACCTGCATATAATATTTTGCCAGAAGAATCTTTGTACGTTCTTCGAGGTGATGGTTGTTAGTGGCTCCGCTTCCACCCATTTTGAGAAGTATTCGATTGCTACCACCGCAAACTTCAACCCGCCTTTTGCCGGTGGGAAAGGCCTATGAGGTCCATGCCCCATCTAGCCATCGGCCATACTGGGGCAATAACCTGAAGCTGAGCTGGCGGGCGATGGCTCCTTCTGCCCATCCATTGGCAGCCTTGGCACGCTCGAACCAGGTCTTCGGCGTCTCTGACTATTGTTGGCCAATAAAACCCTTGCCGGAGCGTCTTGCCTGCTAGTGCTCGAGGGGCAAGATGACCTCCACACAGCCCTTCGTGGATGCCTCGAAGTATGTCTTGACCTTCAGGCTGGGAGATGCATCGAAGCAGTGGTGAGCACACTCCGGCTTTGTACAGCACTTCCCCAATAAGTTTGTAATTTCGAGCTCTTGATTGCAATCTTCGAGCTTCTGGGCCTTCCGGAGGGTCATTGCTACCTTGCAACATAGTTATTATCGGAGTTCGCCAATCCGTAGCTGGAATACACATTACTTCTGACGAGGGTATTTGGTCAGCTGCTGGCTGCTCTAATTCTTCATAGAAAGCGCCCTCCGGGAGGTCTACTGCTCCTGCTGTAGCTTTTGCAAGAATATCTGCAAGTTGATTATCTGCCCGAGGTATGCTTCGAACTGTAAATCCTTTGAATGCTGCTTCGGCCTTGCGGATTTCTTGAAGGTATTGCGCGAGATGTGGGTTTTTTGCTTGGAAGCGTTTGTCAATATGCCCCGCGACGACTTGGGAATCTGTCTTGATCACTATCCTTGTAGCTCCGAGTGCTTTAGCCTTTCGGAGGCCTAGCAAGATTCCTTCATACTCGGCGACGTTATTAGTGGTTGGGAAGTTAAGCCTTGCTGAAACATTGCCTTTTGCCCTGATGGTGACAAGATTACTGCCCCTGCTCCGGCACCTGATGCTTGATAGGCTCCGTCGGAGAATATTGTCCAGAAACCGTCGGAGGGTTCTTCCGGAGTCCATACTGCAGATGGAGTCCACTCTGCTACGAAATCTGCTATAATTTGAGATTTAACGGCCGTCCTTGCTGTGAAGGAGATTTCGAAGGGTGCCAGCTCGACTGCCCACTTTCCAACCCTGCCTGTGGAATCTTTGTTTCGGAGCATATCTCCAAGAGGATACGATGTAGGGACAATGAGGTTATGCGCCAAGAAATAATGCCTTAGCTTTCGCGAGGCCATCACTAAAGCATAAGCAAACTTTTCGAGCTCGGAGTATCTGATCTTGGCTCCCGATAATGCCTCCGAGACAAAATAAACTGGGTTTTGCACCAGCTTCTCTTTAAGCTCGACTTCTCGGACCAGCACTGCGCTTACTGCTGAATCTGTAGCTGCAAGGTATAAAAGCAATGCTTCCCCTGGAAGGGGAACAGTTAAGGCTGATAATGTTCCGAGGTATACTTTTATCTCTTCGAAGCTCTTCTGGCACTCCGGCGTCCAGCTGAAGTTTTCTGAGCCCTTGAGTGCCTTGAAAATTGGGAGGCTTCGCTCTGCCGATCTTGATAGGAACCTGCTGAGTGCTGCCAGCCTTCCTGCTAGTTTCTGTACTTGCTTTAAATTTTCTGGTGGAGCCATTCTTTGCAGCGCACTTATTTGTGTTGGGCTGGCTTCGATCCCCCTACTGGAAACTAAGTACCCTAGCAGCTTCCCTGCTTGTGCCCCGAATATGCATTTTTCGGGGTTGAGGCGTACTCCACATGCTCGGAGGCTCTCAAAAGTTTCGGCTAGGTCTAGACTGTGCTGGTGCTTTTGTGCACTTTTTACTACAATATCGTCCATGTAGGCCTCGACATTGCGGCCTATTTGATGACCTAAAGCTTTAGCTATTAAGCGAGAAAATGTGGCTCCGGCATTCCGCAAACCTAAAGGCATTCTTACATAGCAGAATACTCCAGAAGGAGTTATGAAACTTGTCTTGGCTTCGTCTTCGCGCTTCAGCCATACTTGATGGTACCCGGAATAGGCGTCGAGGAAGCTTAATAATTCGGAGCCGGCTATGGAATCTATTAATTGATCTATTCGGGGCATTGGGTAGGGGTCTCGCGGGCATGCTTTATTTAATGAGGTGAAGTCAATACACATGCGCCATTTGCTGGAATCCTTCTTTCTTACAAAAACAGGGTTGGCCAACCACTCAGTATGGGCCACCTCCCTGATAATGCCAGCTTTTAACAACTTTTCCACTTCGGTCTTGGCTAAACTTGCTCTTTCTGCTGATAGCTTTCGGAGCCCCTGGCGCACCAGCTTGGCCTTCGGGTTGACGAGCAGACTGTGCTCGATGATGCTTCGGTCGACCCCAGTGATATCTTCGTCGGTCCAAGCAAACATGTCTAGATTCTTCTTGACGACTTTTCTAACGAGGCGGTTATCTCCGGAGATAGCCCCTTGCCGAATTTTATTGGGTACTCTTTGCCGTCTTCTGAGATTATTCTTGTCTCGACATCACCCTCCGGGCTTGGTTTAAGCGGAGATCCCTTCGGAGGGCTCAAGGCCTCCGGTACTTCTTTGGCGCTCTCCGCCACATTATGCACTTGTCGGGGGTCCAATGGCTGTCCGTGGCCATATTCTGTCCTTCTGGCTATAGCCTGGTCTCCTGAAATAGTGAGCACCCCACCTTGAGTGGGCATTTTAAGACAAAGGTAATTGTGATGTGCTATAGCCCCGAATTGGTTCAACATCCCTCGACCGAAGATAGCATTATAAGCGTAAGGGGCATCCACCACATCGAAAATCACCTCTTCTACTCGGGCTAGCGGCCCCTCTCCGAAGGCAACCTCGAGGCCTATTTGGCCGAGGGCATCGAGAGGTGGTCCTGAGAACCCTTGAAGCGGCCAGGCTGCTGGAAGCAGATGCTTCCGAGGTATGCACATCTGGTCGAAGGCCTGGACGAAGAGTATGTCTGCGGAGCTCCCACCATCTACCAGAATCCTTCGAACATCTGCCCCTGCTATATCGGCGGAGATGACTAATGGGTCAGCATGGGGAAACTTCACCCCTACCGCATCGCTGGCTGTGAACGAGATGGGCACACGGGACCATTCTGGCATCCCTTCAGCGGAACTTGAAGTCCCAATGTGCCCGACCTCGCGGACGTACTCGCGGCGCTGTCTCTTGGACATGCTGCCGAGGGTCCCCCCTCCGGAGATGGGCAGGACCACTCTCTTGCCGCGGTCTTGTGGATCTTCTTGCTTTGGTGGTGGCATAATACTGGCCACCGGTAGCCGTATGGGGGCTTCGAGGGCACCAGCTCGGGCCACAGCTTGAACAGGCTCCGATCGTGTCGTCGGTGGAGCCCGATCTGAAGTACCTCGCCTGGTATTTCGCTCGAGGTATTCACCTCGAAGGGTTAACACTGTCTTGCAGTCCTTTGTGTCATGGCTTCTATTGTCGCCATGCACGCAACAAAAATGACTCTGGCGCCTACCAAGCATCCTTTCTTGAGGTCCTGGAGGCCCAGCCTTGAAACTTTTTCCCTGCTGGAAATTGGTAGGTGCCTTCGAAGCTGAAGGTGTAATGTTTAGCACTTCCGAACGGAAATGCTTCTTCCCTCGCCTGTACTCGCTGGGGCAGCTGTCTTGTGGAGGTTGCGGTGTAGCGGCGACTTCTTGCTCCCCTTTGACTTCCCGGAGGGTGGGTAGTGTTGCTTCAACTCGCCGCAGGCATCCTTCCTCTGCCTTGGCATACTGTTCGAAGTATGCCATGAGCTGCGCCACGGACGTTACCGGCTTCCGATGGAGTTTGCTGAGGAGGTCGGGGTTCAGCACCCCTTCGCGAGCAGCATCAACTACTGAGGAGGTAGAGAGGCCCTTGATTTGTGACTTGGTGTGGGCGAAGCGTGTGAAGTACTCCCGGAGGGTTTCTCCCACCCGCTACTTTACTTGAAACAAACTCCCTGTGGACATTGGGGCCACGAAGGTACCTTGGAAGTTGCTCACGAATTTCTTTTTGAGCTGCTCCCATGAACTGATCGATCCTGGCTTTAAGGACCAGAACCAACGGAGCGCCACGCCTTCGAGAGCGAGGGGGAAGCATTTTGCCATGGTGCTTCGCACCCCTCCGCTTGCTTCTATCGCCAGGGCGTAAGAGCGGGCGAATTCTCCGGGGTTCGACCCCCCGGAGTATTTGTGCAGCTTCGAGGCCTTGAACTTGGGGTCGAAAGGCACTCTCTGCAGATCAGGGTGCAACGGAGACTCGTTATCGAAGGAGGCATTTTCGGCCTCCTCTTGGACTTGAATAACTTCTGGGGGATTGCGGGCTCCATCGTCTTGAGGCCCCCTTGGAGTTTCGGTGGAAGCTTGGGTGCGGAGTCGGTCGGCAGCCTCTTGCCTCCATCTGGATACTTCCTCCTGAAGCCTGGCTAGCTGCGTAGCCTCGGTTTCGGGAGGGCCTTCGTCTTCGTCGGAGGGTACTTCTGGATCCCGGCTTGCTGCGTAGTCGGTCTGAAGCGTTGTAGGAGGAGGCAGAGGGCCCCGGGACGCTCGACGCCCCGTGACCTCTGTGGGAATCGCCGGATTAGCCGAGGGGACCTTCGAAGGGGACCCGAAGCTTGACCACGCTTCGGAGGCATGGCTAGCCGTTGAGATGTCTTGGAGATGGAGGACTTCGAACGACTCGAAGGGTCGAGGGAAGGCCTTCGAGCTGCACTAAGAAGCCCTCAACTGAAGGGTGCGCGGAGTCTCTGGACTCCGAGGCTCCCTCCGTAAGTGCTCTTCAGAGTGCAGTCAGCGGTAGGGAACAAGCTTTTAGAACTTGGATCCCCACGGACGACGCCAACTGTTGGCGTAAAAGTTACACCAACAGGTTCTCGGTAATCAAGAATGAACAAACAAGAGGTTTGCGTTTTAGGACTATCTCAAGCCTCCGTAAAGGATAATAGCTCAAGTGGTCTGAATGTGTGTTTGAACAATTAGTTCCTGGTCCCCCCTTTACAAGGTACAATGGGGGGTATTTATAGGGGGAAAAGCATAAGGAAGAGACCTATTTACCCTTACATTACAACCAGCATGGCGGAACCTGCTTGGTATTACGAACAGGGTTATACATGGTAAAGTAATGCAAGGTAGATAGATAAGCCAGACATCCAATCAATCATGTCCCTCAGCTTCGGGGTCTCCATCTGCCCTTCGGAGGGGTCTTCGAGGCTTCGCATCGCAACACCTTCCGGTAGTGACGACGTATGCTTCGAACAACAGTCCGCCAGCTTCGGGATCCTTATCGGTCTTTGAAGGGTAAGCTTTTAAGTCTGCAAAATGGAGTAATTTCCCCCAACAATATGGATGCGACAATCACCTCTAAATAGAGAGGGTTCGGCGTGATGTCTCCGATACAGTAAGGTACAGAATAATGACTTAGGCACGGCGTGCGAGCGTGACTTCGTCCGGAGCGGAGTACAGGTGTGGCGAAGCCTATCGTGGCGAAGTCTGTTGGCGAAGTGTGCTGGCGTGCGATACTTGGCCAAACTAACAACAACGTGACGGCCTAGCATGGGTGGTCGAAGCAGCAGTCTCACCGAAGGGTGTTTTGGCAACCTCCGAAACCGATCTCTCAGCTCCGAACACCTCCGACGAAGTAGCTCCGAACGTGGAAGCCTGCAATAGAGTAGATTCAAAGTACCAATTCAGCCTGAGGACCAAATTTTGCTAAGTGTTGCACTAGTGCCAAAGGTAGCAATCTGTTACACAGATTAGCGGATACTTCACAAGCGAAGTAAAAAGGCGATAGCAATCTATTACATAGATTAACGGATTCTTCACAAGCAAAGTAACAAGGATTACCACTATTCCGAAGTCGCCGTCGGAGGGCTTCCAGTCAAACCCACAAAGAGTACAGAAAAGTAAAGATAAAGTAAAATATGATTCAAAGCTAGGGCTTTTTGGTTGATTTGTGTTGGGGGCTCTGAACCGGCGTCACCCCTATATTTATAGGGGCTAGACTTCTAATCTCTAAGCCTAATCTGGTGGAATTCTGTTTGATCACACGTAAAAGACTTAGTCAAAAATCAGACTCGATCTCTAACTCTTGCCCAAAGTGGGCCTTCGGCCAGGTCCGCCAAAGCCTACTCCTTAGGCCGAAGCTTCGGTGGAGTGGGCCTCCGAAGGGCTCTGGGCTGAAGGCTATGGGCTGGCTAGAAGCGTCCGAATCCCATAGCACAGTGATCCTTCGGCCCTGTAGAGCTTCGGCCTAACTCGGGACATGTGCATTTTCGGCGCAAATTACCGAAATTTATATTTTGACAACATTAACCATTAATGCCATTTTTTGCTATCAATACATGCCCCCTGCCTTTTTAGTGAACTAAGTGAACTAAAAGCATAATGGGCTAAAGACGATACCTTCCATATCGGCCTTTCGACATCTTTTAAGTTGTTTGCCACACACTTGGGAAATACCTTTTCAAGTATCTACCATTCAAAGCTCTTCGAAACCGCTCTCCTTTTAGAGATTCTAACACATATGCATTGACAGGAGCGATTTCGGCTATTTTGAAAGGGCCTTCCCAACTAGGCGACCATTTACCAAATTTGGCACTCTTAGTGCCTAAGGGTAAAATCATCTTCCAAACCAAGTCACCTACTTGAAATGATTTTGGTTTAACCTTCTTATTGTAGGCTTTAGCTACTCTCCTCTTGTCTATTTCAATGGATTCTAAAGCCCTCAATCTTTTATCGGTGACTTCTTCTATATTGTCTTTCAAAAGAGTTTCATACTCGTTGACCGATAAGCCATCTTGCTTTAACACTCTTAGAGAGCCAAGATCTACTTCTACAGGTAGAACAACTTCTTGTCCATATACCAACTCATATGGACTAACTTTGGTAGCACTGTGCTTTGCAATTCTACAAGCCCATAGCACCTCGGAGAGCACTTCATGCCACCTTTTAGGGAACTCTTCAATTTTCTTCTTAATGAGCTTAATCACGGTTTTATTACTAGACTCGGCCTAACCATTGTGCTGAGCATAGTAAGGCGAAGAGTTTATCAACTTAATACCATAATATTCGGCAAAGTCCCTCACTTCTTTAGAAACAAATGAACTACCTTGATCTGTAGTGAGAGTTTGAGGAATACCAAATATATGTATGATGTGCTTCAAGATAAAGTCATGTACCTCGATGTGAGTCATGTTCTTGAGAGGTACGACATCAGTCCACTTGGTGAAGCAATCCGTCGCCATCAACACGAACCGATGCCCTTTTGAGTAAGGAGGGTGAATTTGGCTGATGAAGTCTAAACCCCAACCTCAGAATGGCCATGGCTTGACAATAGGGTTAAGTAATGAAGCAGGAGCTAATTGAATATTTCCAAACTTCTGACATGCTTCACACCCTCTATAATACTTAAAACAATCCTCAGTCATAGTCGGTCAGTAAAAACCCGCTCTTTTGAGCATCAAACTCATTTTCTGGGCTAATTGATGAGTGCCACAAAGTCCTTCATGGACTTCTCCTGTGGCCACCTAGGATCATTCATGGTCTAGAAAATTTAACAGTACTCCGTCAATGGTTCGGCGATACAGTGTGTCGTCTATCAACACAAATTTAAACGCTTGTCGCCGAACTTTCCGATCAACCCTTTTGCTAGGGTCTCTCAAATACTGGACGATTGGAGTTCTCCAATCACCCTTATGGACTTTTGAGGGTTTTGCTAGCTCACTCCCCGAAAAAATGTCTAGGCTACTGATTTCGGGGTGTCCCCCGAGCCCTTCTTGCTTCTACCGAAGTCTGGTTGGATTGGCTGTGTAGAGCGCATTAGGCCGAAGCCTCCTGCCGGAGGGTCCGGGCTCCCGGAAGCCCTCACTGTCCCGGAAGCCCTCACTGTCCTAGAAGCCCTCACTGCCCTGAAAGCCCTCACAGTCCTGGAATCCCTCAAGTTCATAGCACGCTGATATGTGGCGCCAGCATTCTTCAAACCAAAAGTCATAATGCCCCACTCGAATAAACCGACAAAACCAGGGCATCAAAAGGTTGTCTTGTAGATGTCATCTTCGGCCATAAATATTTGATTATAACCAGCATTGCCATCAAGAAAACTTAGTACCTTGTGTCCTGAAGCATCGTTGATTAGCATGTCGGCTATCGGCATCGGATACTCGTCCTTCGGAGTGGCCTTGTTTAGATCCCTGAAATCAATACATACTCGTATCTTGTCGCTCCCTTTCTTCTCTACAGGCACAATGTTAGCGACCCATTCTGCATACCTGCATGGCCTAATAAATTCAGCTTTGAGCAGTCGCTCTACTTCTTCTTTAACTTGGTCATAGACGACCGAGTTAAAGCGACGAGGAGGCCATTTATAAGGCCTAAATCTGGACTTGATAGGTAGCCGATGCTCTACGAGCGCGTGGCTTAGTGCTGGCATCTCGCTATACTTCCATGCGAAAGAATCGACATACGATCGAAGCAACTTTATTACTTCAACCTTTTCATCAGGTTGTAAATGTTGCTTTACAAAAGTCGGCCTCGGGATGCTGCCATCACCTATGTCAACTTCTTCTAAGGGATCGACCGACGCAAAACCTTGTCCTAATTTCTCTACTTCGCTAAAGTCCTTGATGGCTTCGGTGATACCGTCTTTAGTAGACCAATACTGCTCTACACGAGACTTTAGCCAATCCAGATTACTCTTGCTAGACATGACTACTAAGATAAAAACAACCATGCTACACTAGCTGACTTTACAGACACTGGTACAAAATGTCCTTCGGACACACTAACAAAATCGTAATTCGAAAGATCTCTACCTGACAGGCACTCTACCTTGTTGTGAATGGCGTCAACTGACACATCGGCCAATGCCACTTGGGCCGAAGTGTCTGTGGGTATGACTTCTACTTCATCGCCGTCCCACTGAATTAGGCACTGGTGTAGAAGAAATGCAGCAATTTGTGTGAATCTAGTCGCGTCCAAGCAGCACGCTGTAGTAACCTTGTACATCGATGACGAAGAATGTTGTTGGCAATGTCTTGTTGCCTACTGTCAACTCCATGGAGAGCACGCCTTTGGCCTCAGAACTCTCGCCATTGACGCCATTGAGCATCAAGTTGGCCTTCTTCAAATCATCCTCATCCCTTCCAAGTTTCTTCAATAGCGAGTAAGGCATTAAGTTAACAGTGGCACCACCATCAACAAGAATCCAAGAAATCTGCTTTCCGTCAATGTGGCCCCTGACGTAGAGAGGCTTTAGATGGCAAGCCGAGTCCTCGGGTTTCTCAAAGATAGCATTGCGTGGTCTGAGGTTCAACTGAGCGATCTCATCCTCATCCTACGGCAGGGCAAACTTAGCGGGTAGTTTGACAACGTTGATGTCCATCACCTGGGGTGCGGGCCCCTCGGAGATGGGCGAGTAGTAATCGTCGAGCATGTCATCATCATCGTCGCTAGGAGTAGGAGCCGGATTGGTTATCTCAACCGGCTTCATTCTCCATACCTGTCTCGTCGTTGGCCGTGGGTAAATTTCTTCAAAAATAGTGTCTCGCTTGTCCTCGGCATTCTTCTCGTGCATCTCCAGTGCCCGTAGTCGTCGTAGATGCCTCTTTTGTGATTTGGACATGCCTGGAGGTGCCCAAGATGGTTGTGGCTTGGTGCCAAGTGCTACTTCCGTGTTCTTGTTAACTCTAGCCGATGTGGTACTACCCACCTCATCCTCGCACACTCTGTATTCAGAGGAGCCTTCGCTGCGGACCTCAGCAATCGGACTGGCCTCGTTCAGCCGATCGGACCTTGCTCCGGCGCGGGCTTTTGGCCAAAGCAGGGGACTTACCTCCGTCAGACATCGGCGAAGGGCCTTCGAGATTGGGACTTCCTAAGACCCCACTCTGACTATGATAGCTTCGGACTCCCTGTCATTTGCCTCTTCACACTCGTATTCTTCGACTTCGCTCTGCATGAGTCGATTCGGAGGTACCACGGACTGCCTGTGGATGATGCCTCCCTCCTCTTCATTTGTTTGTCCATGCCATTCATGATACTCCAAAGGAAAACAAGGCATAGCATTAAGTTGCGGAGGGTACTCCGGCTATGATACGTATGGAGCCCACGGAGTCCCCGCCCAGTTGTATGGTGGAGGCATCGACGGCTCCAGTGGCTTCGCCCACTGTGAGCCAAACCCGTTACCCGGAGGGGGGTTCGGTAGAGTCGACGGTGTCTCGGACCATATCAGTGAGGGGTCCTGCCAGGCCAGAGGAACGTTCGGCCAGTGTGGGCCGAAGCCTCCTGTTGAAGGGTTCGTCTAGAGTGGTGCGGGGTTCGGCCATTGGGGGCTGAACTCACTCCGCATGGGGTTTGGCCACTGGGGTCCGAAGCCACTCTACAGGGGGTTCGACCACTGAGGTCCGAAGCCATTGTATGGAGTGTTAGGCCACTGTGGCCTGAAGTCACCATGCAGAGGGTTCGACCATTGTGGTCCGAAGCCATCATGAGGAGTGCTCGGCCACTATGGTCCGAAGTGAGAAACCAAGGGTTGGTTTCGGAGTCTGTGATGAGTGATTGACAGAGTTTACCCTCTGATTCTAAGGGGTCCCTCCGAAGGGGTTCAGAGGTTGGTTCTCCGAAGGGGACTTCGGAGGCTGTTTCACCGAAGGGTTTGGTGGGCTTTGGGTGCTGCAGCTGTTGCAGCGGAGTGTGTTTGTCGGAGGGGTCTTACAACACACGATGATTGGCTGTACCAAAGGGCTCGGTATTTTGTGCGGTACACCGGAGTGTGTACCGAAGGTTGCTAACCTGGAGAGGTCTCCGGGGTACTGGATACAATTGTCTGCTTGTCTGTGGTGCGCAGGGGACCTCGGAGGCGACGGGCGGTTCGTAGCAGGTGAACCTGGGTCAAGCGGGAGGTTTGATGCCAGTGGAGCGGGGAGCTCCGTCACGAAGGCTGCGAAGGGGTCTAGGTCGGACCTCGGGTCGAGGTGCACCAGGAGAAGGCAGTAAGTGCGGAGCGTGGCTCCGATGAAGGTACTCCGAGACGAAGTCCTCGGAGGCGAGGCACTTTGAAGGGTACTCCGAATGGAGTGACTTCAGAGTTTGGTGGATCAAGTCCTCAACAGAGGCAAGGTGTTCGAAGTGTGCTCCGGAGGGAGACACTCGAAGGTTACCCAACGAAGGTCTCAGAAGTCGAGGTGCATCGAAGGCATGGTCCGGGTGAGGCTCGTCGAGGAGTGTGCTCGGGGAGAGACACTGCGACGAAGTGCTCATGGAATGCTTCATGCCGAGGCCTTGGACGACGGAGGGACTTTGAAGGGTGGTACTCCGAAGGTGGGGCTTCAGAGTGTGGTTGTCTTGTGGTACTTCGGCCATGCATGGCTTCGGTACACGGACTGACGGAGTTCGAGCTGGGGGAAGCTGCGAAGCCGTGGTGGTCCACTCCGAAGGTGTTGGTGCGAAGGCCCAAGGGCTTTGACGGCTTCGGCTCAAAACCATCAATGTATCGAAGGCTGACTTCGGTGAAGCGAAGGCCGTCAGGCTCAAGGCTTCTCACCGAAGCTACCGCACCCCTCGCGTGCGAAGGGGGGCTTCAGAAAGGTCAAAGACTGCAAAGGCTGACATTGTCTGCTCTGCAAAAAGCTGACGTTGTCCCCTCTACAAAGCTGACAGAGAAGCCTCCAAATAAAGTTGACTACCTTTTGTACCCCTCTGTTCTGATGAGACAAAACCAATGTAAACCCTAGGGGTAAAGTAGTCAATTCACATGGGTGAATAGTGGCTATAAATAGTTGGGCTGGGTAGGTAACATTTAACACTTTGAGCATTCATTGTTGAGCTCCTGTACTAGCCTCCACATACTTTGTATACATCCAGTGAGTTCATTTTTAGTGTTCCCTGTTCAAGCAGCGAAGCCCTGTTTCTGTGTTCAGTTTCTGCTTGAGCTTGTTTGCATACCTCGCTGCATACTTCGATTTCTAGTGTCGAGTAGTAGTGCACTGAAGCCTGTTTGGGCGAAGGGTGTTTGTGCGAAGTGTGCTTTTCAGTGCGTTCGCTCTGTGTAACTAGAGGCTAGCCCTCGCTGTTTACTAGCGAAGCACTGATCAAAGCCCGTTTAGCCTCTCGTGTCGAAGCCCTTAGCGAAGTCTGTTTTGTGTGCGTTTAGACATTCGTAGTACGAAGCCCAGCATCAGTTGCTGTCGCTAAGTATTTGGTCGAAGTCCTCAGAGGGTAGTCCACTCTTGCGAAGGGTGAAGTGCGAAGCCTGCTCGAAGCACCTTGTGTGCGGAGCCTGCACTGACTTAGCAGAGTTGATTTTTTCGGGGTTGTGGGTGGAGCGAAGTCTTCTTGGCTTCGAACTTTGGCTCCTTGCAAAGCCTGTGTTCGGAGCTGTAAAATACCTCTGAACCAGAACTTCGAAGGTTGTGTTCGAAGCCTGTTCCGCAGAAGACAGAATTAAAAACAGAAGGCTGTTTTTAGCCCAAAATTTTAAAAGCTCCCATTCAACCCCCCTCTGGTCGCCGTTTCCGGTCCAACACGAAGCCACCCTTCGGATGCCTTGTGTCCTTCGGCTGACTTAGTTTCATAGCGTGGGGCCTATTTCCTTAGCTTTTCCTTGGTACTTGTTTAACAACATCTTATATGTTACCTTTGGCTTCTTGCGAGCCCTAGCCGAAGGAATGCTGACATTTTGCTTCCACACTCCCACCTTGGGGTTCTTAGGTATGAGTGTGCGTGTGCGCGGCTCTCCAATAATTACTACCTTCTTCTCACCGAGGTCGACGGCGTTGATGGGGAAGGGATCTTCGTCGAGCTTCATCTTTGGATTGTGGTCTATTTTCAATCATCCTTCTTCTATGGTCGATTGAACCTACCACCGAAAAACATTGTAGTCATTAGTATTATGTGAATGCGAGTCATGCCACTTACAGTATGGATATTTCTTCAACTCATCGGTAGATGGAATGACTTGGCCTTTAGGCAACCTGAGAAGCTAGTTCTTTAAGAGAAAATCAAATATTTTTTCACACTTAGTTATGCCAAATGAGTACTTGACCTCACTAGACCGATTCTTCGTGGGAGATAGTCGTAACTCGGAGCAAGTGATAGGTTTACTCTTAGCGTTGCAAACCCATTTGGCCGTCGGTCGAATCATCCTCTTCTGATTCCTCCTCATTGGAGTGCTCCATGACATGGATTTCATCCCTAGGCTTGTTAAACGTCTTAATAAAATTTTTATCTTTGGCTCAGCCTTCCTGGACCAGAGCCTGCTGCAAGACTTGGCTAACCTCTAAGAAGTTCTAGTTGTCTATCTCTCTTTGATCTTGAAATGCAACCCGCTAAAACCTAGATCCGCCAAATCCCTTTCTGAAATATTAAGACTAAAAAATTGGTTTCTAGTGTCCTTGAAATGCTTGATATACCCAGAGACACCCTCGTTAGACTTCTGCCTAACCGATGTCAAGTGTGAGAGCCTAAGTTCTATCTCACCCATATAAAAGTAGTCATGGAATTTTTGTTCCAATTCGTCCCACGTTTGAATGGAGTTCGGCGGGAGCGCCAAAAACCAAGTGAAAGCGGTGCCGGATAGTGAGAGAAAAATAGTCTAAGTTTTAGAGCGTCTGACCCACTAGCCTCTCTACACTGTGCTAAAAATTGACTAACATGCTCTAGTGTGGTTTTTTTACCCTCGCCGTCGAACCTAGTAAATTCAGGAACTCTATAGTCGCGAGGGTATGGTATTGTATCAAAATGATCGGGATATGGCTTCCGGTAAACCCTAGCCCGACCCCTAGACACGAAACTGGTGCATTCCCTAAATAGTGCGCGGATTCGCTCCTCTAGGTCATCTTGGCCTGCTTCCTGCACACATCTCTCGTGTGGGGGCGCGACACGTGGTGGGATATCGGCGTGTCGGCCATGGGCATCTTCCCTATGTGCTAGTTGTACGACGTGCTCGAGCCCAGGTGCCTATGCATGTGGTGCGGGTAGCGTGGGCAGGGCTGGCGCTAGTGCAGGTGGCAGTGGTGCGTGGTACGCGGTGCTAGCTTGGCCATAAGCATAATGACTAGTCTCGGCCATGGGTGTTGAGACCGGAGATGCAATGGTCTTGCCAGTGCTACCGTCAGTTCTGTTGTACACATGATTTACCGAAGGTATACTAGCAATAGGGGTTGATGGTACAGCCTCAGTAAAGCCGAACCTTCTAAGTGTTGCCTCTACTTTAGAGCTAACTGCAGAATTTAAACGGTTGGCTAGCGAAGTGCTAATTGCCTGATCTACCGATGCGGCTATTTTTTGCTCAATCTCTAAAGAACATAAATGAGGTGATATGGGTGTTACCTAGATCCGAGCAAGGTCGGGGATGACGATGTCGCACTTGATGAGGCCCGCGCGTGTCTTGACGTAGCTCCCAAGCATCTTGTCTTGGAGCACCTTCATCTTTGCCTCGATCTCTGCTCGGTCTTCTGCGGGAATATCTTCAAGAGTAGGTGTTAGGATGTTGCGGTTGTCGATATGTGCACCTCCTACGGTGTCCATCGGCGGTGTTGGCGTAGTAGTCGTTGTATATGTACCAATGGCCGATGTAGATGTACCCGTCATGTTGGCATAGCTTCTCCCCAGCGGAGTCGCCAAAAAGTGTGTTGACATGAAAACGTGCCCCCGCACTTGGGTCAGTTCGACGATCTAAAAGTGTGCCGGCACTTAGGGACAAGCCTAGGCATAACACAGAACTGACATCGCGTTCCGACTACCCTTAACCGTGGTAAGGGGGGTGGAGTCACCAGGTAATCATATCACACAAAATAATCCAATTAGCCGAAAGAAATATTTAAACAGAGCAAATCAGCAAACCGAGCGAGGCCTTACTGATTCAAAGTACAATGCAAAGGGTGTCACCGAAGGGTACCTTCGGTGTATGGTGCGAAGTGTCCCGCCGAAGGGTACCTTCGGTGTTCGGACTGATCTGGCCAAAGATGAACTCCAAACATATCTAGACGCGACAACCACCTCCGAACAGCGAGGGTTCGGCGTGACGTCTCTGATATAGTATGGTACAAAATAATGACTCCGGCACGGCGCACGAGGATGACTTCATCCGTAGTGGAGTACGGGCGTGGCGAAGCCTGTCGTGGCGAAGTCTGTTGGTGAATCGTGCTGGCGTGCGAGACTTGGCCAAACCGACAACAACGTGACGGCCCGGCATGGGTGGTCGAAGCAGCAGTCTCACCGAAGGGTGTTCTGGCAACCTCCGAAACCGATCTCTCAGCTCCGAACACCTCCGACGAAGTAGCTCCGAACGTGGAAGCCTGCAACAGAGTAGATTCGAAGTACCAGTTCGGCCTGAGGACCGAATTCTGCTAAGTGTTGAACTAGTGGTGAAGGTAGCAATCTGTTACGCAGATTAGCGAATACTTCACAGGCGAAGTAACAAGGCGATAACAATCTATTACGTAGATTAACAGATACTTCACAGGTGAAGTAACAAGGATTACCATTGTTCTGAAGTGGACGTCGGAGGGCTTCCAGGCAAACCAACGAAGAGTACAGAAAAGTAAAGATAAAGTAAAATACGATTCAAAGATAGGGCTTTGTGGTTGATTTGTGTTGGGGGGCTCTGAACCGGCCTCACCCCTATATTTATAGGGGCTAGACTTCTAATCTCTAAGCCTAATCTGGTGGAATTCTGTTTGATCACGCGTAAAAGACTTAGTCAAAAATCGGACTCGATCTCTAACTCTTGCCCGAAGTGGGCCTTCGGCCAGGCCCGCCGAAGCCTCCTCCTTGTGCCGAAGCTTCAGCAGAGTGGGCCTCCGAAGGCCTCCGGGCTGAAAGCTTCCAAAGCCCATAGCCCAGTGATCCTTCGGCCTTGTAGGGCTTCAGCCTAACCCGAGACATGTGCATTTTCGGCCCAAATTACCAAAATTGATATTTTGACAATCTTAACCATTAATGCCATTTTTTGCTATCAACACATAATAACGTGTTATGAACTTGATCTATCATGACTAGCTAGGACTTATGATAGAAGTCTATATAGATGATGTTGTAGTCAAATCGGATGCTATGAGAAACCATTTAGCTGATTTGAGAGTTGCTTTTGATAGTGTTGGCGTAAAAGATTACGCTAACAGGTTTCTGTAGAAAAGAAAATAACAAACGAAGTGTTTGTGAAGCAAACTGTTCTAATCCTCCGAAAGGATAATAACTTAGAATAGTTCGAAAGTGTGTATTGAATAACTTGTATTCGGTCCCTATTACAGGGTAAAATGGGGGGTATTTATAGGCCCAAACATTAAGGAAAAGACCTATTTACCCCTCTATTACAACCGTCATAGTGGAAACTATTCGGTTCCCTTAATAGGGCTAAAATGGTAAAAGACTAATCTAATGAGAAAGAAGATAAGTCTTCCATCTTAGCTGGCAGAAAAGATCTTGGAGAGCTTTAGTTCGAAGATGTACTCCGAACCAATGCCTATCTTCGTACTTCGAACTTGATTCCGGGTATCTTCGAAGATGATCTTCGGGAAACCTTCGAACCAGCTGACTGCCTTTATGTTGCTTCGGCAATAACCCCGAAGATGAGATATTTTCCCCCAACAGTAGCCCCTCGAATACGCTTCTCCGTTTGACCTGTAACGTTAGGAGAGCAGTATACGGAAGGAAAAGATAACCAAACATAGGGGTTATTGGTTTTTATTTTATCTCCGAAATGCAAGAAGATATGAACTTCGAATCAGTCTTAAGGTAATTACTTTTCGAACTATCTTAGAACCGACTCAAGAAGTTCGAAAGTCTTTTAGACTTAGAGAAAATAGCCGTTAAGTTTCTGTTTCCAACGGAAACTGTAGTAGGCGTTAATTTCGTAAAAGAAGTAACGGCAGGAATGCGAAATGACATGGATTAACGGTAAGAAAGTGAAGCCTAGGCTATAAATAGAGGGCCTAGAAGTTACCCGGTTACCTTTTCACCGCATTCTAGCAACCAAAAACTTTTGAGTCCTTTGAGTTCTTGAGCCCTAGCCTCCATTTCCTCAGAGCAATCCGGCGGTCGCGATGGTGAAGACTAAGGGATCTGCACCTCCTTCGGCCTTGGCTCGGCAGCAGGCGGCCGCAGCGGCAGCGGCGGCAGCGTTGGCGGCGGCACCTCTGATGCCGGCGGCGACATCCATGGCGGCAGGGGGGAGAAATCCCCAAATCGCCGATGACCAAGGTCTGTGCCCGCCATCGACCAAGTATTTGGATCAATCTTTTGAGTTGGGGCCTTCTACCTGCAAGAGAGAGTCTTTGGCAATCACAGCAGGGGGAAAAATTAGTAATGGAGTTATGATTTGGAAGCCGGGCAAAGAATCGATTCCATCACCAAGACCCGGAGAAGTAGTAGTATTCGAAGCTTTCTTCGAAGCTGGCTTGGGCCTTCTTGCTGTAGACTTCCTGGCCGAGGTATTGGATCTGTTTCATGTAACCCTCCCCCAATTATCTCCGAATGCAGTAGCTAGGTTAGCTATCTTCGAATGGGCGCTGAGAGCCGAAGGTTGTGAGGGGAGGGCAGAAATCTTTGCTGCACTTCATAGAGCAACTTGCCAGCCGAAGACCTTCGTAGGCTCCGGAGGTGAAAAAGTGGTAGTAACCTTCGGCTCTATCAACTTTAGGCTTCGGGACGAATATGCCCTTCAGTTTCCTGCCAAGGCCATCAATGCTAGATGGTACACTGATTGGGTCCTGAGGTGGTTCTATGCCGAAGTTGGAGCGAGCAGTCCTCTGGCTGGGCCCCTCAAAGAAATTCAATTCCGGAAAGAAGCCTTAGTGCAGCCCGACGAAGGCCAACTCGAAGCTCGTCTTAACCTGCTTCAGAAAATTAGCCGAAGGTTGAGCATGCGGGACTTAGCCGAAGAATTCCTCGGACTGCAAATTCCTCCGCTGATGGCCAACTGGCCTATCGTCTTCGAGGATGACTCGGAAGGCGGTCTTCGCAAGATCAACTTTACTTCGAGCCCTGCAGGTAACTTCGAAACCAACATGCATTGTACATATTTACTTCGAAGAAAGACTAACTTGAATTATTTTTTAGCTTCTTCAGCCCCTATTACTTCAGAGAAAATTGTAAGGGCTTCGGAGAAGATTTTGGGTGCCCCAACTCCGACTGAAAAAGAATGGCGAATTAAATTGGTCGGGAGTTGGGAAAGGTTTAACAGAGTATGGGGAATGTTGGAGTTGACTCCACCCCCTCTGATGGACTGGGTGCCTCTGGAGAAAGGACCCAAGAAAAGAATGGCTGAAGCCGGAGCTTCGAGCTCCGCAAGGACTCCGGTGAAGAAGGTGGCTCGGAAACCAAAAAATCTCGCACCTTCGAATCCTGCGCCTTCGAGCTCAAGAACCTCAATATCTAGTTCTAAAGAAGATGAAGGTATATTATTAGTGAGATTGATTGATGAAGATGCAGCTCAACGAAATATTCACATTGAAGATACTGCACGTATACCGGAGCCCCAAGCTAACATTGAAGAAGTAAGAGCTCCGGATACTCAAGAGGAGCAAATCGAAGCCCCTATGGGTGAAGATGAAGTCGAAGTTGTGGAGGAAGGGAGGACTGCTCACGGAGATACTCCGACAGCAGAAAATTTAACTGTGGATTCAGATGATGACTTCACCTTCGATCCTCCGAGCAGTCCAGTGCTCGATCTCCCGCAGAATGTCGAAGGTAAATTTCGCATAATTCTTTATTATTTTCTGCAATGTATAATATTTTTGTTTTTGCAGAGCCTCCTGCTGTAGAAGTACATCACGAAGACATAATTCAAAGGCCTTCGACAACTTCGGAGCCGCACCCGGAGGTCACTCAACAGGGGCCTGGAAGGGGTAAAAGACACATAGAGCCTCTCCCTACTCAAGGATCAACTTCATCTGAGTCAACAGATGAAAGTGAATCAACTGAGGGGGGGGGCATCTTCGGAAGTTCCAAGGACCTCAGGAGAACGCTCCGGAGCTTCACCAAGTAGGGAAGACCAAGAGGCTTCGGCTCTGCTCCCTCTTTTAACTCCTTTTTGGAGCAAAGAAAAGGGCTTCGGACTTTGCTCAAACCTTTAGGTCGAGTGAGTCGGGAAGTCGGGGAGACAGAGCTGGTAACAAAATTAAGCAGGGCGAAGAATTCGGAGCTCAACATTGCTTTGGAACGAGCAGCCTACCAGGTACGGAGCACCTTCGAACCAATATCTTTTAGCGAATTATATTGGGTTCGAAGTACATCTTCGAACCAGCAGCAAATTATAAATGAATAATTTCATACTTCAGTTTTTTCTCTTCTTAGCAAGCGGTCTTGGCCCGCGCTGCAGCTTTATCGAACGAAAATGAAATTGCTCAGCTTCGGGAAGAAAATGAAGCTCTTAAACGCAACTTATCTTTCTCCGAAGCTAGAGTACTTCAAATGGATAATGTGATTTCGACGGAGCGTAGGGCCAGACAGGGCTTGGAGGCTGTTAATAAAGAGTTCGAGGCAGAAAGAATTGTGCTTCGGGCTGAAATTGAAAAGATGCGGTTGGAGCATGCTAGTGCTGGGTCCGAACTTGTAAGGCTCCAAGAGGAAGCTAGCCAACTCCTAAACCAGAAGAAAGATCTAATTACGGAGAATGCTAGGATTTCCGGAGTTTTGGCAGAAACGACTTCGAGCAAGGATGCACTAATTGAAGAAAAGTTCAAGTCGGAGAAGGTGGCTACGGAGGTCATCGAACAAATGCTAGGTGTTTTGGAGTACTTCGGTACTACTGGATCACTTCCTTCGGATGACAATGTGACTCTGCTGCGCCGGTTAAAGAGGATCCAAGGAGCAGCGAAGCAAATGAAGACGGCAGGCATGCGTTATGGAGAACTCTCCGGACAAGTGTCTGCCCTCGGATTACATCGTTACTACGAGGATTTGGGTCGAACAATCACTCCGAGCGCAGAGGGCTCCATTACCTTCGACGACGAGCGGCTTTTGAATCCTTCCGAAGGCGTGACTGCCGCCTGGCGAGCCTTTCAAACCTCATGGAGAGCCGAAGGTCGTTCTGCGATCAAGGCTTGGATCGATGAAGGCCAACGCCAAAAGCAAGTTCGGAGCCAAGCTTCGAGCAGTCAGCCTCCTCCAAACCCGCAGGTTTAGGAATTATTTAGGATTTTTTGATTATGTAAAGCTCATGCTTGTAAACATTTATCAATGAAAGTCTTGTTTGTCATATTTTTAGGCTTTTCCGCTTATGGAAGATATCGAAGTGTTAGAGCTTAACAACGAACTTCGCTCATTGTGGAAAACCTTCGAACTTCTAAAGAGTTATAAGCGTCCTCGATTTCTTATTCCTCGAGATGACTCCGGCGTAATTGCGCCCGAAGTAATCAAAGACGTATTGTCTTATATTATAGAGGAAGATAAAGAAGTTGACGCAAACACCTCGTCTTCTGAAGACACTAACTGGTCTGAAGACGAAGGTGAAGCTCGAAATAAAAGATCTGAAGATCTTAGAAGCTGGGAAAGAAGCCCCGAGCGGCTTCGAACTTGGGCCGAGCTTCAACAAGAGCAGAAGGATTTTAGAGCTTCGAAGGGGAGGAAGAGAGTTAAACGTAAAGTTCTTAGAACTTCTGATGTTGGAACTAGTCGTTCCACCCCTAGCTCTCGGGACCGAAGAGGTCTCCGATTCCTTCTTGGTATAGATACCAATTTTTCATAATGTAATCTGTAAACACATTTATTTCAATAATGAATGCAGATTTAAAATTGTCTCCATATTTACTAGCCCCTCTTTGGGTATAAGCAACTTCGAAATGTATTCAAAGATGGTTATGCGCAAAGAAAAAACTTCGGAGTACAATTTTTTGGGGGTTCGGAGCCCCTCTGTCATTTAAAGATCTTTTGAAATCTTATGAAATGTCTTTGACTTTTTGCAGTCGGAAGAATGGTAGCTTTGTACCTTTGTTTTATGAAAGAAATCACTTGAGATAACTTTCAGGACACTTTAGTGTCTTAAAAAATTTGTCACTTTGGACTATGTTAACAGACATTCGAAGCTCATGGCTCAAATGCTGTTTTGTTTTAGCCACCTTCGGCTTGTCTTTGCGATCTCTGATGAACCAATGGTTCGGAGTTTGCAATGGTCTCTTTGGACTCTTTTACGGATGTCTACCAGCCAATGGCTTGGACTCCGTATAATTTAGCCACCTTCGGCTATTTTTGCAGAAGTCTACCAGCCAATGGCTTGGACTTCGCAGATTTTGGCCACCTTCGGCTCTTTTTACGGAAGTCTGCAAGCTGCAGCTTGGACTCCGTAGATTTTGGCCACCTTCGGCTCTTTTTACGGAAGTTTACCAGCCAATGGCTTGGACTCCGTAGAGTGTGGTTTTGGGCTCTTTTACGGATGCCTACAAGCCAGTGGCCTGGGCTCCGGATTATGTCAGCCCCCACGTCGGAGGCTTCGAACTTTATGGGTTCGAAGTCCGAAAATACAACCCAGCTTAATGACACTTCCCTCTCGGTCGACCCCGCGGTTCCAGTGCGTCCACTCGGAAGCTGGAAGTCTATGAGGGGAAGGCAACTATCAGGGTCATATGCTTTATTAATTTAGAGGTGATTACAAGCAAATTACAAGGAGCCCTTATGCGAAGTATCGCTTTAGGTGCTCCGCATGCCAAGTATGTGCTAACTCTTCACCTTCTAAATTAGCTAATTTAAATGAACCAGGGCGCCCTGAGCGGACAATTAGATATGGACCTTCCCATTTATTACCTAACTTCCCTGGTGCTATAATGCTTCGTAGAACAAGATGACCCGGCCTTAACTCACTGAGCTTAACCTTCGGGTCATACCAAGTCTTCGTCTGCTGATGATACTTTGTTAAATTAGCTACAGCCCGAAGTCTTGTTTCTTCTGACAAATCTAACGAAGCTTGTCTTTCTTCTTCAATGTCCGGTTCGGTGCTGCGAAATGATCCCCCTTTGAGCTCCGTTGGAGTCATAGCTTCATCTCCGAATAGTAGTCTGAACGGAGTAAAACCTGTGGACCTTGTTTGCGTAGTCCGAATGGACTACAGAATCTTCGGAAGCTCTTCGGTCCACAGTCCTTTTGCTAATCCTACTATTCTTCGATTTAGCCCTGATAAAATATTTCCATTGGCTCGCTCTACGGCTCCAATTGACTGAGGATGCCTCACTGCAGCAAAACATAGCTGAATGCCTAGGTCTTCGCAAAACTTCCTGAAGGGTTCTGCGTCGAACTGTGTTCCATTATCAACTGTGAGGTATCTAGGCACTCCGAACCGGCAAATAATGTTTTTCCAGAAGAATTTTTGTACATTGTTCGAAGTGATAGCTGTTAAGGGCTCTGCTTCCACCCATTTAGAAAAATATTCAATAGCTACCACTGCGAACTTCAGATTTCCCTTTGCTAACGGAAAGGGACCAATTAGATCCATACCCCATCTGGCCATGGGCCATACTGGAGCAATGACTTGAAGAGCTGTTGGTGGGCGATGACTCCGTCGACCCATCCACTGGCATCCTTGACAAGTGCGGACCAAGCTCTCCGCATCAGCTGTTATTGTGGGCCAATAAAGCCCCTGGCGAAGTGTTTTTCCTGCCAGAGCTCTAGGGGCTAAATGGCTTCCACAAAGGCCTTCGTGAATTTCTCGAAGAATTTCTTGGCCTTCGGCTTGAGATATACATCGGAGTAGAGGGGAACATACTCCGGCCTTGTATAATATACCGTTGATTAACTGATAGTTTCTTGCTCTGAGCTTTAATCTTGACAACTGGGGCTCTTCGGGCAAATTTGTTCCTCCTTGCAAGAGTTCTATGATCGAATCTTTCCAATCTGCACTAGGAATGCAAAGAATCTCCGCAGAGGCAATTTGTGGCACCGAAGGTATATTGAGCTCCTCATAGAAAGCTTCTTCAGGCACATCCACAGCTCCGGCTGCAGTCTTCGCTAAAATGTCCGCTTGCACGTTTTCAGCTCTTGGTATACTCCGAATGGAAATACCCTTGAAGTGTGCTTCGATTTTGCGGATTTCTTCTAAGTACTTTGCAAGCTATGGATGTCGAACTTGAAAACTTTTGTCTACGTGCCCTGCTACTATCTGAGAATCTGTCTTTATAATTATTCTTGTAGCCCCTAGAGCACGTGCTTTCCGGAGTCCCAATAAAATCCCTTCGTACTCCGCTATATTATTGGTAGACTTAAAGTTGAGTCTTACGGAGTACATTGTTCTTTGCCCTGACGGTGAAATCAACACTGCCCCAATGCCTGCTCCAGATGCTTGGAAAGCCCCATCGGAGTAAACAATCCAAACTCTGTCATTTGATTTCTCCGGAGTCAAATTCGCAGGTGGAGTCCACTCTGCTACGAAGTCTGCTAGGACTTGGGATTTGATAGCTGTCCTTGCCAAGAAAGATATGCCGAAGGGTGCTAGCTCGACTGCCCACTTTCCAATCCTTCCAGTGGAATCTTTGCTTCGGAGCATATCTCCTAAGGGATACGAAGTTGGTACAATTACATTGTGAGCCAAAAAATAATGCCTTAGCTTCCTCGAAGCCATTATCAGAGCATAAACGAACTTCTCAAGTTCGGAGTATCTTGTCTTCGCTCCTGACAATGCTTCGGATACAAAATAGACAGGATTTTGGACCAACTTCCCATTGAAATTCACTTCTCTGACAAGGACTGCGCTGACAGCTGAACCTGTAGCTGCAAGATACAGGAGTAGGGTTTCATCCGCAATAGGCACCGTAAGTGTAGCAAGATTACTGAGATAATCTTTAATATCTTCGAAGCTTCTCTGACACTCCGGTGTCCATGAAAAATCTTCAGACCCTTTCAAAGCTTTGAATATTGGCAAGCTCCTCTCCGCAGACCTTGATAAAAACATGCTAAGTGCGGCCAGACGTCCAGTCAGCTTTTGCACTTGCTTTAAATTCTCCGGAGGAGCCATCTTCTGCAGCGCAGTTATTTGAGTAGGGCTAGCTTCAATTCCCCTGCTTGAAACTAAATACCCTAACAATTTTCCAGCCTTAGCTCCGAATATACATTTTTCGGGGTTAAGACGGATCCCACATGCCCGAAGGCTATTGAATGTTTCTGCTAAGTCTAGGCTATATTGGTGCTTTAAAGCACTCTTTATTACAATATCATCCATATAGGCCTCCACATTGCGACCTAATTGATGACCTAGAGCCTTAGCAACTAATCTTGAAAAAGTAGCCCCAGCATTTCTTAGGCCGAAGGGCATTCTTACATAGCAGAAGACTCCCGAAGGAGTTACAAAGCTTGTCTTGATTTCATCTTCGTGCTTCAACCATATTTGATGATAACCAGAATACGCGTCAAGGAAGCTTAATAACTCCGAACCTGCAGTGGAGTCAACTAGCTGATCAATTCGGGGCATGGGGTAGGGGTCACGTGGGCATGCTTTATTCAAGGATGTGAAATCAATGCACATGCGCCACTTCCCGGAAGACTTCTTCCTGACGAAGACTGGGTTGGCTAACCATTCTGTGTGAGCCACTTCTCTGATAATCCCAGCCTTCAACAGTTTTTCAACTTCGTCCTTAGCTAGAGCAGCTCTCTCTGCGGACATCTTCTGGAGTCCTTGTCGAATAGGCCGGGCCTTCGGGTTTACAAGTAAACTGTGTTCAATGATATCCCGATCAACTCCGGTGATATCTTCGTCAGACCAAGCGAAGACATCCAAATTTTCTTCCACTACCTTTTCCAAGGAGGTTGCAACTTCAAGAGGTAAATCTTTACCAAATTGAAAAGTGTACTCTTTACCATCTTTAACAATGACCTTCGTTGCAATCTCTCCTTCAGGACTTGGTCTCGGAAAAGACTTCTTCGAAGCTTCGGAGGAGGCTGAAAAAATTTCTTCATTATCCTGCACACTGTTTACTTGCCTCGGATCAAGAGGGGGACCATGACCATATTCCGCCCTCCTAGCAATGGCTTGATCTCCGAAGATTGTTAGGACTCCTGCTTGTGTGGGCATCTTCATGCACAAGTAGTTGTGATGCGCCACAGCTCCGAACTGATTCAACATGCCCCGTCCGAAGATGACATTATAAGCATACGGGGCATCTATCACATCAAAGATAACTTCTTCAGTTCGGGCTAATAAACCTTCTCCGAAGGTAACTTCCAGGCCTATCTGGCCAAGTGCATCAAGCGGAGGTCCTGCGAAGCCTTGCAGAGGACGAGCCGCTGGGAGGAGATGCTTCCTGGAAATGCATAACTGATCGAAGGCTTGCACAAAAATGATATCTGCTGAACTACCTCCGTCAATTAGCACCCTTCGGACTTCAGTCCCTGCAATATCAGCAGTGATAACCAATGGATCTGCATGCGGGAACTTAATACCAGCTGCATCCTCCGCAGAGAAAGATATCAGAACATGAGACTACTCCAGCATTGCAGCTGCAGATGACGAAGTCCCAATATGACCTACTTCCCGAACGTACTCTCTTCGCTGTCTCTTGGACATGCTTCCGAGGGTACCTCCTCCGGAGATAGGGAGAACTACTCTTTTTCCTCTATCTTGCCCTTCCTCTTGCTTCGGAGGTGGCATAACATTGGCCACCGGAGGGTGCCTTGCAGCATCGAAATTTTCTATTCGCGCCACAGCCTGGACTGGCTCAGGGCGCGTTGCTGCTGGACTTCGGTCGGTACTGCCTCGACCCGAAGTTCTCTCCAAGTACTCTCCCCTTAGGGTAAGGATAGCCTTGCAAGTGTCAGTTGCATGGCTTCGATTTTCTCCATGAATACAGCAAAAAAGGGTCTGGCCTTTGCCAGCCGTTTTCCCTGGCGGCCTCCAGCCGCTGGCCTTGTTCCCCGTAGACTGTGGAGCTCTTGGTGCAAACTTCTGTGGGGGTGCAATATTCAAGACTTCAGAGCGAGGGTGCTTTTGCCCTCTTCTCCGATCATGTTGCACTTCAAAGACTGGTTCCTGCGGCTGTGCCGAAGTCTTCACTTCTGCTTTGACTTCTTGCAATACAGTCGAAGTAGCAGCAGTCCTCCGAAGCCAACCCTCTTCTGACCTCGCATACTCCTCGAAGTATGACATCAACTGTGAGACTGAGGAGATGCTCTTCTGATGCAGTTTATCCAGAAGGCCTTGATGACTGACGCCTTCTCGAGCCGCATCAACCACTGAAGATGTGGACAGCCCCCGAATTTGCCACTTCGTATGAGCGAAGCGCTTAAAGTACTGCCTCAATGTTTCTCCGGGGAGCTGTTTCACCTGGAAAAGGCTTCCTGTTGACATAGGAGGCACGAAAGTGCCCTGAAAGTTACTTATAAACTTCCTCTTCAACTGCGACCAAGAATTGATTGATCCTGGCTTCAAAGACCAGAACCATCTCAATGCTACTCCTTGAAGAGCTAACGGGAAGCACTTCGCCATAGTGTCTCTAACTCCGCCGCTAGCCTCAATCGCTAGGGCATAAGAACGCACGAACTCTCCGGGATCTTCATCTCCGGCATACTTACAGAGCTTCGAAGTTTTAAACTTTGGATCAAAGCGAACCTTCTGCAGCTCAGGATGCAATGGAGATTCATTGTCGTAAGAGGCGTTCTCCGGGGCTTCATGATAACCAAGATCGTCGTCTTCGGGCACTTCTGGGATAGTTGGGGTGGCTTGAGAGCGAAGCCTGTTCGCAGCTTCTTGTCGCCACCTTGCTACCTCAGCTTGAAGGTTGGCCATTTGAGTGGCCATATCCCCAAGGTTATCTTCATCTCCTCCGGAAGGACCTTCCGGGTCTTGAGAACTGATAGGATCAGTTCGAATCGGGATGGAGGGTGGAGAAGTGACTCCGGGCTGTCGGAGTATGGAAGGGGTTGGCGGAGAGGCTTCGTATGTTCGAGGGATAGAAGCCCCTTCCGGAGTTTGCGGAGGGAAAGCCGAGGACCCTCCGACTTCAACTGTGTCGAAGGGTATCTCTCCGGAGATCCGAGAGGACCTCCGAGTGGGATTGCGAGGTGCACTCCGCTTAGGAGGCATGATGTAAGAAGTTGGTAGAGAACGAAGTTTTTCGGACTAGGTTCCCCACGGACGGCGCCAACTGTTGGCGTAAAAGATTACGCTAACAGGTTTCTGTAGAAAAGAAACTAACAAACGAAGTGTTTGTGAAGCAAATTGTTCTAAGCCTCCGAAAGGATAATAACTTAGAATAGTTCGAAAGTGTGTATTGAATAACTTGTATTCGGTCCCTATTACAGGGTAAAATGGGGGGTATTTATAGGCCCTAACATTAAGGAAAAGACCTATTTACCCCTCTATTACAACCGTCATAGTGGAAACTATTCGGTTCCCTTAATAGGGCTAAAATAGTAAAAGACTAATCTAATGAGAAAGAAGATAAGTCTTCCATCTTAGCTGGCAGAAAAGATCTTGGAGGGCTTTAGTTCGAAGATGTACTCCGAACCAATGCCTATCTTCGTACTTCGAACTTGATTCCGGGTATCTTCGAAGATGATCTTCGGGAAACCTTCGAACCAGCTGACTGCCTTTATGTTGCTTCGGCAATAACCCCGAAGATGAGATATTTTCCCCCAACAGATAGGATGCGTCAGTATGGCTTAAAGATGAACCCGCTCAAGTGTGCTTTTGACGGGTCGGCAGGCAAGTTCATAGGATTCATGATTCATGAAAGAGTTATTGAGATAGATCCTAAGAGACTTGAGAAGATTAAGAACTGTGAAGCGCCGACATGCAAGAGAGATGTGCAAAAGTTGCTAGGCAAGGTTAATTATTTGCATCGTTTCATATCTAACTTGTCTGACAAGATCGGTGCTTTTGTCCCCATACTTTGGCTAAAGAACGAAGCCAAATTCACTTGGGGGGCAAGTCAGCAACGTGCTTTTGAGAAGATTAAAGAGTGCTTGTCATCACCGCCTGTGGTAAGAGCACCAAAAGGCGGGATTTCGTTTTGGCTATATGTTGCTATAGAAGATAGCGTGATATGAGTTATGCTTACTTAGGAAGTGGAGGGAAGAGAGTACATCATCACTGTTGGGGGAAAATACTTCATCCTCAACATCGTTCAAAATGTCTGAAGATTAAAAGGAAGTTAGAAGTCCGGATCTCCAGAGGTCCTAATAGCCATCAAGGCTCCGCAACCTCTGGAGCATTCCAAGATGGAGGTTTCCACTAAGGCTTCGGCATGTAAAGAATCTCGAAGCATCTTCACCCGAAGCAGCACTACCAGCAAGGATGGAAGAATTACTTTCTCACTATTGGCTTGGTCTTTTATCCTTCTAACCCTACGAAGAATGCTAAACAGTATCTACTAGGTCGGTACCAATTAGAGGGGAAAGAGGACTTTTCCCATTGTATCTTGTCTATAAATACCCGTCTTCGTTATGTAAGGGTATCGAATATTTGTGTAATCAATATACACTTGGAACAGTCTTGAGATATTATCCAATTCAGAGGCTTGGAATAGTCCGCATTAACAAACACTTCATTTGTTAATCCTTCGAGTTTACTAAAACCTATTAGCGTAATGCTTTGCGCAAACAATTGGCGCCGCCCGTGGGGAACCTAATACAAAAACTTCGTTCTCTACTAATCCTTTCCCAAATCCATCCCTCCTAAGCGAAGCCTATGCACCAGTCCCCTCCAAAGGTCCCCCCACCTTAAACTCCTGAAGTGACCACTAACCCTCGAGCATACGTAGACCCTCTTGTTGTTCCGTCTGTGCTCCAAACTGATTTCGTCAGTTCTCAAGACCCGAAGAGCCCCTCCAGAGGAAGTGAAAGCTGTCTAGATGATGCGGCTACCTAGATGGCTCATCTTCAGGCAGGGATAGAAAGGTGAAGGCAAGAAGCTGTTGATAGGCTTCGCCCTCAAGCTAGCCCCATCATCCCAAAGACGCCTCAAGATGATGACCCCGTCTACTATCCTGAAGCTTCTGAGGTCCGGAGAGGCGCCGAGAACGCCTCCTTCGACAATGAATCTCCACTGCACCCTGACCGGCAGAAGGTGTGCTTCGACCCCAAGTTTCGAGCTTCGAAGCTGTACAAATACTCTAGAGAGGCTGACCCTAGAGAGTTCTCCCGCTCTTATGCTCTTGTGATCGAAGCTAGTGGAAGGGTTCGAGACACGATGGACAAGTGTTTCCCCCTTGCGCTCGAAGGGGTGGCTCTCCATTGGTTCTGGTCCCTAATACCAGGATCGATCAAGTCTTGGGAGCAGCTAAAGATAAGGTTCGTGAGCAATTTTCAAGGGACCTTTGTGGCCCCAATGTCTACAGGAAGTCTATTCCAAGTGAAGCAATAGCCCAGAGAAACCCTGCGATAGTTTTTCAAGCGCTTCGCCCATACGAAGTCCCAAATAAAGGGGTTTTCTACATCATCTGTCGTCGACACTGCGCGTGAAAGTGTCACAAACTCGGGCCTCCTCGACAAGCTTCACCAGAAACATATTTCCTCAGTGGCAAAGTTAATGGCCTACTTCGAGCAATATGCCGAGTCAGAATAAGGATGGCTTCGAAGGACTGCTTCATCTTCATCGACCTTCCTCCAAGAAGTCGAAACTAAACCGAAGGCCTCAAGTCCACCACATGCGTCTCCCTTTGAAAATCATCCGCACAATGGATGAAGAGGATGGAAGCATCCCCGCTCTGAGGTTCTAAATATTGCCCCTTCTACTTCGAAATTGCCTCCTAAATATGAACAAGCTCATGGCAACAAGGCTAGAGGCTCAAGGCCACCAGGGATGCCGGCTGGTCGAGGCCAGGCCTTCTTCTGCTCTGTCCATGGTGAAAATCGAAGCCACACCACTGATGCATGCAAGTACATATTAGCTCTACGGAGCGAATATCTCAAGAGGAGTTCTGGTCGAAGCACTACTAGCTGAGCCCCTCCCATGACACGTCTAGAGCCAGTGTAGGCTATCGGGTGTGCGGACAGTTTTGAAGCCTTAAGGCAGCCTCCAGTGGCCAACATTATGCCACCACCGAAGCAAGAAGACACCCAAGATCGCGGAAAACAGGTGGTCCTGCTCATCTCCAGAGGGGGGACCCTGAGCGGCATGTCGAAGTGTCAGCGGAGGGAATACGTACGCGAAGTGGGCACATTGGGACCTCATCATTAGCAGTAGATATGCTCGAGTGGTCTCATGTCCCATTTCCTTCTCCGTAGTTGATGTGACTGGAATTAAGTTCCCCCAGGCAGACCCTCTTATTATTATAGCTGACATTGCAAGAACCGAGGTCCAGCAAGTGTTGGTTGATGGTGGAAAGTCCGCGGACATCATCTTCGTCCAAGCCTTCGATCAACTATGCCTCCCACGGAGGCATTTACTCCTAGTGGCCCGTCCGCTACAAGGCTTTGCAGGCCCTCCTCTCGATGCCCTCGGCCAAATAGGCCTTGAGGTCGCTTTCGGAGAGGGTCAACTAGCCAGATCGGAGGAAGTTATCTTCAACATCGTCGACGCCGCTTATGCTTACAATGCTATCTTCGGAAGGGGAATGCTGAACCAGTTCGAGGTTGTAGCACATGATAATTATTTGTGCCTAAAAATGCCCACGCAAGGAGGAGTACTTATGGTCCTTGGCGACCAAGATGCAGCGCGAAGGGCGGAGTACGACCACAACCCACCCCATGATTCCTGGCAAGTAAATAATGTACAGGAGCATTCACAGGATTCTTCGGTGTCAAGAGACCCTTCGAAGGTCCCATCCCTCAAGCCGAGCCCACAGGGGGAAGTTGTAACGAAGATCATTATCAAGGAGGGCAGGGACTATCTCATCCAATTTGGCAAGGAGTTGCCCCCAAAAATTGCCACTTCGCTGGAAGAAGTGGTTCAAGATAATCTGGATGTCTTCACCTGGTCAGATCAAGATATCCCCGTAGCCGACCGGAGCATCATTGAGCACCACTACTAGAAAACTCCCCCTGTAGCTACGCCGGAATTAGGGTGTAGACATGCTTTGTTTCATCTCTATGTCAATATAGACACGCGTTCATAAAGCGTGTTAGAAGCGTCTTCATATGTACCGCGTCAGACCTTGTAGAGATGAATTATTTATGCGTTACTATGAAAGAAAGAGACAGTCTATAAACACGTTATTTGCATATCTATAAATTTAGATACAATTTAGTAGACACATGTATAAAACATCTGTAGTGGTGTAGTTACGTATTATTGTGACATTTCATTCACGTTAATAAATGTAGATACAATTTATAGATACATATACAAATCGTGTCTAATAATATAGATGCGTTTTATAAGGATGCCTTATTGCGCAGTAATAAGTATAGAGACGAATTTGTAGAGCACGGAACGTGACGTGGCAAATGATGTGGCACGTGACGTGGCAGATGATGTGGCAAATTACGTGGAAGATGATGTGGCGATTGACGTGGCACGTGACATGGCGGATGATATGGCAGATGACACGTTTTGTATTAACACCACAATGCGTGTTAACAAATGTAGAAACAATATCATAGATACATTATAATTACGCGTCTATGGATATAGACATGTTTAGTAGTTACATCACATTGTGTATTAAGAATTATAGAAACGGTTTATAGATACATATATTTTCATGTGTACTAATGAATAATGATTTTTTATTTGCATACATAATTGTAATATATATTTATATTTTATTATCAGATAATGTTTTATAAATAAATGATCTATTGGAAATAATTGACCAACAATTATTTGCTTCACCAAAAATATGGACCAATCAGAATACACGAAGACTACATATTGAAGTCAATCATTATTGCATTCCCTTGATCAGTATCAAGCCAATAAGGAAAAGTTGCTAACAATTTCATTTCATTTGACAACTCTGTATAATAACCTTGAATATTTGTAATTCATATGCATAAATATTGTAAGAAAGCAATGCACATCGTGGCAAATACAAATTTGGTACATGTATTTGCAAGGGATGGCATTATTCATGCAAAAGCTTCTCCAAACTGAACATATGTTTAACTCTTGTTCAACAAAACTTCAGCTGATTTATCTTATGTTCACCAAGAGTGTTGGCTCATCATTTCGGTGTGAATCTTTTTCCTGTAAACCATATGGCTTCAAGTTCTTGTACATAGCAAATTTCTCCTTTAGCTGCACTCGAGGACATCACATATTGTACCATAGAAATAATTGGTACAAAATCGTCTATGACCTAAAAAATTCTTAATAAGTGTTAGTATATAACCCATGCCATAAATCATATGTAGGGGAATGCAAAGTGGAAGTTGAAATGAAGTATCTTTCAGATATCAACATATTTTAGAGGAAAAGAAACATTGAATTTGCAGGTGTACTAAGAGAAGAAACATCAACTGTCTTACCTAGCAAATAACCATAAATTGAACTGGAGCCAATTCAGGACAGGATGAAATGCAGCAAAGAAACTTATACGTAAGAGTGTATCAGAGAATGAGTTTATCAAAAAACTGTGAGGCCTAACAAAGGAGGGGTGATAAATAAACATAATCTGATGGAGTTATATGGACAAATTTCAATTATTCAAGCACAACAGAGAAAGGAAGCTAATAACATAATATAAGTAACTTGGTGATCAACATGAAATTAAATGGCAGGAAGCCAAGAATGGTCAAGAAAAAACTAACCATTGAAACATTAGTCCTCTTGTCCACACCTTTCCATGAACTGTGGCAAGTGCATGGTATATTGTATGTAGATCAATGGCCATAATATGAAACCAAAAAAGTGAGCAAAGCAGATTTTCTATTTGGATAATAATTTGCAAATAAATGATATGATGAGTATTTTGAACCAACTAGTGCAGTAATTAAGTTATTGTGAACAAGACTATTGCCTTGATAAAGAAACATAGAAATAGTGATTATCACACAAATATTTCTAAATTTATTTCACTAACAAATATAAACTATGCTTCATTGTCCATTCTTGCTGGTCTTCATTGTAATTTTCTTCACCTGCAATGGGGCATGAGGTTAGATGAATACCATAAGTTGAAGATATTACGAAATTGAAGGTTTATTCTTTAGAAAAAAAATCTTACATGTGAAAGGGGCCAAGATATAGTATAGCCAATAGCATCTACTAGTTTACGAATCTCAAAAATAGGTCTAGGTATAAGCTCATCTCCTTTATTTATAACGTCAACGTTTTCAAGACCTTCAACATAAACCCCAACGTATTCCTTTCCAAGCATGCTTCCTCCAATCTCTCGTTTGCAATCAGTTGTCACCAACCGCGCTTTGGCCACAATTCTTCCTTCATTTCTTAGGGAAATAAGATATATTGGAGAACGGCTCTACCATTTTGCAAAACAAGAAGGTAAGAGTTTTGTAATTTAAATAATTTAATTACAAAGGAAACAAGCAGAATAGAAGCATACCGAATCAGATTGGCTCAAACTGGGGGCTTTAACTCTTCGAGTCCTCTAGAATAAACATAACTTATATTAGTCAAAATACATCATCAGTAAAATAAGTTCAGCCAATATGGATTAACATTGCAATGTTAGTCTAGACATACCATGCTTGTCAATATGGGATCTTGGGAAATATTTGTGGCTGCATTAACATAGTTACCTTCATGAATAGAACTATGAATTTGTTCCTCCTATAGTAAACAAGATCCAAACAAAGAACATAACACAAGACTTATAAGCATGTTCAAATGTTAGGAATTAAATTACATAATTACTATGAGATTTAGTTTGCATGATGTACTGCATACCGTTGCAACCACATGGTCAGTAGGTAAAGACGTACGGTCTTCGGTGGATGTATCGTGCTGCAAAGTATAATAAACCATATTACATAATCCATTAGTATAAACTTTAATAGTATGGATGTAGATGAGTACATAAGAAAGAAAGTAGGTGATCTATTACCTGCACTTCATTTGTCGGAGAGTGCACATTACCAATTGTGTGCGCAGGGCTGTCATCAGTATGACTTTTTGGTTCTACAGGTTCATCCTTGAAAGAAAACAAGTAAGAGAAGGAGGGCTTACTTGTAATCACTGCTATCAATGAGAAAAAATATGTAGTTGCCATTCTGAAAAAGAAACATATGCTTACTTCATCATCATGTAGATTGGCTACCATTTCTTTTATGAAATCCTCTTCAGGAAAATTTTTATCATGAAACCAAGCCAGTGCTTCATGAAACCACCCATGCGTTTCATCTTATTCTCCATTTCATTTAGTTTACCTAGGTACCTTCTTTCTTCCGCGGTTTGAGTGACAAAAGTTAGACCTTAGGACACTCGAACTTCACTCCAGTACTTATCATCATAGTACCCTCATGCTTTCACCTCCTTAGCAACTATCCCATTGAAGACCTCATTAAAATCTTGCGCTGAAAGATTACCATTGTTCATTTGTTGACTTTTTTCTAATTCCTCATATGATGCATTCTATAGAAATAAAAATAGTGCGAGGTCAAAAAATGGTAAACAAAAATTCAGATCGAACATAAATGCTTAGGATAAGAAAATGTACCATTAGTGCATCCACTTTGTGGGTAGTGAATCTGCCATTCTTTTTATTGTGAGCAGCCTCCCATAATTCAAGCCTATTAATCTTCCTTTTATGGTTAACTTCCTGCACAACATAGAAAATCGAGGCTCATTACAGATCTGAATTAGATGATTGTGAATACAAGAAGTAACTTGGGATGAATATATCCCACCATCTCTTTTTAAGCCTAGCATGACTTTTTCTCCCAGATGTGTGTGTATTTTTCTGTTCTTTTGCGATCCTAGAGTTTATCGCACATACTTTCTGCAAATATAAAAGAGTGATGAAGTGATGTTACACTCGTTCCTTTCATCATGCATATAAATGATAAATAAAGGGTGGAACCTTATGTGTTTCTCGGCACCAAAATCTAACAAGGGCTTTCCATTGAAGTTCATTGACTTTGCTTGGTTTCCCATTTATGATTTCGTCTAGAGATCTCTCTTCACGGTTGAAATATTGTTTATTCAACTTTGATTTGTAGGAACGCCACCTATTGTTAACAGTCCTTAGCACCCAGTCCCTTGTAAGATTTAGCGTTTGGCGGGGGAACTGAAAGTTTTCCTATTAAAAGTAGAGGTAGCTATTACTAGATGGATGGAAATTGATGTACTTTTGATTGAACTAGCTAGGAACATTAATTTTACCTCCACATCATTGATTATCTGTTTCTTGTGAGTATTGAATAAAGCATTGTCCCATCTTTCAATGTGTAAAGGCGCTAAATTTGGAACTCTGAACTCCCCTAAAACTTGTCTGACCTCTCCATTTGGCCCTACATATAGGAAATAGATTATGTTGACACTGAATTTGGATATGCAATAAAAACATGAAACTCACATATTATATTTATTGGGGTTTGCGGATGTTGGCTTGGGAGCCGCGGTAATAAGCCATCAACATCAGGAGGACTCTACAAGTTTTCGTCATTGTCATGGTCTAGTAAGTTGGCGTGGCCATTATCACACTCCGCTAAGTTATCCTGCCCATTCTCAATTGGTTCTGCCTCCTCTTCTTGTTGGAGGTTCAAGTTCCTTAACCGTCGAAGTGGTCTTACCATGCTTTGATCTGAAGTTACAATGATTTAACTCATCAAGTTATTGTGACTGCTATCAGCATTCAACTATAAGTATTCAACTATATGCTTACCTCCTTGAGTTGTCAAACAACACAGGACAAAATGCATGAAACAATATAAAACTCATATTTTAGTAGAAGAAATTTATGCAGTTGTATAGTTGTTCATAAGATTAGTGTGCTATTAATCCTATGGTAATCTATCCAACGTTTAACACTTCAAACTATGGGATCAAGCAGATGGAGGTCAAAAAAGATTAGTGTTTATAAGATTAGTGTGCTATTTATAATAGGTCAGCAAAAAAATATTAAACCCAGCGTTTTAAAAGTTAATCAACCCTTAAGTAATGAAGAATTTAGGTCTGTGTGGTTGCTACTTGATGAAAGATTACATGTCGAAGGTATTAAATTTGTTTGAACCCTAATTCAATGTCATATCTCAATTCATCGCGACGATAAGCAGTAAATGGAAAGAAAGAATAATGCTATTTGCCGGTGATTGAAGAATACACGCATACCATTTACGACAAGGGTGGCGTTCATGCCGGAGATTGGGACGAAGGAATGGCAATACCTGGAGCGGAGATGGCAACGACGAGAAGTTGAGCATGCCGGCGAGCAGGTGCGGCCGTGCGGTAGCCGGCGCCCGAGCCTCTAGGAATTGGATGTATAACATGAGAGGTTAAAGGAGAAGGTGCGGTTGCCGTGCGATTGCGAGGTTTCTGGGTGTTGAATAAGGCAAGGATTTCACTGTATATGAGGTAAAAATCTTTGGCGCGCAACCTGGCGCCAAATATTTTCGGTACTGTATTCGTTACTAGCATTAAATACAATTGCATGTACAAAAATATCAAGAAGTTAGCAGTAGCACAAATGGATGTTGGCGTTGGTTTGTAAGAAAGCAACCCAGGTTCGAATCCTAGAGTCACCATATTTTTAGTTTCTTTTTTAAAAATTTTCTATCTTGCAATACAATTTTAAAATCAAGTATTTCATCTTAACAAACATTACTCAAATTTTGTTCCTATATTTCAGACTTTTTTAAGTTTCAGAACATAGTTTTTTTCTAAAAAATGGGCACAAAAACATGAATATGATTTTTCTATAAATTTTGGTGCATAGTTGGAGGTACTTGCAGTTCAAATTTGACATATTTCAATTTAAATCCTTGGAAAACAACTAATGTGTTCAAAATAGCAAATTAAATGGATCTAGAAAATTACAAACATTTTATATGGAATGAGATAAGTTGTACTTTGATTATAAACAAATTAAAGTTGAAATGAATGTTTAACCATAAAATTGCTTTTGACCCGAACCTATTCCTTTTGAAAACTGTAATTCAATTCCTCTCATGAGAAGGTCGAGTTTCTTAACATCCTATGTCACAACTTCGTTGAAATATTTTCAAATTTTTATCATAGAATGTACTTATAATATAATAGCACCATGACAAATCTCGTATTTTTCAGACTTTATTTGATTTTCTTAGAATTTAAGAACCCTTAACCTCCGCATTACCGATCGAGTTTCAGAACATAGTTTTTCGGAAAACTACAAATTTAGTGTATGGGAACAAAAAATTGGTCACAAAAGTATGAATATGATTTTTGTGTAAATTTTGGTACATAGTTTGAGGTACTTGCAGTTCAAATTTGACATATTTCGATTTAAATCCTAGGAACATGACTAATATGTTCAAAATAGCAAATTAAATGGATCTAGAAAATTACAAACATTTTATATGGAATGAGATAAGTTGTACTTTGATTATAAAAAAATTAAAGTTGAAATGAATGTTTAATCATAAATTTGCTTTTGACTAATATAATAGAATGTACGTAAATTTTGGTATACGTTAAAAATACCATTCCACCCGATTTTGATATTCTAAATTTGCATTTGCACCAGAAAAGTGGGTATTTTGAATTCTGAAGATAGTGGCTGCTTTGTGGTCAAATTAACTGAAGATACCAGCATATATAACATGACAACAAAATTTTCCCAAATTTGCATTTCACTAGATTTTGATATTGTACCCAGAACATTTCTAATTTTGCATTTGCACCAGAAAAGTAGGAATTTTGCTCAGATTAACTGAAGATAATAGCATGACATAAGCATACAATCTGATCAGTCAAATTAGCTAAAGATACCACATGCAGTCAATTAGATGTGCCATTAGTAATTCTTACATATATGATCCAGTCATCAGTCATTAGTTCATCCAGCCATCAACACGAACATCAACTACCAAGTTAACAAAAGGTACCAGCAATCCATCAATAACAACATCCATCATTAAGTAACCAAAAGATACAATCGATCATCAACAACAACAACCACACCTAACTAAAAAAAGATGACAACATCCACCAGCACTAACTAACTATCACGCCATCGTCCATGTCATTTAGAACACATCTTGTCGATCACTATGTCAAGTTTGTCCATCAATACGTTCAGCTTCTTGATCACGCAGTCTAGCTATACAATCATTAGGTCTAGATAGTCCTGCATGATTGCAAGAAGAGAGAAACATTGAAACTCAGATAAGTAATTCATCAAAAACCATTAAATATACTATGAATGCACACTGATCTAGCAATGTAAAATAACTGAAGTATCAGAAGTTCTTGCCTCAACACTCATCTTGCTGCCACTTTCCTCTGTAGTTTTACCCATGGCACCACTTTCCTCTGGAGTTTTTCCTTTGCCATGACTTCCCTCTGGAGTTTTCCCTTTGGCATGACTTGCCTCTACAGTTTTTCCTTTGCCACCAATTCCATCTACAGTTTTTCCTTTGCCACGACTTCCGTCTATAGTTTTTCCTTTGGCACGACTTGCCTCTACAGTTTTCCCTTTGGCACGACTTGCCTCTATAGTTTGCCCTTTACCTCGATATGCTCTAACTAGATGCGGCAGGTCGTCATCCGAGTCTGAGTCCAACTAAAGAACCACATGCTTCCTACTGGAGGTTGGCGCGCAATCGCAAGGGCGGCCTTCGACCTTAACCTTACCACACTCGCAGACCTCACAGATCCCGCTTGATGTAGTAGATGACCCAGTGTTCTATTCAATCTTTGGAACCACATACTTTTTTTGACTTTTGTATGACGTCGGAACCTCCCCAATTTGTCCCTATTCAACTCTTTGTTAGGAGGACTCATCACTACAAAAATGCACACATTAAACTACCATAAGATAGTCAAGCTAAGAAAACCAAGAAAATACAGAAGGACATGTTCACTGATTGAATTTATAACAAAATGAAATCACAAATATGCTGATTCATGTTTATGGTACCCTACTACTCAAATATCAGTATACATATCCCCCACTCATAGCAGTAGTGACCTATACTGCTATACTGCTATACATATCCCCTACTACTCAAATATCAGTATACATATCCCCCACTCATAGCAGTAGTGACCTATACTGCTATACATATCCCCTACTACTCAAATATCAAAATAGCACATCATTCACAACCTATATTCACTAGCTCATTCAACAATAGCACATCACATTGCAGTATTGCACAACAGCAAGCCCGTTAATAATCCAAGAAAATGACAAAAAATATAGGCGAACAACAGTATAACACCTGCTCAGCTATTCCTCTCCTCTACTCGGTCAATGATAAAGTGGAGGCGCACCTCGAGGTCTGGCGAGCGGCCATGAATGACCATAGCCCCCAAGTCGCAGTGGCGCAGGGAGCCCCCAAGAAAACATAAAATTTCCGTCGGCTTTTCCGAAATCCGACGGGAGTTAATTAACTTCCGTCGGCCTCAAGTGGCCGACGGAAGTTAAGTTAACTTCCGTCGGCTTTTCACAGGGGCCGACGGAAGTTAGGCTGGATTTTTTCGCGGGCGATCAGATCCCCCGACGCTTCCGTCGGCTTTAATTCTGGCCGACGGAAGTTAGGGGTTTTTCCACAACCGCGCGCGTGTATAGGGAGACCTAACTCCCTGTATGCGCCCACTGCACACAGCCCGCCGCCGCCTCTCACGCCCAGCCCGCGCCACCACCACCGCCCCGCCCGCCCGCCGGCCGCCCGACGCCCGCTTGCCTCCTCCCGCCGCCCCGGCCACCAGCCTCCGGCCCACGCCACCGCCCGCCTCGCGCCACCGCCTGGCTCCGGCGTCCCGCGCCACCACGCCGGCCGCCGCCCACCTGCCGCCCCGGCCAACCACCGCTGGCCGCCGCCCCGTGCCGCCCGCCGCCGCGCCCCCTCTCGGCCGTCGCCGCCCCCTTCCGGCCGCCGCCCCCTGGTCGTCACCGCTGTCGCCCATCGTCGCCGCCCATCGTCGTCCAACGAAGTAATTTTTTCGGTTTTTTCACTTTTTATTTGTGAATTATGTGTCACATAAATTGTTAATGTGTTATTAGAAGATATATGTCACCCAAGATAAATTGTTAATGTGTTATTTTTTTCACTTTTTATTTGTGAATTGTGTGTCACATAAATTGTTAAGGTTAGAAGATATGTGTCACATACATATATAGTTGTTTGCATATACCTAAGGCTAGTGTATAAGGAGAGAATTTTATCACATGCGCTAGAAAAATGAATTATTTTTATAAGGAGAGAATTTTATCGCATGCGCTAGAAAAATGAAACAATTAATAAACTTTCCGTGCAGCCTTGTCATAATGCAGATTACTTAATCAATAGTACAAATTAGTTTCAACTATTACCTCGTCGGGAGTAATTAACCGGATACCATAAAAGGACCCTTTTATAATAAAAATGATATATGCAATGGTTGTTTTTGATTAATATTGTGATTTTACGTATGTTTCACGCTTTTAAATATGTTTCATATGCGATGTTTTATTTTCATATGCAATATAGTTTTTATGATTTCATTGGGTGATTGGTGTTATATCTATATATACTTATTATATATATTTCTTTTCGTATGCAATTTTTATTTGACAACAACGTAGATAGTGTAACGAAACCTATGCGTCACCCGTTTCGGACCAACACGCCTCACACGTGTCATGCGTGTGAGATGTGTAGGTCCGGAATTGTCCCTTTTTGGACAGCCTCGGAGTGGGCGACAGAGCGTGGTCTTTATGATGAGTCATGAGTCCGAATGGGATTTCAGTAACATGACCTTGTTGTTCTCCATTGCACCACTATCAGGCGTGAAATTGGAGAACAACGGGGTTATGCTGCTGAAATTTTGTTCGGACTCATGACTCGTCATAAATACCACGTTCTGTAGGTCACTCTTGGGTGGGTTTAGGACCTATCTTTTCCTATATATATAGGACCGTGGTACTTATGATATCGATGCATTCTTGATTGAATGAATGTTTTGCCTATAGAATGGCTGAGGATGACCGACAGTGGATGTATAGTGGTTGGATGAAAAGTGGAGCTCACACGAGGGAGTGGGTAATCAACGCTGAGAAATTTGTTGATCGTGCATTCGCTTTGACAACAAACACTGGCGCGAGGTGCCCATGCATGAAGTGCAGAAATTCTCGTTGGCAAGACAAGAGGACGTTGTCATTGCATATTTGCAAATATGGTTTCGTGCCAGGTTATGAAGTTTGGACTTTTCACGGCGAGACATGCCGTGAAAAACGGTATTAGTAGTGGAAGAAGAAGACGATAGCATTGCTGACGATAGGATGGATGAGATGCTTGATGCTATATGACCGGAGTTTGAATCAAACCCTGAGGATCCTCCAACAACGGAGCTTCAAATGTTTTTCGACATCCTTCGAGCTTTAGAAGAGCCATTGAATGAGCACACCACCGTAAGCGTTCTCACTTTCGTGCATCGTATTATGGCTATTAAGTCAAAGTTTGCATTTTCAAACAATTGTTATAAGGAACTCTTGAATCTGATCAGCGATATCCTTCCTAAGAACCATAAGGTGCTGAAAGACATGTAACAGTCAAAGAAAATGCTTTCTGCTCTCGGTATGGAGTATGAGAAGATTGATGTGTGCCGAGATAATTGTATGATGTTCTAGAAAGAACATAGTAATGAGGTGAAATGCTTAAAATGTGGTAAACCGAGATTCGTAGAGGTCGTAAATGAAGACGGAGAGAAGGTGACGACAGAGGTTGTTCATAAGCAACTTCGTTACATGCCTCTTACACCTCGGGTGAATTGATTGTTTCTCTCAAAGAAAACCGCTAGACATATGCGATGGCATAAAGAAGGTGTACGTGAGAATAATCAAGTAATGGTGCACCCATCTGATGGTGAGGCATGGAAGGCTCTAGATGATTTTGATGCAGACTTTGCTAGTGATGCAAGCAATGTTCGCATCGGGTTGGCAACAGATGGATTCACGCCTTTCAATGTAACTGCACCGTCGTACTCTTGTTGGCCTGTGTTTGCTATTCCATATAACCTTCCACCTTCGTTTTGTATGAAATATGAATTTATGTTCCTGTGTCTCATTATACCCGGTCCAGAGCATCCTGGAACACGACTAAACGTGATGCTGAAGCCCTTAATTGAAGTGATGAAACAATTGTGGAAAGGAGTTGAAGCATATGACTATGACCAGAAACAAAAATTAAATCTTTGAGTTACGTATCTGTGGTCGGTCCACGATTTTCCGGCATACGGTATTTTTTCTGGTTGGAGTTGTCATGGAAGGTTGACATGCCCGATATATGCGAAGGACACAGATTGTTTCCGTTTGAACTTCGGGGGAAAGATTTGTTACTTTGATTGCCATATATGCTTTTTGCCCTTGAATCACCCATTTAGGTTACAGAGGAACAATTTCAAGAAGGACAATATTGTTGTAAAGGGCATTTAAATGGTAGAGAAATTGCTGATATGCTGAATGAGTTGGTCCTTAATGAAAATGAGGATGGATTTGTAGGATTTGGAACCGAACATAATTGGACCCACATATGTCGCGAACTGTGCGGCGTAGAGGGATGACCTAGAGGGTGTGGGGCAGGGGGATGACCCGGAGGGTGCGGGGCAGGGTGATGTCCTAGATGGTGCGGGTCAGGAGGAGGGGGCTGAGGCTTCCGGGGCCTCAGTATCTTTCAGGACGAGCCATCTGGTCGCCCCACCAGTAGTCTCTTCCGGTGGAGCCAAGATCAAGATTACACCTGTAGGTGATGGGTAAGTCTAATACTCTTTTGTTGTTTTGCTTTTTTTCAAAAAATTTTTCACTAAACTGACTTTATTTATTATGTATTTCTAGATCTTGGATTGACTCTTGGTTTGACGGCACTTCGAGGGTTAGGCAGGTTAACCAGATATTGGGTAACCTGTGTCATCTGCACTACCCAGGGGTACTGACAATGCCGACCGGTGAGCGGGTTCTATGCCAGACATGAGACCAGTACCGGTTTGCTCCTGACGGGCGCCACAGAACTGATCAGGGGGCGGTGTCTCATGACTTCTGGGTATGCATGTGTTTTTTCAATCTTCTTTTAGTTCTAACACAAAGCTTTTCGAGTTACAACACTGTACTAATCATGACTTTTGCAGTTACGCTTTTGCTTGCCAGAAGTCGGAAATCACCATAATCATGCCCTTCAAGTCTTCAACAACAATGCACATAAGGTGGTGAAGGATGCTATTTCATATGCTCGCATTCAAGCGAACAATGCTTACTACAAGGAGAAGCTAGGGCAACGAATGAGTAAGGCGACGGGCGCATCGTCAATATATTTGACTGAAGAACAATACCGTTCGGTAAACAATTCTAACTTTTTGCTTCTTTGATTGTTGAGATTTGTTGTCATATAATACAAATAGCATCTCTGTTCAGGTGAGGATTCCGTGGTTTGCAAACCACGAGGACGCATATTTCGAATTCTACAAGATTTGGTTTTCAGCTGCATTTAAGAAGACTTCCGAGCAGAAAAGACAATGCCGCGGGACGGATCCGAAGCACATATATGGTGCCAACAGACATATTCACCACGCTAAACGCATGGTAAGACCTTCTTCTGTCACTCTTTAGCTATAGATACATTGTAATGCGACTAACTTATTTCTAATATACAGGAAGCTAAATCTGGCAACGTGCCAAGTGACATAGAGGTGTATACCTATGGTCACAAAGGAAGCGATCCTACACAGCCAGATGTCTTGTGTAACCAGACAGCCACAAACCATTTGGTGAGATGTTATTAAGAGTTTGCACAATTTCATTTTTCTACGTCTAGCTAATCGGACATGTTTTTTGCAGGCGCAGTATGGTGAACACATGGTTCGACTCCATGGAGAGGACTATGATTGGCGGAGAGAACCTGTCGACCAAATGGCCGTGTACTCTAGCGGAGGTGGAAAAATCCATGGACGGTGAGACAATGTTTTTATTAATGTTTTGTGTATGTTATTGTGATGGTAACTAACTCATTCAATGTTGTAGGTACTCCATGTTCAATGGAGTTATTGACTCGAGAGCGGTGAGAGCTCAGAAGTCAGCTTAGTCATCGCAGAGCTCCGTCGGAGTTGGCTCCAGCCGTCGTCGCTCAGAAGAAACCCTGGAGGTGGTTCGGGTGAGGGAGGAAATGATGCAGGAAATGAGGCGGCGCGATGAGTACTATACCGCCTGCTTAGCACAACAGCAGGTGATGATCCAAGTAAGTTTAGTTTGGAGTGTTGTAGTTAAAAAGTATTCAGAAATAGGTTTAGAACTAACTGATTACATTACAACATGTGTAGCAACTAGCCCAGCAGCATGGTGGATTTGACATGTCCAATTTCCAACCACTACCTCCCCCACCACCACCATTATATTCTACATCACTTGAGGTACCTCCTGACATATCGTTACTTCAGATACTTAAGTTAGTGTTTAGAAGAGTAGTTGAGTTAATTCGTTCTCTAGTTTTGTCTATTTCTTTAGAGTTTCCGTACGCCTGGCCAGGATGGAGCCTCCCGGGCAAATGTGGATGAAGCGGGAGGCAGCGGCGGCGCTCATGACCCAAATGTGGGCGATCAGTGAGTATGGATGTGTATTGTGAACCTGGATTGAATCTCGATGTGTTATGTGACTTTGTATGTGAATTTGGATGGTATATGTGAATGCGGATGTGTACTGTGACTTTGGATGTGAATTAAGTTGTGTTATGTTATTTTGGATGTGATGTGTGAAGTTTTGGATGTGAGATGTGATTTTGGATGTTATGTGAAGTTTGAATGTGATTTTGGATGTGAAATGTGAATTTGGATGTGTATTGTGAATGTGATATAAATTGTGTTTGGATGTGAGTGTGAATAGGGGAAACCAGGAAAAAACAAAAAAAATACCACGTGGCAGGGGACCGACCGACGGGCGGCGGCGCATGGCGGCGACAGCGGGGCTTCTGGAGGACAAAGGGTATGACACGCGACAAAAGGGGATTGGGGAATATTGGGGAGAAGAGGAGGCGTCACGGGCGGCGAAGGGTTAAATACCATAAATACTAAATAAAAGTTGAAAATAAAAACTCTGCTTGCACAATACTTTCAAGAAAGCATCGATAGTCTAATGGTAGAGGACAGGCTGTTTGAAGCATAGGTCCGGCGTTCGAACCTCAGCCACAACAGGATTTTTGGATTTTTTAACATACCCCCATTCAGTTAAAAATTCATGTTCAATTTTTTTCAACTAAAACTGGAGTTGTTGATAAAGGCTCTTTTTCAAATAAAGTTTACATTGTAAAATCTGAATCTGGAGCATTGACAACTTTCTACCAATTCTATCCACAATCATGGATGACAAATAACACTTTGAAAAAAACTAAATCTGGAGTTGTTCACATGTTGAGAGTATTATTTTTTTGATTGAAAACAAAGTTTACATTGTAAAATCTGAATCTGGAGCATTGACAACTTTCTACCAATTATATCCAAAATCATGGCTTACAAAAATAACCCTGGAATCTCTGTTTGAAGAAAACATGGATTAAAAACTGAACTTTTACACTATGCAATCAACATTTCAGAACTTAACATCAACAGAATACCAAGTCAGCAGCATCAACAGAATTGCCATTCAACTATGCAATCTAATATGTTTCCTCTGCCAACAATTTAGCACCCATGTCAAAATTATCACGTGGTATAACTTTCACCACGGTGTGTAATGGGGGATTGGTCCCGATCTTCCGCTAGGTAAGGATAACTTGGATTGGTGGAGAATCTCGATGTTGACGATCCAAGGCTCCGGTCCAGCGGATCAAAACCTTGCAATCGCTACACCACCGTCTCCGTCGGTTATCAACCACGCAGGGCGCGATTGACCTCACCACGAAGGCTAGTTCCTGCAAGCGAACCCAAGAACACAAGCAAGAACAGGAAGAACACAAGTCGAATGCCAAATCACAGATGAACTATGATGGGGAGAGGTTTCACAAACGCTGATGCAGCAACCAATCGGTCCGGTGCAGGAGCAGGATCTAAACATACAAGTGTAGATGCAAACAAAGCAAACCTAACCCTAAAGACGGCTGTCGTGAGTATATAGCGTGGGCAGCCTGTAGGAGGCGCACACGACTCAGACTATGGGCCAACACGGCCTGCAACTCAGTACAAGGTCCAACTCGGCCCAATTCTGTCATGTAGGACTGTTTCAATCACACAGGACGACTCGAGACTTCAAATGAGGCGAAACCAACGCCAAAAGATCCTTCTTCTCCTTAGCTTTCGAAAAAGTCCAAGAACGCACCAATCGGACTTCATATGAGGAAGTTATGCCCATTTTGGTGCATGGTGGTTGATGTAGTCCGAACCAGCGAATTCTTGACTTCAAATCATCCGTGTGACTCCGTCTTCAACTCCAACTCTCCTATTCCATCTCCCATGTTCCTAAGCAACAAAATATCACTAGTATTCAGTAGCATCCCATCCAAACAAATATTAACATAGTTGCTAAGGAAAGAATTAACCTCATGGTTCAAGCGACAGACACGGGCGCGTGTCATTGGTCCCTGTAATTGAATTGTAGGTTGATGGTGCATGTGTGTATCGTGGTGGTGCATGTGTGTATCATGGTGGTGCATGTGTGTATCATGTTGGTGCATGTGTGTATCATGGTGGTGCATGTGTGTATCATGTGAAGTGATGTCCTCATCATCCTCCCCCTCTTGAATTGGAGTCGTCCTCGACTCAAACTTATCGTCATCTCCCAAATAGGGCTTTAAATCTGAAATGTTAAATGTGGGACTAACCCCAAAAGTTGTAGGCAACTCAAGTTTATATGCATTATCATTGATCTTCTCAAGCACACGGAAAGGAACATCAGCACGGGGCATCAATTTAGACTTTCTCAAATCAAGAAAACGAACCTTGCGCAAGTGCAACCAAACAAGATCACCTAGTTCAAATGTTATCTCTTTTCTACCCTTACTACCATAAGCACGATATTTCTCATTCATTTTCTCTATGTTTGCTTTAGTAGTTTCATGCATCTTAAGTAATAATTCAACACGTGTAGTAGCATCAAAATTCAATTTTTCAGATGGTGGCTGTTGGGGGAAAATATTCCATCTTCAGGGTTATTGCAGTAACAGGACAAAGGTTGGTGATTAAGTCCAAGATTTCCAGCATATGACTCCGGAGATGCATTGAATCAAGATCGAAGTATGACGACGGACTCTAATTCGGAGTATATCTTCGAACTTGGACTCTTCCGAGAACTTCTTTGCCAGCTAAGATGGAAGACTTATCTTCTTTCTTATTAAATTAGTCTTTTACCATTTTAACCATATTAAGGGTACCGAATAGTTTCCACTATGTCGGTTGTAATAGAGGGGTAAAAGGGTATTTTCCTTAATGTTTGGGCCTATAAATACCCCTTGCTTTACCCTGTAATAGGGACCGAATACAAGTTATTCAATACACACTTTCGAACTATTTTAAGCTATTATCCTTTCGAAGGCTTGGAATAGTTTACTTCGCAAACACTTCGTTTGTTAGTTTCTAATCTTCAGAAACCTGTTAGCATAATCTTTTACCCCAACAGTGGCAATGGTAGGAAATCAACAGGAGCATGCGGATTAAAGCCATAGACCACTTGAAATGGACTTACCTTAGTAGTGGAGTGTACTGACCTATTATATGCAAACTCAATATAAGGTATACACTCTTCCCAGAGCTTCAAGTTGGTCTTCAAAACAGCCCTCAACATGGTGGACAATGTACAGTTGACGACCTCCGTTTGCCCATCCATTTGTGGGTGACAAGTAGTAGAAAACAGCAGCTTCGTCCCCAACTTATGCCATAACATCCTCCAAAAATGACTTAAGAATTTTGCATCACGATCTGAAACGATGGTATTGGGAACTCCATGCAAGCGTACGAGCTCTCTGAAAAACAAATCAGCAACATTGGTAGCGTCGTCGCTCTTGTGACAAGGTATAAAATGCGCCATTTTGGAGAACCGATCTACCACCACAAAAACAATATCCCTCCCCCTCTTAGTTCTAGGTAATCCTAACACAAAATCCATAGAAATATCCTCCCAAGGTACACTAGGAACAGGCAGAGGCATATAAAGACCATGTGGGTTTAGACGGGACTTAGCTTTATTGCAAGTAGTGCATCGTGCCACGTAGCGCTCAACATCTCGTCTCATCCTAGGCCAATAGAAGTGTGTGGACAGCACATCTTCAGTTTTCTTCGATCCAAAATAACCCATCAAACCACCACCATGTGCTTCCTGCAATAACAACAAGCAATAGAGGGAAACTATGTGCCCAAAACTCAAATGGAAGCAATAACAGGCCAAATCCAGCTCTCTGCAGATCGGACAAGGGATCGGACAAGCAGAAACTGCTGCTGCCGCTGATCGCACAAGGGATCGGACAAGAGATCGGACAAGAGATCGGACAAGAGATCGGACAAGACCGGTTCTTCTTCTTTTTTTTTATTTTTGTTTCTCTTTTTTTTCACTCTATTTTTTTTGAACAAGTATGACCAGAGATGCAACCACAAAAATTGGCACCTAGAACTGAGGTGGGATGTGGTTCACAAAATTCAACAAGTTCGCTGAACGGCGAGCAAAACCTTTGACAATTTTTTTCTTTATCTTCCTGATTTTTTTGGCGATTCTGGTGAGGATGACCAAATTGGGTCAGGAAGACGCTCAAAAAATTTCAGATTTTTCTGCCAAACGAGCGAAATGTTATGCCTGTTTTACCGAAGGGGGGTCACAAAGACTCGATGTGGAAAACGAGTAGGGTTGTGGAGGGGGTTTTTTCGGGTGGGAAATTTTTTGAGACACAAGACCAACTACTACTCAAACGACATAAAGGGATTACTAAACCAGCAACAAGACTTGACCAAGAACATGAACTCAACAAAATTAAAAACTGAAATTAAAATCGCAAGGCACAAAGGGGTTCTCGGTGGGGATTTTTTTTGTGATGGTTTTCTGGACTCTAGGTAAAATAAAAGAAGATCGAGATTACCTAACGGTAAATCTGAGCTCTGATACCAACTGATGGGGGATTGGTCCCGATCTTCCGCTAGTTAAAGGATAACTTGGATTGGTGGAGAATCTCGACGTTGACGATCCAAGGCTCCGGTCCGACGGATCAAAACCTTGCAATCGCTACACCACTGTATCCGTTGGTTATCAACCACGCAGGACGCGATTGACCTCGCCACGAAGGCTAATTCCTGCAAGCGAATCCAAAAACACAAGCAAGAACAGGAAAGATACAAGTCGAATGCCAAATCACAGACAAACGATGAAAAGGTGAGGTTTCACAAACGCCTATGCAGCAGCCAATCGGTCTGGTGCAAGGGGCGGGATCTAAACACACAAGTGTAGATGCAAACAAAGCAAAACCTAACCCTAGAGGTGGCTGGCATGAGTATATAAGGCGTGGGCAGCCTGTGGAAGGCGTACAAACTCGGGCTGTGGGCTAGAATACATATAGATTCAGACTATGGGCCAACACGGCCCAATTCTCTCACGCAGGACTGTTTTAAACACACAGGTCGACTCGAGACTCCAAATGAGACGAAACCAACTGGCAAACGATCCGTCTTCTTCTCAGCTTTCCAAAAAGTCCAAGAACGCGCCAATCGGACTTCGTATGAGGAAGTTATGCCCATTTTGGTGCATGGTGGTCGATGTAGTCCGAACCAGCGAATTCTTGACTTCAAATCATCCGTGTGACTCCGTCTTCAACTCCAACTCTCCTATTCCATCTCCCATGTTCCTAAGCAACAAAATATCACTAGTATTCAGTAGCATCCCGTCCAAACAAATATTAACATAGTTGCTAAGGAAAGAATTAACCTCATGATTCAAGCGACGGGCACGGGCGCGTGTGATTGGTCCTTGTAATTGAATTGTAGGTGGAGGCTCCATGTGTGTATCATGTGAAGTGATGTCCTCATCATAGCCGTCACACATAACTTGTTAGCATGAAAAATATATCCATTATTCAGCACATATTTGTTCAAAGCACGGTCATCTGTACAATTTGCAAAAGCATCCTTGAAGTCCAAATCAGTAGCATACATGCCCTTCAATGTTTCTAAACCAAAGATCTTATAATCAAGTTGAGAAAGCAATGTATAATGTCTAGATAAAGCATCGGCAATCACATTATCTTTCCCTTTCTTATGCTTAATGATATATGGAAAAGTCTCAATAAATTCTACCCATTTAGCATGTCGTTTATTCAGATTTGCTTGACTACGTATATGCTTCAATGCTTCATGATCCGTATGAATAATAAACTCCTTAGGCAAAAGGTAATGTTGCCAAGTTTCAAGCACACGCACTAAGGTATATAATTCCTTATCATAGGTAGAATAATTCAACTGTGGACCATGTAATTTCTCACTAAAATAGGCCACGGGTTTACCTCCTTGTAGCAGCACACCTCCTATCCCAAAACCACTAGCATCACATTCTAACTCAAAAGTCTTACTGAAGTCGGGTAGCTGAAGTAGAGGTGCATGTGTAAGGCGATCCTTGAGTGTGCCAAAAGCTTGTTCTTGTGCAGGTTCCCAAGTAAAAGTAACTCCCTTCTTGGTCAACTCATGCAAAAGACCGGCTATGGTGCTGAAATCTTTCACAAAACGCCAGTAGAAACCTGCAAGACCAAGAAACTACGTACCTGTGTGATAGTTTGGGGTTGCGGCCAGCTGTTGATTGCTTCTACCTTTGCTGCGTCAACCTCAATACCCTGTGAAGTGACAACATATCCAAGAAACACAACTCGATCCGTGCAAAACGTGCACTTCTCAAGGTTACCAAACAATCTAGCCTCAAGTAGGACAGAAAACACAACACGTAGGTGTTCAACATGTTCAGTGAGAGACTTGCTATAAATAAAGATATCATCAAAGTATTCTACCACAAAGTGTCCTATAAAGTGTCGTAGGACTTCATTCATCAAGCGCATGAAGGTACTAGGTGCATTAGTAAGTCCAAAAGGCATGACAATCCACTCATATAATCCAAACTTTGTTTTAAAAGCAGTTTTCCATTCATCACCTATTTTCATGCGAATTTGGTGGTAGCCACTACGGAGATCGATCTTAGTAAAGATAATGGCACCACTAAGCTCATCAAGCATGTCATCCAATCTAGGAATAGGGTGTCGATATCGAATGGTGATTGTTGGCGCAAAAGTTACACCAACAGGTTCTCTGAGATCAAGAACGAACAAACAAAGAGTTTGTGCTTTAGGACTGCCTCGAACCTCCGAGTTGGATAATAGCTCGAGTAGTCCGAACGTGTGTATTGAATAACTTATTCTGGGGGCCTCCTTTTACAGGGTATGGAGGGGGTATTTATAGGTAAAAATGCATAAGGAAAAGACCTAATTACCCCTAGATTACAACCGACATAGTGGAAACTATTCGGTGCCAGGAACAAGGTTATAAAAGGTAAAACACTACAAGGTAGATGGATAAGCCAAACATCTCATCAATCTTGTCCTTCAGCTTCGGTGCCTTTATCTTCCATTCGGAGGGTTCATCAAGGCTTTGCATCGCTGCACCCTTCGGTTTGACGCCTCTACCTCCGAACGACTGCTCGCCAGCTTGGGAGCTCTTCTTAGCCTTTGAGGTATCAATCTTTAAGTCCTGAAAATGGAGTAATTTCCCCCAACAGTACCCTCTCGAATACGCCTCTTTGTAGTTAACCTGTTTAGAAAGAAGGCAGTATACGGAAGGGACATTTCTATTTTTTGAGACTTAAAGGGGATTCGGACATGTTATAACTCACAGAGGACTTCGAATCCAAAGTGTTCGAACCTCCCCTTCGGGTTCCTTATACGATGGGAACACGCACTGGGAAGAGAAACGTTTTGGAGTGCAAACGTCGTGAAGAGCCGTTTGATTATAGCCGTTACGGCGCAAGTAACCGTTACACACTGTAAAAGGTAACGGTCAATTTTTACGGCGGTTGCACGCCGTTCCATCTACTGGACCCACTTGCCAGCGATAGAAGCCGATCCTGCAATGTGAAAGCAATCGAAGAGTAGCACCCGATGAGCGGTTATAAAAGGGAAAGACAAGGATTAATCGAGGCTTTTTACCACTTCCAGTACTCGTGATTTACTTTCCCCAATCTTTCAACCTCTTGAGCATCCGAGCGAATGGTGAGAACTAGCCACACCGCTCCAGCGGCAGCCAGCACTCTTGCACAGAGGCAGGCGTGGGTCCGCCTCGGCAGTAGCGGCAATGGCGGGGACTTCGGGCGGCGCTTGGCCCAAGAATCCTCGGGAGCTCCGTCCGCCTTCCAAGAAGAAAATCGCCCAAAGCTTCCTCATCGGTCAATCCGTGAGCACCGCCGAGTCCATTGAAGAGGCCGTGGATGGGAAACTGGGCAGCCAGATTGAGGACTCGGGTCCCTGGACCGGAATCAACTCCAAGGCCAGAAGCGGGGAGGTGGTGGTCTTCGAGGCGTTTTTCGAAGCAGGCTTGGGGCTTCCAGCCGTGGACTTCTTGGCGGAGGTACTAGACCTGTTCCACATAACCTTACCTCAACTGTCTCCCAACAGCCATCACACGCCTAGCCAGTCTTCGAATGGGCGCTCCGGGCGGAGGGATGCGAGGGGCGCTCCGAAGTCTTCGCTGCGACCCACGAGGCCATATGCCAGCCAAAGCCACAGGACGGGCCTGGGGATTCCAAGGTGACCATAGCTTTCGGCAGCGTCAATTTCCAACTGCGGAGGGAGCATGCCCTTCATTTCCCTGCAAAGGCCATCAATGACAGACTGGTACACCAATTGGATACTTCGGTGGTTTTACGCCGAAGTCGGAGAGGACTCCCCCCTCGCAGGTCCTCTCTAGGAGATTTGGTTCCGGAAGGAGGCGGAGATCTCCCCTGAACCCTAGCCTTCACTCGACGAGGCTAGGGCTGCTCACTTCGTTGGCTCGCCAGCATGAGTATGCGCGATCTAGCCGAAGAGTTCATCGCCCTTCGGATCCCTCCCCTCGGAGCTAACTGGCCGATCGTGTTTCAACAGGCATTGGAGGGAGATCTCCGAAACCTAGGTAAGACTTCATTTCCTGTAGCATTATATTAGATGAAGGAAACAATTATATTTACGATATCGTACTCTTTTCTTTCAGCGGCTCCTCTGGTGTTGGCTCCGGAGGACATAGTTCGAGCCACCGAGCGAGTTCTCGGAGCCCCTTCGGTGGCCGAAAAGCAAAAGAGACTAGAGCCGGTGGGACGCTGGGAGCGCTCCAACAGAGTGTGGGGAGCTCTCGGGATGCAGCCCCTCCTCTTCATGACTTCGCCTCGACCGGAGCGGCTGCTCGCAAAAGGAAGGTCACTGCTGAACCATCCAAGAAAGCCAGCAAGCAGCCGCTCAAGAAGAAGAAAGTAGTGAAGCCCTCTTCGCGGTTGACGCCTGCCTCGTCAGCTTCATCGCCGGGCGCTCGGAGCTCAGCCTCCGAGGAGGTAGAGGACTCAGACGCTCAGACAGCGTCGGCCTTCGAAACCTACCTCTTGGATGACGACGAAGACTTAGGGGAGGTCCCCCCTGGAACTTCCGTTAGGGAGGTAGCAGGCGTAACCCCGACGGTTCCCCCTGCGCCCGTCGTCGTACAAGTGGAGTCGGGCTCCGCCACTCCCAACTCGCCCACACCCGAAGTGGTTACGGCGGAAATCGCGGCTCCGGCAGGAAATGCGGAGGAAAGGGCCTCGGGAGATGACTTCGCCGACATCCTTCAGATGTACGAGGTCCTGGAGGATCCAGCGATCCTACCCCATGAGGCTCCCGAAGGTACTCCCAGAAGCTCCCTTTTTGACCAATACCTGCAAACTGTTTCTGGAAATATGCTTATTAACTTTGTTAACAAAATAGGTACCTCTAGGGGTATCGATGCTCCGGCGGCGCTCGAAGCTCCTGCATCTTCGGAGGATGTCGCTCGAGTGGACCCCCCTGTGCCTTCGGACGCTCTGAGCTTGATGGCGGAGAACGTGCCCGTCGTAGCGGGGGATGCGCCCGTCAGGATGGACTTGGCGACGGAAGTCGCCCCTACAGTGGTGGCTCCGACTGTCGAGGTTGCCCCTGCTGCAGCGGCTTTGGTCGAAGGGGTAGCTGCCGATGATCGGGGTATTCCTGCTTCGCCTTCCTTGCCTTCTTTCGTGCCGGGGAGAGGCAAGAGCATATCTTGCCTCGGCCTTCTTCCTGGCCATGCAGCAACCTCCGTTGGCAATTCGGAGGATGAGGCCGCAGCAGATGACCTTCAAGCGTTATCTTGGCTTCCTCTGCTGGCTCCGTTCTTGGAGCATCGGGAGGGCCTCCGAAGGCTCATGGAGCCCCTGGCAGAGAAAAGCCAGGATATCACCAATTCGGACTTGGTCTCCGTCTTAAGCGAGGCTAGGGCTCCGGCACTCAACTCAGCCCTCGAAAGGGTTGCCCTTCAGGTATGAAAGAACATCATAGCTCCTCCGTATTAGTGATTATAAACACTTTGGTACTTACTTGTTATTTTTGCAGCAATTTGTCCTTGCTAGAGCGGCAACGACTTCTAATGAGGTCGAGGTTAATCGACTCAAAAGGAAGGTTACCACCCTCCAGACGGCCCTTAATGACTCCAACGAGAGATCCCTCAGGCTGGAGGAAGAAACCCTAGAGGAACGGAGGGCTAGGGCAGCGTCTGACAAAGCCCTCCGGATAGCGCAACAAGACAGTGACGCGCTTCGCTCCACTGCCCAAGAGGCCGAAGCTGAGCGCGTCGTCCTTCAGGCGGAAGTCGAAAGGCTCCGCCAAGTGGCTGCTGCTTCGAGTGCACAATTGGTGGAGCTCCACGGGGCTCTCAACCAGGCAATGGCCCAGAAGAGCTCTTTAATGCTCCAGGTGGCCGAGGTATCTACCACTGCTGCAGGGCTGGAAGCAGTGGAGAAGAAGAACTCCAGCATGGCGGAAGGTACCTTGGAGGCCCTTCAGGGTACCTTGGAGTACTTCGACACTATGTGCCCTTCATCCTCTACTGCGACCCTCGAGCCCCTCGACCGGAAGCTGAAGAGGATCCAAGTGGCTTCGTCGCTGATGATGAACTCCGACATTCGGTACGGAGAAATCTCCGGGCAATGCGCCGGCATCGGGGTTCTTCGTCACCTCGAGTCTCTTCAGATCCCCCTCGGCTCAGTCGGGGGTTTGACCCCTGGAATCTTCGCCTCCGACGACTTGCTGCAGCCATCTTCGGATGTAGCCTTGGCCTGGGAAGCCTTCCAGTCAACCTGGAAGACGGACCACAAGGTCGCAGCCAAAGCTTGGATCGACGGGGCCCACCGGCAGAAGCAGGCGCAAACAAGGACACCGCTTCCTACCTCACCAGCCCCTGTCATTCCTGCTCCGCCAACCGACCCGCAGGTCTAGCATTTTAGGATTATTATGTATTTGAAGTCTTGTAAAGCCCTTTTTATTAATGGAAAAGCTATAAACGAGAAACTTGTCTTGGGTGTTCTGTTCTTTTTTAGGTTTTGTCATGCCCTTCGAGCCCTGACCTCGAACTATTTGGAAATTACTGTCGAGCTCCGAAAGGAGTGGGCAAACCTTGAGGGCTTAAGGGCTTAAGGCCTTACCGCCGCTCTCACTTCTCTGTTCCTCGCTGTAGGACCGAAAGTAGCGACCAGAGGGGGGGGTGAATGGGCGCCTTAAAAAAAATTCTTTCGAATCAATGGCCTGCTCCCAATACCCAAAGCACCTCAACAGACTACGCAGCAGAAAATAAACAGAAGGCCTAAGTTTAAAGGTTTCTAACCTAGAAGCAACTGATGATAAACAGTGTAAAACTAAGGTAGTCCTACTAGGCAGATGAACAAGTTATAACAGGCCTAAATTTCTCAAAGAAATGGTCTAAGTATGTGTAAGATGAAAAGAGAAGTTACTGTCCAAATTTGTCTCCTGTTCGGAACTTGGCGAAGCCCCCTTCGCACGTCGAGGTCTGCTTCAGAGGTTGGTGACGGAGCCTGTCCGAGATGCCGAAGGTGTCACGGTCTAGCCTAGTTCAAAGTGGCAAGTTGCGAAGAGTACTCCGGAACGAAGTATGATAATGCCGGAGCCTGGTTCGAAGTATGTACTCCGAAGACAAGGCTTCGACCACAGCTTCGAACCAAGAGCTTCGGAGCAAAGAGACAGAGTCGGAGTCTGCTTCGAAGTGTGCACTTCGAAGACTAAACTTCGAGCACAACTTTGAACCGAAAGCTTCGAAGCAAACCTTCGAACAGAAAAACTTCGCACACAAAGTACACACGGACTACCTTCGAACAGAGAAGCGAAGCCTGTCACACGACAGAAGAACAAGTTCGAAGCCTAAGCCCTACCTTCGAAAAAAGTAAGCTTCGAATCAACAGGAGAAGGCTGATACACGTCCGAGAAAGCAAAACGAAGTTTAACAGAGGAGCAAGCTCCGAAGTCAACTTCGAAACCAGTCGAAGTGAGGACTTCGAAGCACTCAAGACAAAGTACCTTCGTACAGACGTTCGAAGTATAGATGCTGACAGTTTTGAAGAAATACTCCGAAGTCAGACACAGAATATGAAAACAGTCCGTAGTTCGAACGAAGCCTCTAAGAGTATATGTTCGAAGCCTGCCTCACGGAGCTGAGGGGCTTCGAAACAGAGATAATGGCTTCGCCAGAAAACAGTCAAAAGGCATTCAATCCAGTCTGCTTCGATCAAAAGCTGTGCGGTAGAAGGTAAAAAGGCTGGCAGCAAGTACTGTAGCCACAGAAGCAGTACTACTTGCAACAGCAAGAACTAGTACTACTTCTCGCGAAGAACACACGCAACAGGGACACAACCTCAGGAATAAAATCAACCAGCACAACAAACCGAAGCTTCTTGAATCAGAGGAATCAATGCGCACACACCTCAACACCTAACAAAAATTCAATCTCACAGGAGCAAAGTAAATGCAAGGCAAAAAGGATGAACCAGTGCCTGGCGGCGCACACAGGAGAGAGAACGTGAGAGGCAAAATGACCCAATGGATTGAAAAGTGAATTCTAGAAGGGCAGTCCAAACCCTAGGGATTGGGGTCCTATTTATAGGCAGCCCAACACTAGGAATATTCTACCAGCCCCTTAGGGTTTTTACAGACTCAAAAATAAAGGAAAAGACTCTACTGCCCTTAGGTATTTTTACAGACACGACTAACTGACTGTGGGCCTAGAGTTACAGATGACATATCCGGAAGCTAAGTTTTCGTAGCGACTACGGCTTCTCTTCTGGACAGTAGGATACAGAATCAACGGTTGTCAGTTTTGCGCCGAAACTAACAAAGCCTCCACCAGCTTTGCACCAGGTACCCGGATTGGGCCGGCCCGACTCCGCAGCTCTCTCAGCCCGGCAATCGCTCATCGCCCGTGTACCTGAGTCAGTCCTGGTCAACAGCCCAGTGGGTCTTCTACTGCTTCTAGCCCATGCACCCGGATTGGGCCAGCCCGACTTCGCAGCCTCCTCTGCCCGACAGTCGCTCGCTGCCTGTGTACCTGAGTCACATGCGGCCCATGAAACAGCAGATCTCCTCTCTTCTTTAGTCCTCTTTGACTATCGTTGACAATGACTCATCACTTCTGGAGCCATGAGGCCCATGCTATTCAGCATGGCTCCTCACTCGCGGAGATGGAGGGGAGATAACCCTTGAAGTTTGCCAAGACATCTTAGCTTATATTAAAGAGGAGGAGAAGGCGAAGGTATCCTCGTCTTCCGAACCTATGGACTGGTCCGACTCGGAGTACCGGGCCAAAGACCCTGCGGAGGCTGACTCCGAAAGGCTCTTGACGTGGGCGGAGCTTCAAGAAGAGCGAAAGAAACTACGAGCCTCCAAGAAAAATAGAAGCGTTCGAACGAAGAGGGCCAAGCCAACAGCTTCGAGCTCCAAAGGGCAGAGTAGCCGGAGAGGTAGCTCTAGATGCCGACAGGGTCTTCGATTTTTTCTAGGCTTAGGACCAAAACTTTTCTTGATGTAAAAGTATAATGATTTAATGTGAAATGCTTCGAAAGTATGTCGTGTGGTTCCTATCCTCCGACCCCCCCTTGTGGGTGGTGGATCCTTTACTGTAGAAAAGGGTTCGCCAGGCACAATGATGCTCCGAACCACCGGATGCTTCGAATTACACTTATCATTTGTACTTTGGTATTACTACCTCGCGACTCCCTCTTTTCTTTTTCTTTTTTTTGCTTTTAAAGTCCTTAGACTCTTCTACGGATCCTAACAAGCCGGAGCCTGGAATCCGTAGGGTGGCCACCTTCGGCTCTTTTACAGATACTTCGTACCCGGAGGCCGAAAGTCTGTTTCTTTTTAAAGTCCTTAGACTCTTCTACGGATCCTAACAAGCCGGAGCCTGGAATCCGTAGGGTGGCAGTGGAGCCTCTAAACCGATGGTTCGCAGGAAGCCGACTGGGTCTTGGGAAAAATGCTTGACTCTGCAAGCATCTTCGTCCTCCCGATGCGTCCATCAGGAGTAAGGGATATTCGAAGAGCAAACAAAATTCGACCCTTATCTTTATTCATAGAAAGGAAAATTTTACAAGCGATTACAAGGAGCCCCTAAGCGTAATAACGCTTAAGGTGCTCTGCATGCCATGCATGCTTCAACTCTTCCCCTTCTAAATTAGCTAATTTAAACGATCTGGGGCGCCCTGAGCGTAAGATAACATATGGTCCTTCCCATTTTCTTCCTAGCTTCCCCGGAGCTATTACACTTCGCAACACTAGATGACCAGGTTTTAGCTCATTTAGCTTTATCTTCGGGTCATACCATGTCTTTGTGTGGTCCTGGTACTTAGTCAGATTGGCGACAGCTCGAAGCCTTGTTTCTTCTGACAAATCCAGCGAAGTGCTCCTGTCACCTTCGTCTCCAGGTTGAACTACTCGAAGGGATCACCTCTGAGCTCCGTCGGAGTCATGGCCTCATCTCCGAATAGTAATCTAAATGGGGTGAAACCTGTGGACCTGGTTTGAGTGGTTCGAATGGACCACAAGATTTTAGGGAGCTCTTCGACCCACAGCCCCTTGGCCAAGCCAACGATTCGGTGATTCAGCCCGGAGAGGATGTTCCCGTTGGCTCGCTCAACGGCTCCGTTGGATTGTGGATGGCGCACCGCAGCGAAGCACAACTTAATGCCCAGATCTTCACAAAATGCTTGGAAGGTGTCAGCTTCGAACTGGGTTCCATTATCCACCATCAACTCCCTTGGCACTCCGAACCTGCATATAATGTCCTACCAGAAAAATTTTTGCACATTCCTCGAGGTGATAGCTGTCAATGGCTCCGATTCAACCCACTTTGAGAAATACTCGATTGCTACTACCGCAAACTTCAAGCCGCCTTTTGCCATTGGGAAAGGGCCTATGAGGTCCATGCCCCATCTAGCCGTTGGCCATACTGGGGAAATAACTTGAAGCTGGGCTGGCGGGCGATGGCTTCGTCTGCCCATCCATTGGCAGCCTTGGCATGTTCGAACCAGTTCCTCCGCATCTCTTACTATAGTTGGCCAATAAAACCCTTGCTGAAGCGTCTTGCCAGCTAGCGCACGAGGGGCTAAATGACTTCCGCACAAGCCTTCGTGGATGTCTCGAAGTATGTCTTGACCTTCGGGCTGGGAGATGCATCGAAGTAGAGGTGAACACACTCTAGCTTTGTATAATACTCCGTCGATAAGCTTGTAATTGCGAGCTCTTGCTTGCAACCTTCAGGCTTCTGGACCTTCGAGAGGGTCTATGCTACTTTGCAACATGTTCATAATCGGAGCCCGCCAATCTGTAATCGGAATGCACAGTACTTCCGAAGAGGGTAACTGAACAGCTACTGGCCGCGCTAGTTCTTCGTAGAAACCACCCTCCGGAAGGTCCACCGCCCCTGCTGCAACCTTTGCAAGAATATCTGTGAGTTGATTCTCTGCACGAAGGATACTCCGAACTGTAAATCCTCTGAATGCTGCTTCGGCCTTGCGGATTTCTTCAAGGTATTGTGCTAGATGTGGATTCTTTGCTTGAAAGCTTTTATCAACATGCCCTACGACGACTTGGGAATATGTCTTAATCACTATCCTTGCGGCTCTGAGCGCTTTAGCCTTTCTGAGGCCTAGCAGGATTCCTTCATACTCGGCGATGTTATTAGTGGTTCTGAAGTTGAGCCTCGCAGAATACATGGCCTTCTGCCCTGATGGTGATATGATGACGGCCCCTGCTCCGGCACCGGATACTTGATAAGCTCCGTCAGAAAATATTGTCCATAAACCTTCGGAGGGTTCTTCTGGGCCCAAATAGCAGATGGAGTCCACTCTGCTACAAAATCGGCTATGATTTGGGATTTAATAGCTGTTCTTGCCGTGAAGGAGATTCCGAAGGGTGCTAGCTCGACCGCCCATTTTCCAATCCTGCCCGTAGAATCTTTGTTTCGGAGCATATCTCCAAGAGGATATGCGCCAAGAAATAATGCCTTAGCTTTTGCGAGGCCATTACTAGGGCATAAGCAAACTTCTCGAGCTCGGAGTATCTGACTTTAGCTCCGGACAATGCCTCCGGCACAAAATAAACTGGGTTCTGCACCATCTTTCCTTTAAGCTCAACTTCCCGGACCAATACTGCACTTACTGCTGAACCTGTTGCTGCAAGATATAGGAGCAGTGTTTCTTCTGGAAGGGGAACGGTCAAAGTTGATAATCTTCCGAGGTATGCTTTTATATCATCGAAGCTCTTCTGACACTCCGGTGTCCACTTAAAGCTTTCGGACCCTTTCAGTGCTTTGAAAATTGGGAGGCTCCGCTCTGCTGACCTGGCCAGGAACCTACTAAGTGCTGCGATCCTTCCTGCTAGCTTCTGCACTTGCTTCAAATTCTCTGGTGGAGCCATCCTTTGCAATGCGCTTATCTGTGTTGGGCTAGCTTTGATTCCCCTGCTCGAAACTAAGTACCCTAGCAGCTTTCCTACTTGTGCCCCGAATATACATTTTTTCGGGTTGAGGCATACTCCACATGCTCGGAGGCTTTCAAATGTTTCAGCTAGGTCTAGGCTATGCTGGTGCTTTTGAGCACTTTTTATTACAATATCATCCATATAGGCCTCGACATTCCAGCCTATCTGATGACCTAGAGCCTTAGCTATTAAACGCGAAAAGGTGGCTCCGGCATTCCGCAAACCAAAAGACATTCTTACATAACAAAATACTCCGGAAGGAGTTATAAAGCTTGTCTTGGCTTCGTCTTCGCGTTTCAGCCATACTTGATGATACCCGGAATAAGCATTGAGGAAACTTAGCAATTCGAAGCCGGCTGTGGAATCCACCAACTGATCTATTCGGGGCATCGGGTATGGGTCTCGTGGGCATGCTTTATTTAATGAAGTAAAGTCAATACAAATGCGCCATTTGTTCGAGTCCTTCTTCCTTACAAAAATAGGGTTAGCCAACCACTCGGTATGGGCTACCTCCCTGATGATGCCAGCCCTCAGCAATTTTTCTACTTCGGCTTTTGTGAGGCTTGCTCTTTCTGCTGACAGCTTGTGGAGCCCCTGGCATACTGGCCTGGCCTTCGGGTTGACGAGAAGACTATGCTCGATGATGCTTCGATCGACCCCGGTGATGTCTTCGTTGGTCCAAGCAAAGACATCCAGATTTTGCCTGACGACTTCTTCTAACGAGGCAGCTATCTCCGGGGATAGCCCTCTGCCGAACTGCACTGGATACTCTTTGCCATCTTTTGAAATTATTCTTGTTTTGACATCACCTTCCGGGCTTGGCTTGAGCGAGGGCCCCTTCGAAGGGCTCGAGGCCTCCGGCACTTCTTCGATGCTTTTCGCCACATTGTGCACTTGCCAGGGGTCCAACGGCTGCCCATGGCCATACTCCATCCTCCGGGCTACAACTTGATCTCCTGAAATAGTAAGCACTCCACCTTGCGTGGGCATTTTGAGACAAAGGTAATTATGGTGCAGCTATAGCCCCGAATTGGTTCAGCATTCCTCGGCCGAAGATTGCATTGTAAGCATATGGGGCATCGACCACGTCGAAGATCACCTCTTCTACCCTGGCCAAAGGCCCCTCTCCGAAGGAAACCTCGAGGCCTATCTAGCCGAGGGCATCGAGAGGCGGTCCTGAGAACCCTTGAAGTGGCCAGGCTGCTGGAAGTAGATGCTTCTGGGGTATGTACATCTGATCGAAGGCCTGGACGAAGAGTATGTCTGCGGAGCTCCTGCCATCTACTAGGATCCTTCGGACCGCCACTCCTGCTATATCAGCAGAAATGACCAAGGGGTCAGCATGGGGGAACTTCACCCCCGCGGCATCGCTGGCAGTAAACGAGATGGGCACGTGGGACCACTCTGGCATCCCTTCGGCGGAACTCGAGGTCCCAATGTGCCCGACCTCGCGGACGTACTCGCGCCGCTGCCTCTTGGACATGCTCCCGAGGGTCCCCCCTCCGGAGATGGGAAGGACCACTCGCTTGCCGCGGTCTTGCGGGTCTTCCTGCTTTGGTGGTGGCATAATATTGGCCACCGGTAGCCGCATTGGGGCTTCAAGGGCACTGGCTCGGGCCACAGTTTGCACAGGCTCCGACCGTGTCGATGGTGGGGCTCGATCCGAAGCACCCCGCCTGGTACTTCGCTCAAGGTAGTCGCCCCGAAGGGCCAACACTGCCTTGCAATCCTTCGTGTCATGGCTCCTATTGTCGCCATGCACGCAACAGAAAAAACTCTGGCGCCTGCCTGGCACCCTTTCTTGAGGCTTCGACGGCCCGGCCTTGAAATTCTTCGCCTGCTGGCAATTGGCAGGTGCCTTCGGAGCAGAAGGTGCAATGTTTAGCACCTCCGAACGAAAATGCTTCTTTCCCCGCTTGTGCTCATTGAAGCGGTTGTCTTGAGGAGGCTGTAGGGGAGCGGAGGATTCAGGCTCCATCTTGACTTCCCGAAGGGTGGGCGATGGTGCTTCAGCTCGTCGAAGACAGCCTTCCTCTTCCTTGGCATACTGTTCGAAGTATGCCATCAGCTGCGCCACAGACGTCACCGGCTTCCGATGGAGTTTGCTGTGGAGGTCGGGGTTTAGCAACCCTTCGCGAGCGGCGTCGACTACCAAAGAGGTAGACATGCCCTTAATCTGCGACTTGGTGTGGGCGAAGCGCGTGAAGTACTCCTGGAGTGTTTCTCCCGCCCGCTGTTTCACCTGGAACAAACTTCCTGTGGACATTGGGGCCACGAAGGTGCCTTGGAAGTTGCTAACAAATTTCTTCTTCAGCTGCTCCCAAGAGCTGATCGACCCTGGCCTCAGAGACCAGAACCATCAGAGCGCCACACCTTCGAGAGTGAGGGGGAAGCATTTTGCCATAGTGCTTCGCACCCCCCCGCTTGCTTCTATTGCCAGGGCATATGAGCGGGCGAACTCTCCGAGGTCTGACCCCCCGGAGTACTTGTGCAACTTCGAGGCCTTGAATCTGGGGTCGAAAGGCACCTTTTGCAAGTCCGAATGCAACGGAGACTCATCATCGAAAGATGCATTCTCAGCCTCCTCCGGGACTTCGGGTAGCTTCTGGGAGATTGCGAGCACCTCCGTCTTGAGGCCCTTCTAGAGTTTCGGTGGAGGCTTGAGTGCGGAGGCGGTCGGTAGCCTCTTGCCTCCACCTGGCTACTTCCTCCTGAATCCTTGCTAGTTGAGTAGCCTCAGTTCCAGTAAGGTCTTCATCTTCGTCGGAGGGCACCTCCGGGTCTCAGGAGCTGACGTAATCAGTCTGAAGCACCGTAGGAGGAGCTCGAGGACCCCTGGGTACTTGACGCCTAGCGGCCTCGGTGGGAATCACCGGAGCAGTTGAGGGTCTGGCTCCTGCGGTCCGAGGGGACCTTAGGAGAGGACCCGAGGTTTGACTTCGCTTCGGAGGCATAGCTAGCCACGAAGAGGTCTGGAGACGGAGGACGGAGGACTTCGAACGACTCGGGAAGTCGAGTGAAGGCCTTCGGGCTGCACTAAGAAGCCCTTAACTGAAGGGTGCGCGGAATCCTGAGACTCCGAGGCTCCCTCCGTAAGTGCTCTTCGAAGTGCAGTCAGCAGCAGAGAACAAGCTTCTAGAACTCGGTTCCCCACGGACGGCGCCAACTGTTGGTGCAAAAGTTACACCAACAGGTTCTCTGAGATCAAGAACGAACAAACAAACAGTTTGTGCTTTAGGACTGCCTCGAACCTCTGAGTTGGATAATAGCTCGAGTAGTCCGAACGTGTGTATTGAATAACTTGTTCTGGTGGCCTCCTTTTACAGGGTATGGAGGGGGTATTTATAGGTAAAAATGCATAAGGAAAAGATCTAATTACCCCTAGATTACAACCGACATAGTGGAAACTATTCGGTGCCAGGAACAAGGTTATAAAAGGTAAAACACTACAAGGTAGATGGATAAGCCAAACATCTCATCAATCTTGTCCTTCAGCTTCGGGGCCTTTATCTTCCATTCGGAGGGTTCATCAAGGCTTCGCATCGCTGCACCCTTCGGCTTGACGCCTCTACCTCTGAACGACTGCTCGCCAGCTTCGGAGCTCTTCTTACCCTTTGAGGTATTAATCTTTAAGTCCTGAAAATGGAGTAATTTCCCCAACAGTGATATTATTAATAGCACGACAATCAACACACATGCGCCAACTACCATCTTTCTTAGGCACCAAAAGAACGGGTACTGCACAAGGACTAAGGCTTTCACGGACGTACCCACGATCAAGAAGGTCCTGTACTTGGTGCTGAATTTCTTTTGTCTCCTCTGGATTGGTACGGTACGCTGCTCGATTAGGAAGAGACGCTCCCGGGATCAAATCAATTTTGTGCTCGATGCCGCGTATCGGTGGCAGCCTGGGTGGTATCTCAGTAGGGAAAACATCGTTAAACTCCTGCAAAAGGTCAGTGACTGCAACAGGAACAGATCTAGGGATGTTCGCAAGTGAAAATCAGCACGTTCGTGCAAATCAAGCCATATATCTTGGGAGTATCATCACAAATTTCAGCAAGGTCAGTTTTAGTTGCAAGCATGACACGTCCTTTCAGATTAATAACTTGTGATGAAGAAGGAGAAGCAACTTTATCTTTCTGTTGCCTCGAAAGCATTTTAGCTACTTGCTGATTTTCAGAAGGTTGTTTGCTCGTTTGTGCGTCCTTAGCATGTTTTTCTTGTTCAAATTTCACAATTTCAGCAGGAGTCATAGGAAGCAATGTAACTTTCTTTCCTTTATACATAAATGTGTACTTATTGCTCCTACCATGGTGTGTAGCATTCAGTATCATACTTCCAAGGTCTACCAAGTAATAGAGAACATGCTTGCATTGGTACTACATCAAAATCAGCAACTCCAAATTATTTACCAATGGAAAATTTGATGTGAGCAGTTTGTGTTACCTTGACCTTACCGCTATTGTTGAACCATTGCACGTGGTAAGGGTGTGGATGTGCACGTGTGGGAAGTTGAAGCTTAGTTACCATGTCGTGGCTCACCAAAGTGTTGCAACTACCGCTGTCGATGATGACATGTACATGGCGGTCATTGACGATGAAGAAGGTCTGAAACAGATTGTTCCGTTGTGCCCGGTCGTCCTGGTCCATGTGAGTTCTCAAAACACGTTGTACAATAAGTGCTTGGGTACCGTTGTTATCTGCCATGTTAGTGAAAAGACAAACAACAAAGAATAATCCTTATGGAACGCAACTAGGTGGAGTGGTGAGTGTGTGGTGAAAGCAATCCGTCAAGCGCCTTACCCACGCTTGCAAGTGTTCTTACCACGCCGCAGTGAGGTCACCGGCCTACAGGTGAAGAACCAAGTGGAGGGTGGTGGGCGATTGCAAGATATGAACCTGTCCTGACCAAGAGAAGGTGTAGCTTGGAAGGCAAAGTAAGTAGCAAGGAATAGCGATAGTAATAACAGTTAAACCAAGATTCAATAAGTGTTCCCTAGTACTCGTCAAAGTTGCTGGTATAAGTGCTCCCAAGGTGAAATTCAAGCAATAGAGGGAATTATGTGCCCAAAACTCAAGTGGAGGCAGAACAAGGTAGCAAACGACAGGACCGGTTCTCTTTTGCTTCTCACAATCTCGTTTCTTTTGTTTTCTCTTTTTTTTTCACTATATTTTTTTTGAACAAGGATGACAAGAGATGCAACCACAAAAATTGGCACCTGCAACTGAGGTGGAATCTGGTTCACAGAAATTCAACAAGTTCTCTGAACGGCGTGCAAATACTTTGACCAATTTTTTTCTTTATCTTCCTGATTTTTTTGGCAATTCTAATGAAGGCTAACAAGGGGGGGTCGGCTCCAATTTGGGTCAAGAAGATGCTTAAAAAAGTTCAGATTTTTCTGCCAAACGAGCGAAAAGTTATGTCTGTTTTACCGAAGGGGGGTCAGAAGGACTCGATGTGGAAACCGACTAGTGTTGTGGAGGGAGGTTTTCAGGGTGGGGAATTTTTTGAGACACAAGATCAACTACTACTCAAACGACACAAAGGGATGATTAAACCAGCAACAAGACTCAACCAAGAATACAAACTCAACAAGGCTAAAAACTGAAATTAAAATCGCAAGGTACAAAGGGATGTTCGGTGGGGATTTTTTTGTGAGTGTTTTCTGGACTCTAGGTAAAAACAAAAGAAGATCGAGATTACCTAACGGGAAATCTGAGCTCTGATACCAACTAATGGGGGATTGGTCCCTGATCTTCCGCTAGGTAAGGATAACTTGGATTGGTGGAGAATCTCGATGTTCACGATCTAAGGCTCCGATCTGGCGGATCAAAACCTTGCAATCGCTACACCACCGTCTCCGTCGGTTATCAACCACGCAGGGCGCGATTGACCTCGCCACGAAGGCTAGTTCCTGCAAGCGAAACCAAGAACACAAGCAAGAACAGGAAGAACACAAGTCGAATGCCAAATCACAGATGAACTATGATGAGGAGAGGTTTCACAAACGCTGATGCAGCAGCCAATCGGTCCGATGCAGGAGCGGGATCTAAACACACAAGTGTAGATGCAAACAAAGGAAAACCTAACCCTAAAGATGGCTGTCGTGAGTATATATAGCGTGGGCATCCTGTAGGAGGCGCACACGACTCGGACTATGGGCCAACACGGTCCGCAACTCAGTACAAGGTCCAACTCGGCCCAATTCTATCACGCAAGACTGTTTCAGTCACACAGGACGACTCGAGACTTCAAATGAGGCGAAACCAATGCCAAAAGATCCGTCTTCTCCTTAGCTTTCGAAAAAGTCCAAGAACGCGCCAATAGGACTTCATATGAGGAAGTTATGCCCATTTTGGTGCATGGTGGTTGATGTAGTCCGAACTAGCGAATTCTTGACTTCTAATCATCCGTGCGACTCCGTCTTCAACTCCAACTCTCCTATTCCATCTCCCATGTTCCTAAGCAACAAAATATCACTAGTATTCAGTATCATCCCATCCAAACAAATATTAACATAGTTGCTAAGGAATGAATTAACCTCATGGTTCAAGCGACGGGCGCGTGCGCGTGTGATTGGTCCCTGTAATTGAATTGTAGGTTTATGGTGCATGTGTGTATCATGTTGGTGCATGTGTGTATCATGGTGGTGCATGTGTGTATCATGTTGGTGCATGTGTGTATCATGGTGGTGCATGTGTGTATCATGTGAAGTGATGTCATCATCAGTGTGCCACGATTCAGCTCTTGGATCATGGACATAAAAGACTTGTTGCACTTGTGAAGAGAAGACAAAAGGATCATGCTCTAATTTTTTTCCTGTGTGTATCGTTCGAGAAAAAATTCACAAGGGTGAATCCAAACTCATCTTTTCGTAACCCAGCGTGATGATGAACATCATACCATTAACCTTTGAAAAGCACTACCTTGTACTCTGCACATGACAATTCAATTATATCTGACAATCTAGCCATAATAATGCACACCATCATGTGCGATGTTCACTATACCACTATTATGTGTCAAGCGTGCAGCCTCACGGCTCATAGTGTGGAACCTAAAACCATTAATAGTGAATCCATCTGCATCTCACACCATATCTGCTAGGTTTTGCAGCCAATGCTCTAACCTTTGTCGTTATGTTTTTTCCATCCCCTAGGATAACCTGTTTGTACAAAGCATTTAATTATATCCATTGCAGCTATTAATTAATGGTGTGTGCATAAAATGCACCAATTTAAGATGTACAGACCTTTTGCTCTAACCAATCAGGAAACTCTTCATCGGTCAACTTCTCAATGGAACAAGGTGTCAAATTGGTCGATGGCCCCAACTTACTTTTCTCCTGTTCCAACAACTCTCTACAAGAATCGGATCAGTGTCATGTCATCAATAAGTTACTACAAAATAACCAAAACACGGAGAAATATAAGAACAAACCTACGTAAATCCTCAAGTTCATCGAAATGTTGCAAGACATATCGGTGTGCCTGAACAAGAAGATGCTTATCAACATTGACCACAATACACTTTCCAATTAGTTCACCAGCACTATCAAAAAAGTACAAGCCTTTTTTTCATAAGAAGATTCAGGATTTCTAGATGGCCTAGTAAGATGAGTAGTTCCTTCTAAAAATCTTGAACAAAAGTCCAAGCATTCCTCCATGCAATATCCTTCAGCAATTGATCCTTCTGTGTGAGCTCTATTCTTGACAAGAGCCTTTAGCCGAACAAAAAACCTATATGCAAATATGAAATTATGAACATGTGTAAGTTGTCAAAATGATTTATTGACAATAACAGTGCAAACTAAATGAAGTTTCATACCTTTCCATGGGGTACATCCATCGGTACTGAACAGGACCACCATGTTTAACTTCTTCTACCAAATGCACCATCAAATGCACGCTCACAGTAAAAAATGATGGTAGGAAAGTTCTTTCCATATCACATAGTGTCATCACAATACTCTCTTGAAGCTTTCCCAACTCATCAACATCTATCACTTTGGAGCACAACATCTTGAAGAAATTAGATAGTTCAACAACTATCCTCATAACATCTATGCTAGGGTAACAGGATCGGAGCGCCACTGGTAGAATGTCATGTAGTAAACATGATTGTCATGACTCTTAAGTCCACTTAATGTAAAGTCTTTCATGTTAACACACCTAGATATGTTTGATGCATATCCATCAGGGGTCCTAAGATTTTTAATTACTGAGCAAAGGATCTCCTTTTTCTCTCTAGACATGGTAAAAGGTGCATCAGGAAGTGTCTGCTTTCCATCATTATGTACAATAGGATGAAGATCCTCTCAAATTCTAAGTTCAACTAAATCTAGTCATGCATTAAGGTCATCCTTTGTTTTATGACAAATAGCTAACAAAGTCGAGATAAAGTTGTCACTCACATTTTTCTCTAAGTGCATTACGTCTAGATTGTGTCTTAATCTATTATGTTCCCAATATGGTAGATTAAAGAAGACTGACCTCTTTTTCAACCAATCTTTAGAATTCTTCACCTCCTTACTAACACTCCCATTTGACTCATTATTTTGTCTTTTTGTTTTACGCTTGTGTTTCTTAGCACTTTCATTTGCCACTTCCTTGTTCTTGCTTTTCTTGTTGTCCTTCTTTGCTATGCTCGCCTTTTTCCCTAGCACAAACTCTCTCCCTTCTAACATTTTAAGAATAGTGCTGACACTCATTGTTTTAGGTGCAAGTTCAGTCTCTATGGAGCCATCAAACTACATCCTTTGCCTTCGGTATCTGTGATTTTCTGGCAGCCATCAATGATGACCCATATAGCACGACTTTTTACCATGCTTCAGGAGAAATGATTTTGTCGCTGGACCACAAGCAGGACAGGCATATGTACCAACTTTGCTCCATCCACTTAGGTAACCTAATGCTGGAAAATCATTTATAGTCCACAAAAGTGCAGCTCAAAGATGGAACTCTTTTTTTGAAGAGGCATCAAATGTTTCAACTCCATCCCACAATAGTAAAAGCTCATCAATCAGGGGCTGCAAATATACATTTATATCATTACCAGGAGAATCTGGTCCAGGGATGATCATTGACAACATGAAAGATGTTTGCTTCGTGCAGATCCAAGGTGGTAGGTTGTAAGGAACGAGCATTACTGGCCATGTACTGTGCTTCAGATTCTAATTCCCAAAGGGGTTAAATCCATCACTTGCAAGACCAAGGCGTACATTTCGAGAATCTGCCACAAATTTAGGATGCCTATCATTAAATTCTTTCCAAGCTTCACCATCAGCTGGATGTCGTAGTTTTCCATATTTTATTCAAGCCTCCTCATGCCATAGCATATCATCTGATGTTTTCGTAGTTGAAAATAACCTCTGGATCCTAGGTATCAATGGAAAATACCATAACACTTTTGTTGGTTTCCTGTTCCCCTTTGGTTTAGCTGATGAGGCAATCTCTTTAACAACTTTACAATGAGAGCTCCCGCACACATGGCAAACATCATTTTTGGCGTGTTCACCTCTAAAAAGCATGCAATCTTTGGGGGCAAGCATGGATTTTCACATAATCAAGACCTAGTCCACGGATGATTTTCTTCGCTTCATAATATGTCTTAGGAAGATTTACTTCACGAGGTAGCACGACAGATAGTAGACCCAATAGTGATGCAAATGATTCTTGTGACCAACCATGTAAGCACATCAAGTGATATAAGTGCACCAAAAAGGACAACCTTGAGTACTTACAATCATGGTATAACCTTATGTGTTCATCCTTTAAGAATCTTGCATATATATTATGATCCCTCCTCGAATCATCACCTTCACTTGAATTCACATTAATATCCTCTGGGGCATTATGTTCCATACTTGCAAATATTTCCTGAAAATCATATGCTTCACCTTCAAGCATTCCTGCAGCCCTACAAAATGCAGCATGTAGTAGTTCTTCCATGCTATCCAATCCTCCATCCCGGTGACCTTGTACTATACCCGTGGCAGACAATGTGGTCATATTAGGCACATCATCAAATGCAATTGTTGGTTTGTCATAATTCTCACCATGATGAACCCAAGAGGTATAACCCTGAAGAATACCGTCACACCTCAGATGTGTCTTAACTTCATCACGAGTCTGGTTTATTCTATTCTTGCACTTTTTACATGGACACAGTATCTCTCTGTCAGGTGGAAGGTCTCGATAAGCAAAAGTCAAAAATTCCTCAACACCATCTTCATATGCAGTCTCCCGTCTTGATTTTTTCATCCAACTTATATCCATCACCCTATGTGAGCACATGTGGAATTTAAATCAAACAAATTAGGCTTAATTTAAAAAACATTTAGATTACAACTTATGCTTGAAGAAATCTAACCATGACAAAAAATAACAAGGAAGCTCAATCATATCATACATTTACATTACAGCATGGTTGTAAAAAATGTAACAACAATTTACCAACTATGAGCAACAGGGAAAAAAGGGGTCTCCATTGTAGAGAGAAGCAAACTAGGTGGAGGATCGAGCAACAGGGCCACCGACTTGGTGTATGTTGATGATGACGATGACCTGGGCGACCTGCGGATCTCGGTGGCACGTCTCGTGAGCAGAGAGAGGGAGGGGCAGTGCGGCGGAGGGAGGGGCGGTGCGGCACAGTACGCGGAGTGAGGGGCGGTGCGACGCAATGCGCAGAGGGAGGGAGCGGCGCGTTGCGTCTCCGGTGGCGGCGCGGGCTGAGGCCGACCAGGAGGCGGCACGGCGCGGTGCGTTTGAGGTAGGGCGCGGCAGCGGCTGCGCTAAAATAGGATAAAACAGGATTGAGATTCAGTTTTAATAGTGGCAGATTCTAATAATATGTTTATATGGTTTGTCCCGTAAATAGATCACAAATATGCTCCTAACTAAATGATAAGGCTGCGTTGCTCTAAAGCTATCAACCCGGGTTCAAATCCAATGAGGCACATTTTTTTTTAATTTCAGTTGTACACAATTTTTAGTACATGCTATTTATGCTTATAAGCATGTAAAACTTTGTATCAATTTGATATGTTTTTCTAATCTAGTTATAAAGCATCTATACCTAGCTATAAACAATTTTTAGATACGCTTTAAAATGTGTCAAGAGGATAATGACACCTCAAAGCGCGTCTATGTCCGTGTCAGTTTTTTTATGGTTATTTGATACGCTTTACAACTAATCTACATGCTTTTTCACGGTTGACAGCATGTTATACTTTGTATCAATTTGATACGCTTTTCTAATCAAGTTAGAAAGCATCTATACCTATCTATAAATAAATGTTTCATACGCTTTACAATGTCTCTATGGGATATTGATGCTTTAAATCGTGTCTAACTTCGTGTCCTTTTGAGACGACTTCAATACTGTGTTAAAAATATCTTTATATGACTAATAACACTATAAGCGTGTCTAATATCGTAACAATCGGACACATTTTCCAAATCGTGTCAAAAAACATCTTTACATGTCGACGTAGAGATGCTTTTACATGGCGTTACTACTACAGCGTATCTATAGGGGGGGTTTTCTAGTAGTGCACAACCTACTCGTAAAACCCAAGGTTCGACCTATTGGCCAAGGGATCCGCAAGTTGTCAACAGAAAGAGCAGACCTCGCCAAGGTGGAGGTAAAAAAATTACTAAGAGCCGGGATCATTAGGGAAGTGGCCAGCATGGAGTGGTTATCCAACCCTGTCTTCGTCAAGAGAAAAGGCCTCCGACAAGTGGCACTTGTGCATTGATTTCATACCTCTGAATAAAGCATGCCCACGTGACCCCTACCCCATGCCCCGCATTAATCAGCTCATTGATTCTATAGCTGGCTCTGAGCTCTTGAATTTCTTCGACGCGTAGTCTGGATACCATCAAATATGGTTAAAACACAAAGATGAAGCCAAGACAAGCTTCATAACTCCTTCCGGAGTGTTTTGTTACGTCCGAATGCCCTTCAGCTTAAGTAATGTCGGGGCAACTTTTTCAAGATTAATTGCTAAAGCTCTAGGTCACTAGATAGGCCGCAATGTCGAGGCCTATATGGATGACATTGTAATAAAGAGTATTTAGAAGCACAAGCATAGACTAGACTTACCAGAAACTTTTGAGAGCCTCCGAGCATGTGGAGTTCGCTTCAACCCCGAGAAATGTATCTTCGGGGCTCAAGCAGGAAAATTGCTAGGGTATTTAGTTTTGAGCAGAGGAATCGAAGCTAACTGAACACAGATAAGCGTACTGCAAAGGATGGCTCCACTAGAAAATTTAAAGCAAGTCCAGAAGCTTGTCGGACGCCTCACAGCTCTTAGCAAATTTCTAGCAAGGTCCACGGAGCAGAGCCTCCCGATATTCAAAGTTTTGAAAGGGTCAAAAAGTTTTGCCTAGACACCGAAGTGCCAGAAGAGCTTTGATGAAATTAAGAACTACCTTGGCAATCTTGCAACGCTTACTATGCACCTTGTAGACAAAACTCTCCTTCTTTATCTTGTGGCAACAGGCTCCGCTGTCAGTGCAGTACTTGTTCAAGAAGTGGACTTCAACGGAAAGTTGGTGTAGAACCTAGTATACTTCGTATCAGAAGCTTCCTCTAGGGCAAAAAACATGGTACTCCGAGCTTGAGAAATTCACTTATGCCTTGGTAATGGCCTCACAGAAGCTGCGGCATTACATTATGGCGCACAATGTAATTTTTCCAACCTCATACCCCCTTGGAGACATGCTCCGAAGCTAAGATTCCACAGGGAGAATTGGGAAATGGGCTATCGAGCTAGCTTCTTTTGTCATTTCTTTCACAGCAAGAACAACCATTAAGTCACAGGTGGTGGCTGACTTTGTAGAGGAGTGGACCCCGTCTGCAGTATGGGCTTCGAAATAAGCAAGTGAAGGTGTGTGGACTGTGTACTCTGACGGGGCTTTCCAGGCATCCAGAGCAGTCATAATCTCGCCTTCAGGGCAAAGAGCGATGTACTCCACAAGGCTCAACTTTAAGTCCACCAACAATATTGCATAGTACGAAGGGATCCTGCTCAGCCTTCGCAAAGCGTGCGCGCTTGGTGCCGTGAGGGCTTTCATAAAAACAGATTCTCAAGTCGTTGCAGGACATGTTGATTAAAATTTTCAAGCTCAACATCCACATCTTGCAAAATATTTGGAAGAAATCCACAAGACTGAAGCAGCATTTAAAGGGATTTCTATCCGGAGCATTCCACGAGCCAACAACCAGCAAGCAGACATCTTGGCCAAAGCTACAGCCGGAGCCCTAGATATCTTGGAAGGCACTTTTTATGAAGAACTTGTCACCCCTTCAGTGCAACAACTCCCTCCCGCTGAGGTACTTTGCATACCAAGCAGTGATTGGCAGGATCAAATAATGAATTTGTTGCAAGATGAGGCTAATTTGCCCGAAGGCCCAGAGTTGTTAAGGCTACAATCGAGGGTGCAAATTTATCATGTTATCAACGGTATATTATACAAGGTCGGAGTCTGATCTCCCCTGCTCCGATGAATCTCTCAACCCAAAGGACAAGATATACTTTGGGAAATTCATGAAGGCTTGTGTGGTAGTCACCTAGTCCCTCAAGCTCTAGCAGTCAAAACACTTCGACAAGGGCTTTATCGGCCTACTATTGTAGTTGACGCTGAGTCATTAGTCTGCACTTGTCAGGGATGTCAATGGATGGGAAGATGGAGCCATCGTCCCGTGACACCTCTTCAGGTTATCACTCTAGTATGGCCAATGGCTCGATGGGGAATGGATCTCATTGGCCCCTTCCCGATGGTAAAGGGAAGTTTGAAATATGCAGTGGTAGCAATTGAATATTTTTCTAAATGGGTCGAAGCAGAGCCCCTCACTACTATCACTTCCAAAACGTACAAAAAAATTTTCTAGCAAAATATTATTTGCAGATTCGGAGTACCTAGGCAACTTACAATTGACAATGGCACCTAGTTCGATTACGAGCCTTTCATAGAATTCTACGAAGGCCTTGGTATCCAAATGTGCTTTTTAGGTTTCCGTCATCCCCAATCCAACGGAGCCGTCGAGCGAGCCAATGGTAATATTTTGTCCGGCTTAAATCGGAGGATAGTAGGGTTGGCAAAGGAGCTGTGGACAGAGGAACTCCCGAAGATTTTGTGGTCCATCCAGACCACTCAAGCCAGGTCGACAGGTTTCACTCCATTCCGGTTATTGTTTGGAGATGAGGCCATGACGCCGATGGAGCTAAAATTAAAGGTGGTTCTCTCCGCACAACAGAACAAGAAGTTGACAATGAAAGGCATACTTCGCTTGACTTGACTAAAGAAACAAGGCTTCAAGTTGTTGCCAATCTAACGAAGTACGAGGACCAGACGAAGACATGGTACGACCCGAAGGTAAACCTTAATGAACTTAAGCGGGGTCATTGGGTACTACGAAGCATAATTTCTCAGGGCAAATTGGGAAACAAATGTGAAGGACCATATATGATTTTCCATTTAGGATGCCCCAGATCTTTTAAATTAGCCAATTTAGAAGAGGAAGAATTAAAACATGCATGGCATGCGGAGCACCTTAAACGTTATTTCGCTTAGGGGCTCCTTGTATGGGTTGTAAACACCTTTCTAAATAAATAAAGATTATGGTTCGAATTATGCGTACCTCCCAAAACAATTCCTACCCCTGGTGGACACACTAGGGGAATGGAGCTGATTGCAGATGTAAGCATCGTTCATACAAACCCAGTCAACATACTTCGATCAACCATCTCGAAGCATCCATACCAGTGGGAAAGCACCATGACAAATGGATTCTGAGCCATTGGATTGAAAGCATCCACAAAAGAGTCGAAGGCGATCATGAAAAACGGATTCCGAGCCATCGGCTTGAAAGCTTCCAGAAAAGAGTCGAAGGCGACCGTGAAAAATGGATTCCGAGCCATTGGCTTGAAAGCATCCGGAAAAGAGCCGAAGGCGACCATGAAAAATAGATTTCAATCCATTGGCTTGAAAGCATCCGGAAAAGAGTTGAAGGCGACCATGACAAACGGTTTCCGAGCCATTGGCTTGAACGCATCCGTAAAAGAGTCAAAGGTGACACAAATTCCCAGATTCCAAGTCATTGGCTTGAGGCATCCAAAAAGAGTACTAAGCTAATAACTGTAGATTCCGAGCCATTAGGTTCGAATAATCCTACGTGGTCCATAACGACCATCCTTTCGGATTTCGAACCACTAGTTCAAATTATCCGTTCATTGCAATAGGATCTCCGATCGTGTAGGGTTGAAAAACTCTATGAAAATTGTCCATTAAGCATAAATAAGAGAAACCTAAGTAAGCGTGTCAGGCATTGTGCGCGACCAACCTAACTTGATAATCGAAGGCGCCCACCGACAAAGAGGGGCTAGTAGGTAAGGCACAATTTAAACACATTTCAACAATTTATATTACTCAATCAATTATATTACATTATGAAAAATTGGTCTAAACCAAGAAGGAAGCGAAGGCCCCTTCGATCCCTAAGGTTAGCTTCGGGTTTCGCATGACCTCGAGGGCCTACATGACTCGTTCCTGAGCCCAGAGTTTTATGAAATTTTCTTTTAATTTGTTTCCCTCTTTGCGAAGCCCTGAAGTCCTTCTGCTCTTGCTGGAGTTCGGCCCAGGTTCAAAGTCTTCCGGAGCTAGTCTCCGTTGGATCTTCGTCAGACCACTCCTCTTTGGACCAGTCGATGTCCTCCGAAGATGAAGATGTTAGAACTACACCTTACTCTCTTTCTTCCTTAATATAAGAAATCACTTCGCTACAAATATCGGGCGCAACCTCTCTGTGACTCCCTTGAGGAATGGAAAATCGAGGATGCCTGTGAGGCCTTAAGGCTTCGAAGATAGCCCACTACTGGCAGAGCCCTTCGTTAACCTCTAGTACTTCATGGTCATCGTCCAGAGAGTACAACAAATCCTAAAAGCATTCCAAATAAGTCTTTTTCATTCATTAAAAGCAAGACATGAATACAAGTTTTTACATGGCAAGGTCATAAGGAGAGCTAGACCTTCGGGTCTGAAGGAGGTATGCTTGACGAAGGCATTGCCGGACGCAGCGTCCGCACCTGCTTTTGATGATGGGCTTCGTTGATACATGCCTTCACTGTTGTCCGACCTTCAGCTTTCCAGTTTGCATGAAAAGCTTCCCAGGCTACAACAACATCAGGCGAAGGGGTCAACAGCCGATCGCCAACGAAGGGGCGAAGAACTTCGAGTGCCCAAAGTCTTCATGGTCTTCGTCGCTGCTTGGATCATCTTCAACCTCCAGGCCAAAGTCTCGTTCACTGACGAGGAAGAAGCACAAGACGTCCCGAAGTATTCCAAGATACTTCGAAGGACGTCCATGGTCTCGGAGGCTGTACTGCTAAACTTTGCCCATTCCGCGACCAAGGCCTCTGATGAAGCATGTAAGTCGTGGACCAGAGTGCTGAGCTCAGTTGTCTTCGTCATGAGGACTTTCTTTTGAGCAAGAAGGTGTCGTACCTCATCAGCTAAACATTGATACTCTTCACGAAGCCATATGGCTTCTGCTCCAAAGACTGCTTGCGCCTCTCGAAGCCTTTCGACTTTGGCCTGGAGTACCATCTGCTCAACCAGAAGCTCTTCATTCGCAGCCTACAGCTCTACGTTCGTGCTTCACTCTACACGGACTATCTCCTCCAAGTCTGAAGTCCTTCCCTCAGAGTTGGCAAGGCTCTCCTGGAGGGTCATTACCTTCTCCTTGAGTTGGTTGCATTCGCGCTCATTTGAAGTTGCAGCCGCACGAGCAAGAACAATGTGCTCCCAAAAAGCTAGGTGAGTATGGTATGTATTTCAAATAAAACTAACATGTGTTGGTGTATCGTACCTTATGGGCGGACCATTCAATGGTGGTGCCTAGCTCCGACCCTTCGGCCTCGCTTATTATGGAGACCAGCTCAGTCTCTCCCACCTCTCGGCTAACCCGAACTAGGGGCTCCAATAAAGGTCGAAGCCCTATCCTCCTCTCAAGAAAAGGAGCCAAGAGGGGGAGCCTCACCAAGGTGCTCTGGTCGTCATCTATAGGAGAAGGCCCCGAGTCAAGGGAAGCATCCTCCGAAGCCTCCGTAGACTGCCCCCCCATCGGTTGACTCAGATGGAGTGAACCTCGCTGTGGGAACATGCATTGGCCATGATTTGCAATTTCCCTTCCAAGGGAATGACACCAGCGCCAGAGCCGTCACCCACGCCAGAACTGTCACCTACGCTGGAGCTGTATCTCGCACCGGAGCCACCTCCACTAGAGTTGATTCTGTAAACATGAAGGTATGTACCATTATTTAAATGTTGCATGTAAAAAATGAAACCAAGCTCGATTGGTAAAGGTGTACCTCCACCACCATGCTGTCGAATGAGTACTGAACTACTCAGATGTTCGAACATCCGAGTGAAGTCCTCATCGGACTCCTCAGGAGATTGGACCGAAGCAATGGTCACAGGGGTCCCCTCAGCCGCTTCAACCACCACATCATCCAAGGCGGGACCATTCATTTCTAGGGTCCGAACCCCTTATGCCTCAACTCCGCCTTCATCATGAACCAGGACATCTGTATGGCTCGATGGAGCATCTTCGGCATCTGCCTGCCCGAGATCATCCCCATCTTCGTTCAGCGCCACTTCAGCGCCATCACGGATGAGGGTCTCGGTTCCTGTCCGAGAACCCCCTTCATCATCCCCCGTAAGCAAAGCCTTGAACTCCTCCGCCATCTGTGCCTCCACATCCTCATCCTCCTCAGACCGCTCTGGCGATGAAGTTGGAGACTTCATAGGAGTACGACCCTTCGGCTTGTGGGCCACTTTCTTCATCAGAGTCTTCACCGGGTCGGAGGCCCCAGCCTCGGCTTTCCTCTTCCTCAGCACCAGGTCTGCCATAGTCCAATCTGAAAGTGCTAGGGGCTCAACTCCGAGTGCACTCCATACTCAGTTGAACCTCTCCCAGTTCCTAAATAGCTTCACCCTCCGCTCCTTCTCCATGAGTGAAGGAGCTCCGAGAACCTTTTCTGTTGCTCAGACTATTTGTTTTGGAGTCAACGTCATCCACGTGGCTAAAAGGATAAGGTATCGTCAATTAGTTTAATGAAATTGAACCAATGTTGATACGAAACAATTTGATGCAGGATATGCAGGAATCTTACCTGCAGAGTTTAGGAGATTTCCCGAAGTCCCCTTCCGGGTTCTCTTTGAAGATGATAGGCCATGTTGGGGGAAATATTTTTCCCTTATTCAGGGCCTAATGACTTTAGCCTCGAAGGCCTCGGGTTCGGAGCCCGTCAACAAGCGAAGCCTTAAGTCGAGCTCTAGCCCCCTATGACGAAGATAACTCAAGTACAACTAATACTTGCTCCTCCGAAGCCAAGCCTCCGGGAACCATATGGTCCCCTCTGGAGCCAAGACTCCAGGACCCCTTCGGTGCCCTCCGGTCCCCTCCGGAGCCAAGCCTCTAGGACCCCTCCATTCCCCGTTGAAGCACTCTTCGGAGCCTTTCGTAGACCTCTCCGAGAGCCACTTCGCAGTCCGCTTTGGACCCCACTTTGGGGTCAACTTCGAAGTCCTCTTCGTAGCACCCTCAGCTAGCTCTGGTCGATGACCTCTGGCAGGTAATCTGGCCGAGAATAAATTTCCAGGTACTGCTACAGTGTAAAGACAAACTAGGGCCCTAGCCCCTGGTATGCCATATACTTGCTCCAGAAGTGATGTGTTATCTACCACATCTGTAAAGTAACATGTACAGTAGTATAGCCTTTTTTCCTTCTTACCCCTATAAAGCTTATGGCTTGTAGAGGGCAATTAGGTCATTTCCTTTGGCTTGCGTTCCTAGAAAAGCAGGGCCATGCCGTTGTAACAGGGGACCATGTTCAGTAGAGGCAAAACTTTGCCAAATCCACTGTAAATTGGACGTAGGGCTATTATGTCTCCAGGGAGGCCCAAACCAGTATAAACTCTTTCTCTCTTTGTGAGAACCCTTCGAGGTTCATTCCATAGACTATATACGACCACATAAAAACCTGTTTGTAACTAACACAATCGTTACAACAATTGGCGCCGTCCATGGGGAACCTAGTACTAAAAGTAGTGTCTCTCCACCACTCGCGCCTCGAAGTGCACCCTTCTGCAAGGGTCTCCGGGCGCTCACCGAAGGCCTCATAAGCCCTAGGGGCTATGAGGCGAGCTCTCTTCAACCGCACGAAGCCACTCGGTCTCCGGACCGGTCAAGCTTCCGAAGGTATGTACACAGCGTGAAGCCTTGTTTCGTTCTACTAAGAAGCCGAAACTTATCTTTATTCTATTAAACCCCCGAAGCCCTGCTTCATTTTATTAATTGTCGAAGCCCCACTTCGCCTTATTAAAACCCGAAGCCTTGCTTCGTTCCACTAAAATCGAAGCCTTGCTTCATCTTATTAAATGCTGAAGCTTTGCTTCACTCTATCTAATGTCGAAGCCTTGCTTTGCTTTACTGATTGTCGAAGCCTTCACTATATTAAAAACCAAAGTGTTGGGACGACAGATCGAACCAACAAGTTTTCTCAGTGGATGGAAGTAATGGGGCGCTGTGCGCAAACTGTATTCTTGGATCGTGTGTTTATTACAACTGTAGTTGGGGGGTATTTATAGGGTTACCCACTCTGAAGGGTCGGGTACCTCCAAACCCCAACTGCTACTCGGTCTGACATAGGTCAGTGGTACAGACAAAGTAGATGTTACATAGTACAGACAAGAAGGTGCGATTCTGACAGCGTATCGGCCGTGTCGGGCACTGCAAAGGCCGCCCGACACGGCGCAGGCGATCACGATCTTGTCCCCGTACGGTCTTGAATGGGTCTTCTCCACGCACGGCCTCCCTCTGGAGCCTCTGGTCCGCCCGAAGGTTGGCCTCCGGCATCTGGCCAGTCGCTTCCCCCCTGAGGGCCCCTCCGGCACGTCTTGGAGCCCTGGAGGCCTCCGGTCTCCTCGTTCGGAGGCTCAGGCACCTCCAGCATAGGGCTTCGGGTCTTCCGGCCGTAGCCTTCCTTTAGAGCCATACGGGCCTTCACGCTCCCCACTGTCATCGGGATTATCTCCCCCAACAGTAGCCCCTCGCTTCTTTCCTCTCGAGGGTCCTGCACAAGAGAGGGTGGAAGGGCACATGATAATTCCGATAATCTTTATAAGAAATCGACTTACGTAGAGATACTGAATCCCACTGCGGGGCGGCCCTGTTCGATCGTTCCGGAGATGTTTCGGAACCTTGAAGCGTCCTAGGATCCAGAGGCGGAGAGCCGATCTCGGAGCACCTTCGGTGAGCAAGTCGCTCCTCGCCCCTTCGAAGGAAAAAACTTTGACCGATCGCTTTGATGCCCACGTGGCTTTGACTGCCAAGTTCTGGCACCCGTGGAGTTGAGCTAGCGCATTACTTGGCACAGTTAATGCGACAAGCATGCAGGCGACGCGGGGGAGGCGGACCGTCAGAGACGAGCGCACCGAGGTGCCAGCAAAGTCTTAAATGCGAGCGCCATGCGACCGGTGCGCGCGCGTACCGAGCGGCGAAAGGTGGACCGGCGGCGGCCTCCTTGCTTAAATAGTCCCTGCTGCACCGGCCAAGCCCTCTCCTGCCCACTCGCTTAGTTCCTTAGCATTCTTAACGGCGAATGCTTGCTCTTGAGCCCTTGCTTTCTCTTGCTTCCTCTTGCTATGGTGGAGAGGAGTGCTCCTGCCGTGGCGGTAGACCCCCGCTTTCTGCAGCGCCAACTGGCAGCGGCAGCGGCGGCCGCTTCAGGCCCGGTGGAGGCACGCGACTCATGGGAGCTCCGTCCCGCTTCGGAGCGGTTTCGGGAGCAGACCCTATAGTTGGGGCCATCGGCTGAGTACAAACGGCAGGTGGAGCTTGTGGGATCCTGGGGTCGGCATAACCGCATGTGGGACGTGCTCGAGCTCTCCCTCCCCGCCTCTCCCGGAGGAGGAGGTCCTTCGCGCCGCTTCGAAGAGGAGGGTGGTTGACCTCAAGGCCGGCCCTTCCCCTAGGCGGCCTTCGAAGAAAAAGAAGATGGTGAAGGGCCCGAGGAGGCTCTCTCCAGCTCACTCCTCCGCCTCCCACTCCAAATGGTGGTATTCCAGCGAGGGAGCCGGGACAGAACCAGAGGGTCCCCCGGCGGTCCTGGATCTGGTTCGACCAGAGTGGCTAGCTACCGAAGGAGCAGGAAGCACTCCTGCCCCTCCGAACCCTTCGGCGCCTGCTTTGGGACTGGGCTGGAGGTGCCGGCTAACGGAGTGGCACCGTCGCCCAAGTCTACCCCCCGCGCGATCCAGCCTTAGAGGGGATCTCCGCCAGCTCTCAAGGGAGTAGGGAGACCGACAGCCTAGACCGGGGAGGATTGGCTTATCCCCTCAGAGCCGTCGAAAGAAGTGCCGACGTCGAGGCCGAACTCGCCGCAGCGGCGGCGGGTTCCCCGGTGAACTCGATAGACAATCTGTTCTATCAGCCAGGCACTCCGAGGGGTGTCCAGCCTTCGGAAGCCTCCGTCGAGGCCGCGGACGAAGGTACGTAAACTCGTTCATCCTTTACTCGAAGCATCGGGCCCTTTCAACCTTAACCTATGTTTCTTCTGAGCAGGTACGTCTGTTCGGGCTACAGATCTGGCCCCGATTCCTTCCGAGGATGGCGCCAACGCAGGGTCCGAAGTCCCTGCCAACGCGGTGGGGGCTTCGGAGCCAGGTGACGAGGTGGAGTCGGAAGAGCCCCCCGAAGAAGCTTCCGAGTGGGCTGACCAAGAGACCGGGGTCCGGCCCCGGCCGCCCTCTAGCTTGAGGGGCGCACGCTGTAGCATGCCCCTCTTGTGCCCCTTCCTGGAGGAAGGCAAAGAATTCACGTCGAGGGTGGCCCCGGTCCACGACTCCTACCTGCACTTGCGGGAGGGTCGGGTGATAGACGAGCTTAGCCTGTCGGACAGCCTTGAGCTCAACCGGGCCAGCGAGAATGCCGTGGGCTGTGGGCCATCCATTTCGTGTGCAGGTAGCTGCGCTTGCGCAGGGCTCGATGCTCTCCCTACTCTTCGAACGCCGTCGCCGTGAGAGTAGCACTTTGGAGCTCTCCGGCTAAGCAGATGTTGCCGAGAGGTTGGTCTGCGAGCAGGCGGCCGAGATCGAAGGCCTTCGCTCCCGGGCCACTAGAGCCGAGGCGCTCGAGGTCCAAGTGGCGGAGGTCAACTCCCTCAAGGCCCGAGTCGCTGAACTGGAGGGACTCCGAGCACGGGCTGCTCGAGCGGACGAACTCGAGGTGGACGTCGACGCCTTTCGGGCCTAGGCTGCTGAGGTGGAGAGGCTCTGGTCCCGAGCCGAAGATGCGGAGCGACTCGAAGGAGAAGTCTTTGTGCTTCAGGCTCAGGTCTCAGACATGAACGAACTTCGGGAGGCCGCAGCCAACGCCGAGGCCATCGAAGCCCGAGTGTTCCAGCTAGAGTAGACCGCAGCGGACCTCCTGGCACGGAATGAAGAGGTGACCGACGCGTTGGCCCAGGGGGAATGACTCGATTGACTGACTGTGGGCCTAGAGATACAGATGACTTATCCGGAAGCTAGGCTTCCGTAGCGACTACGGCTTCTCTTCTAGACAGTCCGATACAGAATCAACGGTTGTCAGTTTTGCACCGAAACTGACAAAGCCTCCACCGACTTTGCACCAGGTACCCGGATTGGGCCGGCCCGACCCCGCAGCTCTCTCAGCCCGGCAATTGCTCACCGCCCGTGTACCTGAGTCAATCCTAGTCAACAGCCCAGTGGGTCTTCTGCTGCTCCTGGCCCATGTACCCGGATTGGGCCAACCCGACTTCGCAGCCTCCTCTGCCCGACAGTCGCTTGCTGCTCGTGTACCTGAGTCACACGCGGCCCATGAAACAGTAGATCTTCACTTTTCTTCTGTCCTCTTTGACTATCGTTGACAATGACTCATCACATCTGGAGTCATGAGGCCCACGCTATTCAGCATGGCTCATCAATCTCCCCCTTGATGAGTGCATTGTCAACACTTCACTTCTAGCTCTTCAGAACCTGCGAACAACTGTGGAAACATGAAAACAAAGCACAAGAAAACAAGGAAGAAGAAAATAAAGTAAAAGTTTAACCCTAATGACCAAAAGCCGAACAAAAGCAAGAAGCGGTCATTATGGTTAACCAAAAGTAAAAGCACAACATGAGTACAATCTTCAGAAACATCAACAAGGATATCAAAAGAGTAAGGACAAACGGGACAACGACTCCCCCTTAAACTCACATTCCAAGATTTCTCCCCCTTGTTGACAAGTGAACTCATCAAGCACTCAAAAGAGACACAGACTCCCCCTAAAATGCAACTCCCCCTCAAAATATGCAATGAATGCAACTGGGGTGCAGGTGGAGTGAGTAAAGCATGCTTCTCAGATATGATTGACTGCAATTACAACATCGAACAGATACATCAAAAGACATACTGTCTAAGATACATGGCATGATCAGTGCAACAAATGATATCTAATGAAAGTCATTAGCACGCATTTTCAATTTTCGCAAACAAAAGCATCACCACATTTTCCGGTTGACAAGCAAGGTAAAGCATGAGATGCAAAAGCTAACTGATAGCTACCAAGATAAGCATTGTCCAAAACAAAGTACTTCAGCAAACTTGTTATCATTTCAATTTTCAGGCTTTTTCTTTTCTCTTTTTCATTTATGCCAGGGGTTATTTGCATGTCAAACCTTATGCTGACCGACCAAGTCAAGCCTAGGCCAGATCTGGACCATCAGAAGCTTAAGACATTGGTCTTGGCATACACTACATTGTCCCAGTTCATACCAAAGTGCTATGGTACGCAGTCCAGAACAATGCAATGCGACAAAGCAAACCCACCTAGATCTTTGCAAGTTATGCATACAGAGGCATAGAATTTCCATTTTTCATGATTTTTATAGCACATTTCCATGTTTTAAAGCAGAAGGATGTCCAAGTTGCATGTTTGCATCTAAGTCAGGAACTAGCTACAAGGCATGTAACAGATAGCAAAAACAGTGATACTACATATGCTAGTTACCAGAAGCAATGGTCATCATTTTTTCAAATTTTAAAGCATAAAAGCCATGCATATGACAGATATCAGACATATCAAGTGAACTGAACCGAAGCATGATCAATGACAAGTATTCAAATGCATGTACCAGCTAGAATAAGTAAAGCAGTTCAATCATATAACAGAAGCAACTCTAAAGTGTGATATGTGAATATGCAAGATGTGAACACACACAAAAATACTCAAGAAATTAGTAAAAGAAGAAAGAAAACTGATGCAAAATATCCTAGAAAGGATACACAACACCCAAATCCCCTCGTAAATGCTCAAAGGTAGACTGATCTAGGGGTTTGGTGAAAATGTCAGCCAACTGATGATGGGTATCAACATGAACAAGGTCAATGACACCTTTCTCATATTGATCCCGCAGAAAATGAAAGCGCACATCAATGTGTTTGGTTTTTGAATGGAGACAGGGGTTTTTCCCTACACTAATAGCACTGGTGCTGTCACAAAACAATGGAATCCTGGTAGGAAAGAATAACCCAAAATCTTGCAGAGTGGAAATCATCCAAACCAACTGTGAGCAGCAGCTAGCAGCAGCTACATACTCATCCTCAGTGGTCAAAAGAGCAACTCCAGATTGCTTTCGAGAAGACCAAGAGACGAGAGAAGAACCAAGAAATTGGCAAGTACCGGAAGTCGACTTGCGATCCAATCGGCACCCACCAAAGTCGGCATCCGAAAAGCCAGATAAATCAAAAGATGATGATGGTGAATAGTAAAGACCGAGATCAGGCGCATAAGTGAGATACCTAAAGATGCGCTTGATAGCCTGCCGATGAGACGCGCGTGGTGAAGACTAAAAAACGCGCGCAAAGTCCCACGGCGAACTGAATTTCCGGTCTTGTCGCTGTTAAGTACAATAGCGAACCAATCATCCCTCAAAACTCCCTCTTGTTGACCTTGCCGCCGCTCTCGTCCTTGTCCAGACCCCCAGATGTGCCCATCGGGGTCATCTGCGGCTTCAACTCTCCACCAAAGTCAAATTTCTTAAGCATATCACGAGTGTACTTACCTTGGTGGATGAAGGTGTCGTCCTTGGTTTGCTTGATCTGGAGCTCTAGAAAATACTTGAGCTCACCCATGAGGCTCATCTCAAACTCGCTGTGTATCTGCTCAGAAAACTTGGACACAAGAGAATCAGTAGTACCACCAAAAATAATATCGTCCACGTAAATCTGAGCAACCAAGAAATCTGAAGCAACTCTGAGCAAAAAGAGAGTTTTATCCACCGAACCGATCACAAAGCCCTTCCCCAACAAAAATTTCTTCAACCGGTCATACCAAGCCCTGGGGGCTTGGTTTAACCCGTATAAAGCCTTATGCAGCTTAAAAACATGTCGAGGAAACTTAGGGTTCTCAAAACCGGGGGGCTGCCTAACATAAACTTCCTCCTCTATGAACCCGTTCAGAAAAGCACTCTTAATGTCCATTTGAAAAATCTTAAACCCTTTGAAGCGGCAAAAGCTAAGAGAATGCGAATGGACTCAAGACGGGCAACAGGGGCAAAAGTTTCTTCAAAATCAATACCCTCTTTCTGGCAAAAACCCTGGGCAACTAGTCGAGCTTTGTTGCGCACCACAACCCCATCTTCACCTTGTTTGTTCTTGAACACCCACTTGGTGCCTATGGGGTTGCATCCTGGTGGCGGCTCAACTAATGTCCAAACCCGATTGCGGACAAAATTCTCAAGCTCTTCTTGCATGGCATTATTCCAATTAGAGTCAGAGAGAGCATGAGAAATGTCTCTGGGCTCAAAAGGTGCAACAAATGCAGATTCAACAAACACAGCAAGAGAGGTAGACGAACGCAAGGTTCTTTCAGTCAAATCACCGATGATGAGCTCTTAGGGGTGATCACGCTGAACTTCTTGGGTTCCCTGGTGATCTGAAGTCACCTCACCAGAGTCAGCAGCTGGCACCTCTGGACTCGACTGAGGGGGCTCGATCGAAGTGGAAGAAGTGATCAGAGGTATGCCCTCATCCTCAGTCGAAGTTTCAGAAGGTGTGGGCTATGCAGGGGGTGCAGAAGGCCCACCCTCATTAGCGGCTGGAGTATCCTCATCTTCCTCGAAGATGGACTCTCCGAGCTCACCATCAGAAGGCTCAAAAGAAGGAGTCAAAGAAGGCAAGGACTCATCAAATGAAACCTCACAAGTCTCGACAAGCAGCTGGGAATCAAGGTTCCAAACACGGGAGCCTCGAGAATGTAAAGCGTATCCAAGAAAAACATCGTCCCAACAACGAGACTCAAACTTGTCCAAATGCCCTCCCTTCTTGAGCACAAAGCACTTGCAGCCAAATGCTCGCAAGTGGCTCACCTTGGGCGGTCTGCCTAACCGCAACTCATATGAGGTCTTACCTAGGTAAGCTCTAAGAAAAATGCGGTTGGCCAGATAGCAAGTTGTGTTCATGGCTTTAGCCCAAAAACGCCTAGGAGTCATGTGCTCGTCGAGTATCGTCCTGCCTCTTTCATTCCACAACGCCGTTCTGTAGGGGAGTGTAAGGAGAAGAAAACTGATGGTCCAGACCCTGATCACTACAGAAACTGATGAACTGAGAGTTCTTGAACTTAGAGCCATTGTCAGAGCGAATTGCTCGCATCCAACCATTGTTCTCATTCTTCAGCATCAAAATCAGGTCATGAACAAACTAAAACGTTTCATCCTTAGACTCCAAAAAGAAAACCCACGAGAATCGAGAAAAGTCATCAACAATCACAAGCGCGTACCACTTCCCACCGACTGAGAAGACCCGAGCTGGACCAACAGTGTCCAAGTGTAACATCTCGCCCAGATACGAAGTCATCACCTGAGTCACAGGTGAGTGAGAAGCAGCAACCATTTTCCCATGACGATAGGGATGACAAACTAGATCTTTCTCCATTTTAAGCTTGGGCAATCCTCAGATGAGGTCCATAGAGCTTAACCTGACTAGCAGATCAAAACTCAAATGACCTAACCTCCTATGCCACTTCCAAAGCTTTGAGGAGGATCCAGCAATCAGACAACGAGAAGGGCCAAAAGAACTAGAGAAGTCAATTCGAAAAACTTTACCAAATGGTAAGATCTGGCAAATCAAAAACCCTCTAGAATCAAACACAGAAGAATTGCCCTTCTTAAAACGCACTTCCAAACCATCCTCAAGAAGTTGCGAAACAGAAATCAAGTTAAAGTTCAAATTTTTAACCAAAGCAACATTCTTCAAAGAGAAATGATCTGAAATGTGAATTGAGCCAATGCCACTTACTTTCCCTTGACCACTGTTCCTGAAGGTGATGTATTCTTTGGAGCTCGGGGGAGTGAGACTGGAGAACCATCTGCGATGTCCCGTCATGTGGCGAGAACATCCTGAGTCCATGATCCACACGTCCTCCAGTCCCCGATCCTGCACAATCAGTGGCTGTAAGTGGGAGCAAATAGTCCGGCACCAGGTTTAGCAAAAGAGCTAAACCAGTGTCGAGCCATCTGCTCAAAAGACGGAAAGCAGAAATCATTATGAGACCGAACCAAAACGCGACTCAAAGTGCGGTCCTTGGTTCTGCCTAAAGCCTCAGCCACGAGGTCCAGGACCGTAGACAAAACGTCCTGGAGCTCTGCCGGAACGACCACCACCAACTGGAGCACGGGCAAGAAAGCCATATCCTCTACCACCACCTACATGACGCGGCCTGGCCTCCAGCCTCTCCCCGCGCTGAGGAACACGCAGTCTACCACCCTGCTGGTAGAACTGCTCCTGACCACCACAAGCTCTCTCTGCTCTCTCAACCCGCTTCCTCCTGAAGAAAAACTCCGCAAGATGCCCGTCTTTCTGACAGTACTCACAATGGTAGGTGGGCTTCTTGGGATGTGGTTGAGGCTTGGGGTTCTTGGGCTTAGTGGTGTTAGGTGTTGTCTTCTTGGGCTGAGAGGGTCCAGGAAGAGAGTCTAGAGGAGTGTGGAGGTGTTTGGGCTGAGAGGGTCCAGGAAGATAGGTTTCTTGGGTGGAGCTTTCGATGATTCATGGATCACTCCATCCTTGGGCTGACAAGCCTGGGAGGACTCAGTGGAGTGAGTCTTGGGATATCTCTGCTCAGGAGTCATTTTACTCCACTCCACTGCCTGGCTAATGGCACTCTCAAAGTCAGCCTTGGTGTAGGTGTAACCTACCCCAAACCCATCCTGCCTCTTGAACTGCTGGATCATCATGCCGAGTTGTGGCTCTCTGGCACTGATCCAACTTAGGATAGAACGGAGGTAAAAGTTCTCATTCTGAGAATCAGCTAGCTCCTCTCTCAAGGAAGCTAGAACCTCCACCTGAGACAAGCAGGTCTCACACTCATTCTCTACTTGGACAGACTTTTCGGCTTTCATCTTGATCAATTCCATTCTAAGAGACAAACAGTTCTCACAGACAGTGGGTGGAACTGATAGTGTCTCAAGCTCTAGCCTAGTCTGCGCAAGCTCAGCTCTCAACCTCTCCAAATCACCCAAATGCTCATCGCCCTTGGATTTCAGCTCAGCTAAGGCAGCTAGATGAGATGGGCAATCAACACAGGGTGCGACGATAGTGGCTTGAGCATCTTTCAGCTCCAGCTAAGCGCTTTCAAGCTCAGTGGCCGAAGCGTCCCTCTCATCAACCGTTTCTGTGTACCTAGACTTCAGAGTCGACAGGTCACACAGAAGCACTTCACACTTCGGGCACTCACTGCTATCACCCAAGCAGGGGGAAGAAGATAGACTCTCAATTCTGCCGTTAGCCACAGCAAGCTCACTCTCTAACTCATCTATCCTCTTCTTAGCACCCCTAAGCAGTTTTTCCCGATATTTTAACTCCTGACGATTACTCTCAAGTAAATCAACGATTTCGCGCTCATAAGATGATACCTATTCATTGTCGTCGTCATCGGAGTCATCGGAGGAGCTCTTCTCTTCCTTATCCCCAAGAGCCATTGAGCAGAAGCTCTTGCGGGATCTTCGGTGCTGGTGTGAATGGCCCTTCGATCTGTCCCCAAAAGCCATGAAGCAAAGGCCCGCCGGATCGTCCTTGTCCTTCCCCTTCCTGATGATGATCTCCTCATCGCTTGAGCTCGATGAAGAGGAAGAAGACGTGGACTGCTTGGAGTAGCTCTTCTCCATTTCGGCGAAGAAGGCCTTGTCGCGCTTCTTGTTCTCTCACCGGTAGTCCTTCAGGGCCTTCTTGAAGAATCTGGTCTTCGGCTTGCCCTTGTTGAAGGAAGAGCTGTCGTGCTTGCCGGAGTCGTGGAAGCCACCACCGGTGCCCTTCTTGTGTCCATTGCGCTTGGGGCAGTCGGCGATGAAGTGTCCTGGATCACCACACTCAAAGCACCCGGATTTTGTGCCGTGTCTTTTGAACATCCTTTTGTCATAGACACGACGCACCCGGTTGTTAAACAGACACAAATCATCATCTCCCAAAGACTCAAGCTGGTCCTCAGTGATAGACATCAAAGAGAACCCAGTACAGCTCACGGAAGTGGGATCAACAGAAGGTGTGGCAAGGGCCAAGGACCTTGATCCAGAACCAGTGAGATTTGATCTCAGCTGGATATCAACCTCAGTGGCCTTTAGCTTGCTAAACAACTCAGAAATGGTCAAGGTATCATAAGAAGTGCTCTCAACGATAGAGGATACCTTGATCTCCTAGATCTTTGGGTCCAAGGTATGGAGAACCTTGAGCGCCTGCTCGTGATCTGAGACTAACTAAGCACCCTCAGCCTTGTTGTCCCGAAGCTTGTTTATGATCGATTGAAAATGACCAAACAACGCTTCAACAGATTCACCCGGCTTTTGTGTGAAGTTTTCATATTCACGCCGGTAGGTCTGATAGAGTCGAGCCTTGACCTGGGCTGTTCCCTCATGGTGTGCCTTGAGGGTAGCCCAGATCTCTCTCGCAGTGGAGAGATGGCTCACACGCTCAAACTCAGTGGGACCTAAACCAGAAAAGAGAATGTTCACAGCTCATATGCTGGGCAATGATACCAGGAGTACCATGCTCAACAACTGGCAATATAACAAATGTATCGTGAACGCAAATGTCCCAGATGTCCGAGCCTTGGCTCATAAGATAGGCTCGCATGCGAGTCTTCCAATAGTTATAGCCATAGGCTTCCAAGGACGGGACCTTGCCAGGAGAAGTCATGATCACTACTGGGGTTTAGAACCGGTTAAGGTATGGAAAAACCCTAACCAGGCTCTGATACCACTTGTAGGACCGAAAGTAGCGACCAGAGGGGGGGTGAATGGGCACCTAAAAAATTCTTTCGAATCAATGGCCTGTTCCCAATACCCAACGCACCTCAAAAGACTAAGCAGCAAAGCATGAACAGATTGCCTAAGTCCAAAGGTATCTAGCCTAGAAGCAACTGATATTAAAAACAGAGAAACACCAATACAATGCTAATAGACAGATAAACAGTATACACAAGACATGGCAAGTTAAACTTCTCAATGGATGATCTTAGTATAAATAAAGTGTGATGAGAAGTTACTGTTCAAATCTGTCTCCTGTTTGAAACTTGTCGAAGCCTGCTTCGCTGGTCGAAGCCTGCTTCAGAGGTTAGTGGCGAAGTCTGCCGAAGGCTGTTGTGAAAGTGCCGAAGGTTTGTCGTCTATCCTAGTTCAAGTGCGACTGAGAGCAAATGATGCTTCGATGCTAAGTATGACAGTGTCGAAGCTTGCTTCGAACAGTGTACTTCGAAGGCTAGACTTCGAACAGAAAGCTTCGAACAAGCTCACAGAAAAAACAACCTTCGAAAGAGTAGCGAAGCCCAACACACGGCAGAAAGATTAAATCGAAGCCTACACTCAAACTTCGAAGCTAGCTTGGTCGAGGTATGACAACCGAAGTTGAGACCTTCATTCAGAGGAATAACTTTGAAAGACAAGCTCCAAACATACACATTGTGACCTTCGAAAATGACAGCAAGAAGGAACTCTCGTTGAGCGAAGTCTACCAGAAAGAAAAGCTTCGAAGCCAACTTCAAAACCTATCGAAGTATGGACTTCAAAGAGCTCAAGTCGGAGTACCTTCGCACAGACGTTCAAAGTATGTCACGCTGACAGCTCAAAAAGTACTTCGAAGCTAGCAACACAGTACACAAAGTGAAGTTGAAGTTCAAGCGAAGCCCTCAGGGAAGTCAGATCGAAGCCTGCCTCACGGAGCTGAGAGACTTCGAACAGAGAGAAGGGACTTCGACAGGAACAACCAGAAAAAGGGACTTTGGCCCTGTCAACACGATCAAAAAGCTACTCAGTAAAAAGTAAGCCTAGAGTACTAGTGTACTGTTGCTACAGGGAAGTAGTACTACTTGCAACAACAAGAACTAGTACTACTTGCGTGAAGAACAAACGCAACAGAGACACAATCTCAGGAATAAATCAATAGCGCACACCAAACCGAAGCTTCTGATTCAGAGAAATCAAATGCACACACCTCGACAAGATCAGGAGATAGAATCTCACTGGAACAAATAGAACAGAGGGAATGCAGTAAAGAACAAGGCTCAAACAGGAAGCTGGCGGCGCACAAACAGAAGCAAGAGAGAGAAACCGCAGGGAGCAAAATGACCCAATAGATTGAAAAAGTGAATTTTAGAAGGGTAGCCCAACCCTAGGGATTGGGGCCCTATTTATAGGCTGCCCAATGACCTAGAATATTCCACCAGCCCCTTAGAGTTTTACAGACGCTAAAATAAAGAAAATGACTCAACTGCCCTTAGGAATTTTTACAGACTCGACTAACTAACTGTGGGCCTAGAGATACAGATGACTTATCCGGAAACTAGGCTTTCGTAGCGACTACGGCTTCTCTTCTGGACAGTCCGATACAGAATCAACGGTTGTCAGTTTTGCGCCGAAACTGACAAAGCCTCCACCGACTTTGCACCAGGTACCCGGATTGGGCCGGCCCGACTCCGCAGCTCTTTCAGCCCGGCAATCGCTCACCGCCCGTGTACCTGAGTCAATCCTGGTCAACAGCCCAGTGGGTCTTCTGCTGCTCCTGGCCATGTACCCGGATTGGGCCAGCCTAACTTCGCAGTCTCCTCTGCCCGACAGTCGCTTGCTGCCCGTGTACCTAAGTCACCTGCGGCCCATGAAACAGCAGATCTTCACTTTTCTTCTGTCCTCTTTGACTGTCGTTGACAATGACTCATCACATCTGGAGTCATGAGGGCCACGCTATTCAGCATGGCTCCTCAGATGGCGCCAAAACGGTTGAGCATCCCTCTCCCGAATATGGCGTTGTAGGCGTACGGGGCGTCGACGACGTCGAAGAGGATCTCCTCACTGCGCTGGAGGGGGGAGTCTCTGAAGGTCACCTCCAACCCAATCTAGCCAAGGGCGTCGAGCAGTGGACCCGTGAAGCCCTGGAGTGGTCGGGAAGCCGGCAGCAAGTGCTTCTGAGATAGACACAGCTGGTCGAAGGCCTGCACGAAGATGATGTCAGCAGAACTTCCACCATCGACCAGGATGCGACGCACCTCAACTCCGACGATGTCTGCCGAGATGACGAGGGGGTCGGCATGCGGAAACTTGACGCCGATGGCATCTTCGGAGGTGAAGGAGATGGGGACATGGGACCATTCGGGGAGCACGGAGGAGCTCGACGTGCCGATGTGCCCGACCTCCCAAACGTAATCTCGCCATTGGTGCTTGTACAGGGATCCCAGAGACCCTCCTCCAGATATGGGGAGGACCACCCGTTTCACCCGGTCCGGTGCATCTTCGATCTTGGGATCCTGGATCCTGCCAAGCTCCGGGGCTAGGCCCAGGACTTCCGGCCCATCTGGGCGCCCGACTATCTGGACCGCTTCCGGGCAGGGTGCAGGGACTCCTTTGTCGGTGGAGCCACATCCGACGTTTCGCTCGAGGTAGTCATTCTGGAGCGCAAGGATGGTCCAGCAGGAGTCAGTGTCGTGGCTCCAGTTTTCGCTGTGGACGCTGCAGTAAAGTGTGGCCCCTCCGGAGAGCGCCCGTGACGGAGCCCTGGTCCCGGTGGAGCGGCCTCCACTGGACGTGTGCTGGTGCTTGGCGGGGCCCCGAGGGGTGATGCTGAGGACCTCTCCTCGAAGGTGCTTCCGACCTCGTCGGGTGTCTCGGGGAACGGGGTCTTGCCGGCCGGAGTCTTGGCGGTGGAAATCTGCAGCAGGGCGGACTCCGCAGTCGAGGTCCGGCGAGACTTCGAACGCCCTGGCACTCATGGCTTGGACGGGGACAATCATCGTCTATCGGCGCAGCTGGCCTTCTTCGGACTGGGCGTACTCTTCGAAGTACGTCATGAGCTGTGCCACTAAGGAAATAGGCTTCCGATGAAGCTTGTCGAGGAGGCCTGGGTGGGTGACGCCTTCCTGGGCAGTGTCCATGACCGAGGAAGCCGAAAGCCCCTTGATCTGGGACTTGGTGTGCGCGAAGCACTGGGAGTATTGCCGCAATGTCTCCAAGGGCTGCTGCTTTACTTGGAAGAGAATCCCGGTGGACATAGGGGCCACGAAGGTTCCCTAGAAGTTGTTGATGAACTTCTTCCTCAGCTGGTCCCACGAACGGATGGTCCCGGGCCAGAGTGACCAGAACCCCTGGAGGGCGATCCCCTCGAGTGCCAGAGGGAAGCACTTAGCCATGGTGTCACGGCTCCCCCCGGACGCTTCTATCGCTAGAGCGTACGAGCGGGAGAACTCTCCGGGGTCGGAGTCCCCGGAGTACATGGGAAGCTTGGCGGAGCGAAACTTCGAGCCGAAGCGCACCCTCTAGAGGTCGGGGTGTAGGGGAGACTCCTCATTGTATGACACGTTTTCTTCCTCCACTTGATCTTCATCGTCGCTCAGGGTTACGGCTGTGACCCTCGTGGCGCGAGAGGGCTCCGGGGGGCGGAGCGACGCCTCCTGGCGCCATTGGGCCAGCTCTGCCTTTAGCCTAGCATTCTCTGCAGCCAGAGTATCGGCTTGACTCTCGCTTCCTCTGGAGAAGGTCTCAAGGTCTTGTGAGTGGATGTAGTCGGTCCGGAGGGCCACCGCCAGGGGCCCGTTCGGAGGGTGCACCTCTGAAGGCCCCTCCTGGAGCCCTGCGGGATTGATGGAGGCCGGTTCCAGAATGCCAATGGGACCCTGTTGGGGGAATATGTTTCCCCTAAACAGGGGCCAAATGACGTCAGCCGCCGACAGCCTTCGGCCCGGAGCCCAACACTGTCGAAGCCTATTTTCTCCCCCAAGAACTGATCCCGAGTCTCAAGGCTTGTGACGGAGTTTGCAGGGGCGAAGCCCCAGGGTCCCGACGAAGCCCTTCGAAGCGAGGTCCTTCGGGGCAAAGCCCTCGAGATCTCTTGAAGACCGCCAGAAGCTAAGTCTCAGGCTAACTTCGAAGCTAGCCTCCGGGCCTTCTTCGGAGTTAGCCTTCGAGCCCCTATTCGGAGGGTCTAGCTCGGAGGCCCCCAGTTCGGAGGCCCCCAGTTCGGAGGCCCCGGTTCGGAGGCCCCCGGTTCGGAGGGCCCAGTTCGGAGGGCCCAGTTCGGAGGGTCCAGCTCGGAGGCCCCCTGTTCGGAGGGTCGAGCTCGGAAGCCCCTGTTCGGAGGCCCCGGTTCGGAGGCCCCCGGTTCGGAGGGTCCAGCTCGGAAGCCCCTGTTCGGAGGGTCCAGCTCGGAGGCCCCTAGTTCGGAGGCCCCGGTTCGGAGGGCCCCGGTTCGGAGGCCCCCAGTTCGGAGGCCCCCGGTTCGGAGGGCCCAGTTCGGAGCCCTAGTTCGGAGCCCTGGTTCGGAGCCCCGGTTCGGAGCTCCGGCCCTGCTCTGAACCCAGGAGATATTTACGCCCCGCTGCAGTACAGAAGCCGTACCAGGGGCCCTCCGCCCCTGGTATGTCGTTTAGCTGGTCAAAGCCTGGCATAGCCTAACACGTCTGTAAAGCTGTAAAGCACTTTTGTACCGTAGCTAGCTCCTTTTCCCCTCTCTGCCCCTATGAGCCTAGGGCTCATAGGGGGCATCCCAGTCTTTTCCTTTGGCCTGCGTACCTATAAAAGCAGGGCCAAGCCCTTGTAACAGGGGGACACACCCCAGGGGGCCATGAGACCCTGTAGTTCTCTTCTCCACACTAAGGCATACCATGCCAAATCCACCATAAACTGGACATAGGGCTATTATCCCCTAGGGGAGGCCCGAACCAGTATAAACTCCTTCTCCCTCTGAGAGAACCCATCGAGGTTCATTCTCCACATCATGCACCACCACAAGAAAACCTGCTGGAACTAACGCAATTGTTCCAACAGTTGGCGCCGTCCGTGGGGAACTTAGTACTAAAAGCTAAGTTCTCTGCCACTGTCTGCAACTCGAAGTGCGCTTGAGGGGGGAGCTTCAAAGCTTTCTTGCTTCGCGCACCCTCCGACAAGGGGCTTCGGGTGCCGTTCAAAAGCCTTCTTCGCCTTCCTCCATTCTTCGCTTTTCGAAGCTCACCCTCCAGCAAGGGGCTCCGCTTCATATGTCGAAGGCCGTCAAAGCCCCAGGGGCTACGAGGTATGTACACTACCGAAGCACCACTTCGATGTACAATTTTGTAATTACTTCAGTATAAAGTCGAAGCCTTGCTTCACCTTAAAGCCGAAGCCCTGCTTCGCCTTTGAAGAAAACTTTTGCTCCATCTTGTTAAAAGTCGAAGCCTTGCTTCGCCATGTTAAAAACCCGAAGCTTTGCTTCGCCTTGTTTAAAAATTCGAAGCCTTGCTTCGCTTTGCAAAATCCGGAGCACCCCTCCGAAGGCTACACAGCGCCTCCAGGCCCGTAGCAGTAACAGGGACTCCGGACCACCGGCCCGATGCGTCCGGGGATTCCGGGTTCCGTACCCGAAGCATCCCAGGGACTCCGGGCCACCGGCCCGATGCGTCCAGGGATTCCGGGTTCCGTACCCGAAGCATCCCAGGGACTCCGGGCCACCGGCCCGATGCGTTCAGGGACTCCGGGCCACCGGCCCGATGCGTCCAGGGATTCCGGGTTCCGTACCCGAAGCATCCTAGGGACTCCGGGCCACCGGCCCGATGCGTCCAGGGACTCCGGGCCACCGGCCCGATGCGTCTAGGGATTCCGGGTTCCGTACCCGAAGCATCCCAGGGATTCCGGGCCACCGGCCCGATGCGTCCAGGGATTCCGGGTTCCGTACCCGAAGCATCCCAGGGACTCCGGGCCACCGGCCCGATGCGTCCAGGGATTCCGGGTTCCGTACCCGAAGCATCCCAGGGACTCCGGGCCACCGGCCCGATGCGTCCAGGGACTCCGGGCCACCGGCCCGATGCGTCCAAGGATTCCGGGTTCCGTACCCGAAGCATCCTAGGGATTCCGGGTTCCGTACCCGAAGCATCCCAAGGTCGAAGGTGACCCAGAGCCGAAGGTGGCTCAGAGCCGAAGGTGGCTCACATTATCACAGGTTCGATGAATCCACACCAAATATCCATTTTCATTACAGAATCAAGCTCAGAAGCCTTGCTTCGCTATCCAAACACGCTCCGAAGCCTTGCTTCGCGCGTCAAAATCTAATATACGCCTAAGCATATCGAAGTCACGCTTCGCCTAAAATCTAAAGTGCGTTTCGGAGCCTTGCTCACGCACAACATCCAAATCCAAGCATGTCGAAGCATGCTTCGCTTAATTTGGCTACGCTGAAGCCGTGCTTCGCTCCAAATTAACGCGTTCGAAGCCCAAAAGAGGCCTTCGCTTAAATAAAATTCATGCGTCGAAGCCGCCGAAAGGCGCACCCTTCGCATCTTTTATTTTTTGCCCGCACCAGCAACGGCTAAGTCCCTAGCTGCCACGAGCAAAGGGGGGAAGCATGTATGCGAGGTGTGCGAATGTAATACGCAGTACGAGCGTGACAAGCTAAAACGTTCGAAGCCAAACAATGCGAAGCATACAGACGAAGTATGCAAATATAACAAACTCCATTCATTGTATATTGAGAAGTGTGTTACAAACATACTTCGAGAGAAAACTACGAGTAGTCTGTGTCTAAGCCTAAGAAGAATCGTGTGCGAGGCCCCAACCCTCGCTTGCCTCTCTTTCGGCCAGGGCCCCCTCGGCTGGACGAAGCCTCGTCGGAGCCCGCTCTCCCACGACCGGCTCGTCCAGGCTCCGAAGCCCGGGGACCTCGTCTTCCACTTTGCAGGTCGCTCCAAGTTAGCGAAGCAGGCGGTGCCGTATCGAAGGCAGGGAAGTCTAAGGCTTCGTCGCCTGCTAAGGCCGTCCGCGAAGGTAAAAACAAAGAACTCTGAAGGAACTCCGTCTCCATAGCGGCTAGCAAATCCTGAGCTACGTCGGAGATGGCTTCGCCGCTAGGCCCCCTCAGAAGCTTAAACCGAGGGGGACCATCAGACCTAGCTACTTCGAGGACCGCCCACAACTGTCGAAGTTCTTCGGAGTCCTCGAGCACTTCGAGGTCTACACTCGAAGGCTGAGCCTGGGCAGAGATGTCGAAGTCGAAGGCTGGTCGGGCGCAGCAGGCGCTTTGGATCGGCGGTGTCGAAGGGCCTTCTGGAGGTCGAGGAATGCTTCGCAGCCTTGCTCCTTCTAGGGTTCCTGTAGCCGCCGCCAGGCTCCGCGGACATCGGCCGGAGGTGTCACCAACTGCTAGCCCCCGAAGACCACCGGGTTCACGGAGGTTGCTGCCTGAAGGTGGTTGCACCCCGCTTCATGAAGCATGTGCAACACCCCTTGGCCCGCGACTCGGCCGGCCATGAGGGCGAAGCCCTTCAGCGATTGCTCCGCCGTCGAAGCCACCATCTTCAAGAAATCAACGCAGTCCCCAATTGGGTCCTGATCGCCGAAGTCCAGAGCCCGGCACTCGGTCCCTATTTGCTCAAGGACGTCGGTCAAGCTCTGGGTGGCTTCGCCAAGATTGTCCACGACGAAGTCTTCAAGCTTCTGAGCCCGTCGACGGAGTGAGGCATTCTCCTTCGCCTGTCGGGCCTCGGCATCCCTCGAAGCCTTGAGCTCCGCACGAAGTCTGTCCATCTCCGAGGCCAAGGCATCCTTAGCCTTGTCGGCCTCAGCCTTCGCCGCCTCTGCCGTGCCAGCCAAAGCCTCGGCCCGCCTTCGTTTCTCGGCTTCCACCGATACTTCGCGTTGAAGGGCCTCCTTCTCCTCTGCGAGGCGCTGCATCCGCCTATCTGCAGAAGTCGAAGCTGCTGCGTTCAGTGCGAAGGCCTGCAGGAATTCAAGAAATCACAAGTGTTAACCAAAGACTAAAGCACGGTTCGAAGGCTGCAAGGGGCTTCGCTCACCCGTATGAGGACTTCGTTCGCACTGACGAAGAGATCCGTGGGGTTGAAGTGGCTAAGTTGGGCCACCAAGTCCCCTGCCTCCGCAGCAGCACAAGCCTCGCGGAAGCCGTTGATCGCCGCCTCCATCACGCCCCCCTCGGCTTGAAGGGGTGAACCACCTCCTCTGCCGAACCCACTGCCGAGTGGGCCTCCAGCGAAGGCAAAGCGGCCCAACGCAGGGTAACGGTAACTTTCTAGCCGTTGCGGAGCCGTTTGGGCTCCCGAGGTCTTTCTGACAAACTGGCGCAGGCATTTATTACCTGCAGTTTTCGAGGTCGCCTTCGGTCCAAGCTCCGAAGGCATGTTTTATCTGAGGTTGTATTTTGCAGGTCATTTGTCCCAAGGGCGCGCACACCCCTTCGTCCCGAAGGCCTGCACGCGAGGGGCTACTGTTGGGGGAATATGTTTCCCCTAAACAGGGGCCAAATGACGTCAGCCGCCGACAGCCTTCGGCCCGGAGCCCAACACTGTCGAAGCCTATTTTCTCCCCCAAGAACTGATCCCGAGTCTCAAGGCTTGTGACGGAGTTTGCAGGGGCGAAGCCCCAGGGTCCCGACGAAGCCCTTCGAAGCGAGGTCCTTCGGGGCAAAGCCCTCGAGATCTCTTGAAGACCGCCAGAAGCTAAGTCTCAGGCTAACTTCGAAGCTAGCCTCCGGGCCTTCTTCGGAGTTAGCCTTCGAGCCCCTGTTCGGAGGGTCTAGCTCGGAGGCCCCCAGTTCGGAGGCCCCCAGTTCGGAGGCCCCGGTTCGGAGGCCCCCGGTTCGGAGGGCCCAGTTCGGAGGGCCCAGTTCGGAGGGTCCAGCTCGGAGGCCCCCTGTTCGGAGGGTCCAGCTCGGAAGCCCCTGTTCGGAGGCCCCGGTTCGGAGGCCCCCGGTTCGGAGGGTCCAGCTCGGAAGCCCCTGTTCGGAGGGTCCAGCTCGGAGGCCCCTAGTTCGGAGGCCCCGGTTCGGAGGGCCCCGGTTCGGAGGCCCCCAGTTCGGAGGCCCCCGGTTCGGAGGGCCCAGTTCGGAGCCCTAGTTCGGAGCCCTGGTTCGGAGCCCCGGTTCGGAGCTCCGGCCCTGCTCTGAACCCAGGAGATATTTACGCCCCGCTGCAGTACAGAAGCCGTACCAGGGGCCCTCCGCCCCTGGTATGTCGTTTAGCTGGTCAAAGCCTGGCATAGCCTAACACGTCTGTAAAGCTGTAAAGCACTTTTGTACCGTAGCTAGCTCCTTTTCCCCTCTCTGCCCCTATGAGCCTAGGGCTCATAGGGGGCATCCCAGTCTTTTCCTTTGGCCTGCGTACCTATAAAAGCAGGGCCAAGCCCTTGTAACAGGGGGACACACCCCAGGGGGCCATGAGACCCTGTAGTTCTCTTCTCCACACTAAGGCATACCATGCCAAATCCACCATAAACTGGACGTAGGGCTATTATCCCCTAGGGGAGGCCCGAACCAGTATAAACTCCTTCTCCCTCTGAGAGAACCCATCGAGGTTCATTCTCCACATCATGCACCACCACAAGAAAACCTGCTGGAACTAACGCAATTGTTCCAACAGACCCCGAACCTCTAGCGTCCCCTCAGGGACCTGGGTTGGCTCCATGGCAGGCGCCCTGACGGACGCGACGACCAGTTGGTCGGGAATGGCGACTGGGGTGGGCTCGGCTCCGGCAGTGCGGGCTGACCGCCACAGAGGAACTGTGCTCGCGCCCTTCCGACCCAACATATTTTGGTGACTGGATGTAGAGGACGCTAGCTTCTTGAACTAGGCTCCCCACGGACGACGCCAACTGTTGGGACAATGGATCGAACCAACAGGTTTACTCAGTGGATGGAAGTAATGGGGCGCTATGCGCAAACTGTATTCTTGGATCGTGTGTTTATTACAATTGTAGTTGGGGGTATTTATAGGGTGACCCGCTCTAAAGGGTCGGGTACCTCCAAACCCCAACTGCTACTTGGTTTGACATAGGTCAGCGGTATAGACAAAGTAGATGTTACATAGTACAGACAAGAAGGTGCGATTCTAACAGCGTATCGGCCGTGTCGGGCGCTGCAAAGGCTGCCCGGCACGGTGCAGGCGATCACGATCTTGTCCCCGTACAGTCTTGACTGGGTCTTCTCCACGCGCGGCCTCCCTCCGGAGCCTCTGGTCCGCCCGAAGGTTGTCCTCTAGCATCTGGCCGGTCGCTTCCCCCCCCCCCCCCGAGGGCCCCTCCGGCACGTCTCGGAGCCCCCGGAGGCCTCCGGTCTCCTCGTTCGGAGGCTCAGGCACCTCCAGCGTAGGGCTTCGGGTCTTCCGGCTGTAGCCTTCCTTTAGAGCTGTACGGGCCTTCACGCTCCCCACTGTCCTCGGGATTATCTCCCCCAACACAAAGCTTTGCGGTATCCTTATTGAAACCCGAAGTCGAGGCTTCGTTCTATTAAGAACCGAAGTTACAGCTTCGTATCAATAAGGACCAAAGCACTGCTTCGATATATTTAAAATATGAAGCGCTCCTTCGAAGGCTACACAGTGCCTCTGGGCCTGTAGCAGTGGGCTAAATGACTCCAGGCCACCGGCCTAATGCGTCCAAGGACTCTAGGCCACCAGCCTGATGCATCCGGGATTCCGGGCCACCAGCCTGATGCATCCTATGATCCTGGATTCCATTCCCAGTTTTTAGAGTCGAAGGTGGCTCATAGTTGAAGGTGGCTCAGAGTCGAAGGTGACTCACAAGCATAGGTTCAGTGAATCCACACCACTCATTCCATTCTCATTATAGAATCAAGCTCAGAAGCCCAGCTTCGCCATCTAAACACGCTTCGAAGCCTTGCTTCGTGTGCCAAAATCTAATCTATCGTGAATTAAGCATGCTGAAGCCTTGATTCGCTTAATTTGAATTAGCCTCTGAAGCCATGCTTCGCTTCAAATCTAATCTTTCGAAGCCCAAGAGAGGCCCCCGAATGACACAATTTATACATCTGAAGCCACCCAAGCCGCACCCCTTTGCATTATATAATTGCACGCACCGGCAATGCCCGAGTCCCTAACCGCCACGCGCAAGGGGGACCGAGGTATGTATGTGAAGTGTGCGAATGAAATGCGTGATACAAGCGTAACAAACTAAACATTCAGAGCACGTGATGTGTGCGAAGCATGCAAACGAAGTATGCGTTTATAAATACAACACAATTTCCATTCATTGAATGCCAAGTGCGAAGTATGTTATAGGTACACCTTGAAAGCTAAAATACTACGAGTAATCTGTATCTAAACCGAAGAAAAAGTGTGCTCAAGGTCCCGACATATTCGGCCCTCGCTTGCTCTTTTTTCGGGCATGGCCTCCTCAACTGGACGAAGCCCCATCCACGCTTCGAAGGCCGCAGAACTCGCCTTTCTTCTTGCATATCGGCCCAAGTCTGAAGTGCAGGCGGTGCCACATCGAAGGCAAAAAAGTATAGGGCTTCGTCGCCTTGTAAGGATGTACCCAAAGACTGCGCCCCCTCACCACTTAAGCCTATCTCAAAACAGCTTAAGTCTAGCGAAGACGAAGAACTCCGAAGGGGCTTCGTCTTCACGGTGGCTAGCAACTCCTGGGCTACTTCAGGAATAATTTCGCCCCTAGGACCCCTCGGAAGTTTGAACCGAGGGTGGCCTTCGGACCTAGTGTAGGATCGAAAGTAGCGACCAGAGGGGGAGTGAATGGGCGCCTAAAAATTCTTTCGAATCAATGGCCTGCTCCCAACACCCAACGCACCTCAACAGACTTAGCAGGAAAAATAACCAGATCAACAAAGCCTAAAAAGATCTAGCCTATAAACGATCGGTGTCCTAAACAAATAAACACCAACACAGTGATAATAGGCAGATTAATAAAGCATTTAACACATGGGCAGATCAAGGATCACAGAAATAAACCATCACAGCAATTGGTCAGAGAGCACGTAAAATGAGAAGTCTTACTGTTTAATGTTGTCTCCTGTTCGGTACTTGACGAAGCCTACAGCGTTGAGCCTGTGATGGTTGTAGCGAAGTCTGCTACGAAGTCCTCTGTGCGAAGGATGACTAGGTTGAAGGTTGTTCGGAGGAGTCGTGCGAAGTCTGCGTAGAGGTTGCCGAAGCCTGTGCAAAGTATGCAGTATCGAAGCTAAAAACCAAACTTCAGAACACACAACCTTCGAAACCTTAGAAGCTACGAAGTTGACTGGCCGAAGTACCAAGATCAGAGTACTACTTCGCTAACTTCGAAGCACAGCAGAAATCAGTGTTTAAAAAACAGTGCGAAGCCTAGCAGCAGGATAGCTTCGAAGTGGGTAACCTCCGAACTGAAAGCCTAAGTCCTTCGGACTGAAGCGAGGTCCCAATGAAGCCTCTCTGCGCATAGCTTCGAAATGATTGACCTCCGAACCGAAAACTTCGCGACTCACTTCGAAGGCAAAACAATCAGAATATTTAGAGAGACAGCCGAGCGAAGCCTATGCTACGCAAAGTGTGGACCACGGAAAAGTCGAAGTATGCTTCGAAAGGACAAGTCCAGACAAAAAGAACAGACTTCGAACACCGAAGCAATCACTGCGAAGCGTGCAGAAGTCTTGCCGAAGCTTGATACTTACACACAGCTTCTCTAGAGGGACCCACATTCAGACCTTCGAATAGACAGTTCGAACAGTGACAGTACAAAAACAACTCAGTCGAAAACTCAGCTTCGAGAAACGTAATGCTTTTTCATTTATCAATCCGAAAATTGTACTGCGAGATTTTTCTATGCTTTGCTGAGACAAAATGGACGTGTTACAGCAGAGCTAAGCAAATGCTAGTTGCAAGCTAGTATCTCTAGCCTTGCTATGATCACGCCTACAGCAGTAGCAGCAAGAAATGTAGGGCTACAGCTAGGCTTGTGTCTAGAAGTTAGTGTGCATAGAAATCACGAGTCAAGGACAGCAGCTCTAGTTCACAGGCAATAAAGAAACAACTTTGTGCTACGGTAGAACAAGATAGCCTACAACGCTAAACAAAAAGAAGGGGAACTAGCCCTAGAGCTATACGCAGAAAGAACCAAAAGAAAAGTAGTCGTCATAAACTTAATACAACCAAAAGATCAGGCTATTCAATGACACGCAAATCAAATCGATCAAGATTAAGATTCACAGTGAGGCGCATGATGAATAAAAAAACTCAGTCCATGGATAAAATAACCAAAGAAACTGAAGGACTGCACCTCGGGTCCATCGCAAGTACATGCGCAGCACGCAGCTCGCAGCGATTTGGTTCCTGCACGCGCTCACCAAGAGATTGTCTTCTCGAAGGAACAGGAAGAACAGTGGCGGCGCTCAAAACAGGAACAATAAACGAACAGGAGCAAAAATGTGGGGAAAGTGAACTCAGGTGTTTAGATTAAAGTTGGTTCCCCCTAACCCTAGGGATTGGGGCCCTATTTATAGGCAGCCCAATAGACTAGGAAAATACCAAAAAAACCCTTAGGGTTTTTTACAGACGCTGAAATTAATGGAAAAGACCAAACTGCCCTTAGGATATTTTTACAGACTCAACTGACTGACTGTGGGCCTAAGGACAAAATAGTAAACTCCTATTTACAGATAACTTGTCCGGAAGTGGAGCTTTCGTAGCGACTACGGCTTCACTCCAGGATGGTCTGATCCAAGATCAGCGGTTGTCAGTTTTGCGCCGAAACTGACAAAGCGTCCATCGACTTTGCACCAGGTACCCGGATTGGGCCGGCCCGATTCCGCAGCTCTCTCAGCTCGGCAATCGCTCGCCGCCCGTGTACCTGAGTCAATCCTGGTCAACAGCCCAGTGGATCATCTGCTGCTCCTAGCCCATGTACCCAGACTGGGCCAGCCCGACTTCGCGGCCCCTCTGCCCGATAGTCGATCACTGCCCGTGCACCTGAGTCACATGCGGCCCAGACGCAGCAGGTCTTCTCTCCTCATTAGTCCTCTTTGACTACCGTTGACAATGACTCATCACATCTAGAGCCATGAGGCCCACGCTCTTCAGCATGGCTCCTCAATCTCCCCCTTGATGACTGCATTGTCAACACTTCTCTTCATCAGCTCTCCAGTACCTGCGAAACACACGTGGAAACACGAAAACAAAGCACAAGAAAAACAAAAGAAGAAAATAAAGTAAAGGTTTAACCCTAATGACCAAAAGCCGAACAAAAGCAAGAAACGGTCATTATGGTTAACCAAAAGTAAAAGCTCAAAAACGAGTGCAATCTCAGAATCATCAACATGGATATCAAGAAGAGTAAGGACAAACGGGACAAAAACTCCCCCTAAAACAAATCCCAGAGAAAGCCAAAACTCCCCCTTAAACTCTTCTCCCAAAATTTCTCCCCCTTGTTGACAAGTGGACTCATCAAGCGAGACTAAATGCACTCGAAGGAGACACAAACTCCCCCTGAAATGCAACTCCCCCTCACAATATGCAATGAATGCAACTGGGGTGCAAGTGGAGTGTAGAAAGCATGCTTCTCAGATATGATTGACTGCAATTTACAAAATCTAGCAGGTATAGCAAAAGACATACTGTCTAAGACACATGACATGATCAGTGCAACAGATGATATCTAAAGAAAGTCATTAGCACGCATTTTTCAATTTTTGCAAACAAAAGCATCACCACATTTTCCAGTTGACAAGCAAGGTAAAGCATGAGATGTAGAAGCTAATGATATCTACCAAGATAAGCATTGTCCAAAACCAAGTGCTTCAGCAAACTTGTTGTCTTTTAATTTTCAGGCTTTTTCATTTTCCTTTTTCATTTGTGCCAGGGGTTATTTGCATGTCAAACCTTATGCTGACCGACCAAGTCAAACCTAGGCCAAAACTGGACCATCAGAAGCTTAAGACATTGGTCTTGGCATACATTACACCATCCTAGTTCATACCAAAGTGCTATGGTAAGCAGTACAGAACAATGCAATGCGACAAAGCAAACCCACATGGATCTTTTCAATCTAAAGCATAAAAAGGTATGGAATTTTCATTTTTCCTATTTTTCATCATTTTATAGCACATTTCCATGTTCAAAGCATAAAGATATCCAAGTTGCATATTTGCATCTAAGTAAGGTACTAGCTACAAGGCATGTAACAGATAGCAAAAGCATTCAGCCTACACATGCTAGTTACGAGAAGCAATGGTGATCGTTTTTCAATTTTAAAGCATAAAAACCATGCATATCACAGATATCAGACATATCAAGTGAACTGAACCAAAGCATTATCATCGACAAGTAATCAAAAGCATGTACCAACTAGAATAAGTAAAGCAGTTTAATCATATAACAGAAGCAAGCTCAAAAGTGTGATATGTGAGTATGTATGATATGAACACACACAAAAAGACTCAAGAAAAGAGTAAAGAAGAAAGAAAACTGACTCAAAATATCCTAAAAAGGATACACAACACCCAAATCCCCTCGTAAACGCTCAAAGGTAGACTGATCTATGGGTTTGGTGAAAATGTCAGCCAACTGATGATGAGTATCAACATGAACAAGGTCAATGACACCTTTCTCATATTGATCCCTCAGAAAGTGAAAGCGCACATCAATGTGTTTGGTTTTTGAGTGGAAACAAGGGTTTTTCCCTACACTAATAGCACTAGTGCTGTCGCAAAACAGAGGAACTATGGTAGGAAAGAACAACCCAAAATCTTGCAAAGTGGAAATCATACAAACTAACTGTGAGCAGCAGCTAGCAGCAGCTACATACTCAGCCTCAGTGGTCGAAAGAGCAACTCCAGACTGCTTTGGAGAAGACTAAGAAACAAGAGAAGTATCAAGAAACTAGCAAGTATCGGAAGTCGACTTGCGATCCAACCGGCACCTACCAAAGTCAGCATTTGAAAAGCCAGATAAATCAAGAGATGATGATGCTAAATAGTAAAGACCAAGATCAGGCGCATAGGTGAGATACCTAAAAATGCGCTTGACAGCCTGCCGATGAGATGCGCGTGGTGAAGACTGGAAGCACGCGCACAACCCTACGATGAACTGTATGTCCGGTCTTGTCGCCATCAAGTACAGCAGCGAACTAATCATCCCTCAAAAATCTCTCTCATTGACCTTAACGCTTCTCTCGTCCTTGTCCAGGCCCCTAGATGTTCCCATTGGGGTCATCTGAAGCTTCAGCTCTCCACCAAAGTCGAATTTCTTCAACATGTCTCGAGTGTACTTACCCTAGTGGATGAAGGTGCCGTCCTTGGTCTGCTTGATCTGGAGCCCTAAGAAGTACTTGAGCTTACCCATGAGGCTCATCTCAAACTCGCTATGCATCTGCTTAGAAAACTTGGACACAAGAGAATTAGTAGTACCGCCAAAGATAATGTCGTCCACGTAAATCTGAGCGACTAAGAAATCTAAAGCATCTCTGAGCAAGAAAAGAGTTTTATCCACAGAACCCATCACAAAGCCCTTCCCTAACAAAAATTGCTTTAACCGGTCATACCAAGCCCTGGGGGCTTGCTTCAGACCGTATAAAGCTTTCTCCAGCTTAAAAACATGTCGAGGAAACTTAGGGTTCTCAAAGCCTGGGGCTGCCTAACATAAACCTCCTCCTCTATGTACCCGTTCAGAAAAGCACTCTTGACACCCATTTGAAAAAGCTTAAAAACCTTCGAAGCGGCAAAAGCTAAGAAAATGCGAATGGACTCTAGATGGGCAATAGGGGCGAAAGTTTCTTCAAAGTCAATACCTTCCTTCTGGCAAAAACCCTGTGCCACCAGTCGAGCTTTGTTGCGCACCACAACCCCATCTTCACCTTGCTTGTTTTTGAACACCCACTTGGTGCCTATGGGGTTGCATCCGAGTGGCAGCTCAACCAGTGTCCAAACCCGATTGCGGACAAAGTTCTCAAGCTCTTCTTGCATGGCATTAATCCAATTAGAATCAGAAAGAGCATGAGAAACGTCTATGGGCTCAAAAGATGCAACAAAAGAAGATTCAGCAAACACAGCAAGAGAGTCAACAGACGAACGCAAAGTCCTTTCAGACAAATCACCGATGATGAGATCCGACGGGTGATCACGCTGAACTGCTCGGGATCCCTGGTGATCTGAAGTTACCTCACCGGAGTCAGCAGTAGGCACCTCTGGACTCGACTGAGGGGGCTCGATTGAAGTGGAAGAAGTGATCAAAGGTCCGCCCTCGTCTTCAGTCAAAGTCTCAGAAGGTGTGGGTTTTGTAGGCTATGCAGAAGGCCCACCCTCATCAGCAGCTGGAGTGTCATCATCTTCCTCAAAGATGGACTCTCCGAGCTCACCATCTCTAGAAGACTCAAAAGGAGACAAACAAGGCGAGGACTCAACAAAAGAAACCTCACAAGTCTCAACAAGCTGCTGGGAGTCAAGGTTCCAAACACGGAAGCCTCGAGAAAGTAAAGCGTAGCCAAGAAAAACTCCATCCCAGCAACGAGACTCAAACTTGTCCAAATGCCCTCCCTTCTTGAGCACAAAGCACTTGCAGCCAAACGCTCGCAAGTGGCTCACCTTGGGTTGTCTGCCAAACCGCAATTCATATGAAGTCTTACCTAGGTAAGCTCTAAGAAAAATGCGGTTGGCTAAATAGCAAGCAGTGTTCATTGCTTCAGCCCATAAACGCCTAGGAGTCCTGTTCTCATCGAGCATCATCCTGGCCATCTCGACTAGCGTGCAGTTCTTTCTTTCCACAACGCCGTTCTGTGGGGGAGTGTAAGGAGAGGAAAACTGATGGTCAAGACCCTGATCACTACAGAAGCTGACGAATTGAGAGTTATTCAACTCAAAGCCGTTGTCAGAACGAATTGCTCGCATCCGACCATTCTTCTCATTCTTCAGCTTCAAAATCAGGTCATGAACAAAATGAAAAGTTTCATCCTTAGAGTCCAAAAGAAAACCCACGAGAATCGAGAAAAATTGTCAACGATCACAAGCGCGTACCACTTCCCACCGTCTGAGCGTACCCGAGCTGGACCAACATTGTCCATGTGTAACAGCTCGCCCGGATACGAAGTCATCACCTGAGTCGCAGGTGAGTGAGAAGCGGCAACCATTTTCCCGTGACGATAGGGATGACAAACTAGATCCTTCTCCATTTTAAGCTTGGGCAATCCTCGGATGAGGTCCATAGAGCTCAACCTGACTAGTAGATCAAAACTCAAATGACCTAACCTCCTATGCCACTTCCAGAGCTCAGAGGAGGATCCAACAATTAAACAGCGAGAAGGGCCAAAAGAACTAGAGAAGTCAATCCGAAAAACCTTACCAAAAGGTAAGATCTGGCAAATCAAAGACCCTCTAGAATCAATCACAAAAGAACTGCCCTTCTTAAAACGAACCTCAAAACCATCCTCAAGAAGTTGCGAAACAGAAATCAAATTAAAGTTCAAATTTCCAACCAAAGCAACGTTCTTCAAAGAGAAATGGTCTGAGATGCGAATTGAACCAATGCCATGTACCTTCCCTTGACCACTGTTCCCGAATGTGATGTATTCCTTGGAGCTCAGGGGAGAGAGACTGGAGAACCATCTGCGATGTCCCGTCATGTGGCGAGAGCATCCTGAGTCCATGATCCAAACATCCTCTAGTCCCCGATCCTGCACAATCAGTGGTTGTAAGGGGGAGCAAATGGTCCGGCACCAGGTTTAGCAAAAGAACTAAACCAGTGTCGAGTCATCTTCTCAAAAGACGGAAAGCAGAAATCATCATAAGAGTTCAGACCAAAATGCGGCTCAAAACGCGGTCCATGGTTCTACCTAAAACCTTGGCCACGAGGTCCAGGACCGTAACCAATACGGCCTGGAGCTCTGCCGGAACGAACACCACCATCTGGAGCACGAGCATGAAAGCCGTCTCCCTACCACCACCTACACGACGCGGCCTAGCCTCCAGCCTCTCCCCACGTCGAGGAACTCTCAGTCTACCACCCTGCTGGTAGAACTGCTCCTGGCCACCACGAGCACGCTATGCTCTCTCAACCCGCTTCCTCGTGAAGCAAAACTCCACAAGATGCTCGTCTCTCTGACAATACTCACAGTGATAGATGGGCTTCTTGGGATGTGGTTGAGGCTTGGTGTTCTTGGGCTTAGTGGTGTTTGGTGTAGTCTTCTTGGTTTGAGAGGGTCCAGGAAGAGAGTCAAGAGAAGTGTGGAGGTGTTTGGGCTTTGGAACCCAAATGGGCTTCTTGGGTGGAGCTTTGGGCTATTCTTGGAACACTCCATCCATGGGCTGGCTAGCCTGGAAAGATTCAGTGGAGTGAGTCTTGGGGTACCTCTGCTCAGGAGTCATTTTAATCCACTCCACTGCCCGGCTAATGGCACTCTCAAAGTCAGCCTTGGTGTAAGTGTAGCCTACCCCAAACTCATCCTGCCTCTTAAACTGCTGGATCATCATGCCGAGCTGTGGCTCTCTGGCACTAATCCAACTCAGGACTGAACGGAGGTAAAAGTTTTCATTCTGGGCATCAGCTAGCTCCTTTCTCAAGGAAGCTAGAACCTCCACCTGAGACAAGCAGGTCTCACATTCTCTATCAACCTGGACAGACTTTTTGGCTTTCAACTTAATCAACTCCAATCTAAGAGACAAGCAGTTCTCACAGACAGTTGGTGGAACTGACAGTGTCTCAAGCTCTAGCCTAGTCTGAGCCAGCTCAGCTCTCACTCTCTCCAAATCACCCAAATGCTCATCGCCCTTGGCTTTCAGCTCAGCTAAACTAGCTAGATGAGATGGGCAATCAGCACAGGGTACGACGACAGTGGCATGAGCATCTTTCAGCTCCAGCTGAGCGCTCTCAAGCTCAGTGGCCAAAGTGTCCCTCTCATCAACCCTTTCTGTGTACCTGGACTTCAGAGTCGACAGGTCACACAGAAGCACCTCACACTTTGGGCACTCACTGCTATCTCCCAAGCAAGGGGAAGAAGATAACTCTCAATTCTGTCGTTGGCCACGGCAAGCTCACTCTCTAGTTCATCTATCCTCTTCTTAGCCCCCCTAAGCAGTTTTTTCCCGATATTTTAGCCGATTTGAAAGGTTGCTTTTGATAGAATGCGGCAGTATGGTATGAAAATGAACCCACTCAAGTGTGCTTTTGGTGTGTCGGCGGGTAAGTTCTTAGGTTTCATGATTCACGAGAGAGGCATTGAAATTGATCCTAAGAGACTTGAGAAGATTAGAAATATTGTAGCGCCGACATGCAAAAGAGACGTACAAAAATTGCTAGGCAAGATGAACTATTTGCGTCTCTTTATATCCAACTTGTCCGGCAAGATTGATGCCTTTGTCCCCATACTCTGGCTAAAAAACGAAGCCGAGTTCACTTGGGGGGCAAGCCAGCAAAGTGCTTTTGAGAAGATCAAGGAGTGCTTGTCATCACCGCCTATGGTGAGAGTGCCCAAAGCTGGGATACCGTTTTAGCTATACATCACTGCTGAAGATAGCGTGATTGGGGCCGTGCTAACCCAGGAGGTAGAGGGAAAAGAGTACATCATCACATTCTTGAGCCGTCGCCTACTAGACACCGAGACCAGGAACGCGTTTGTAGAACGATTGTGTTTATCACTTTACTACACGTGCACCAAATTACGCCACTATCTTCTCCCTACTACATTTGTTGTCGTTTGCCAAACCGATGTTATGAAGCACATTTTACAGAAGCTGATTCTAAGTGGAAGAATCGGAAAATGGGCTTACGCGTTGATTGAGTACGATTTGTCCTACGAACCCCTGAGATCGATGAAAGGCCAAATCGTCGCCAACTTTATAGTTGATCACCACGTAGATGTCAGCTAGAGTGACAATATTTCCCTAGTTGAGGTAGTGCCATGGAAACTTTATTTTGATGGTTCGGCTTGCAAGAGTGGCCAAGGTATTGGAGTGGTTCTCATATCACCTAATGGAATGCACTTTGAAACTTTGGCCCATCTAGAATTTTCTTCCACTAATAACCAAGCTGAATACGAAGCTTTGTTGCTAGGTCTTGAGTTACTAGAATCAGTAGGTTCTAGACATGTTCACACATATTGTGATTCTTTGTTAGTAGTGCAACAAGTAGCTAAAAGTGCTCAATGCTTTAACGACTTACTGAATAGTTACTTGGATAAATGTCTAGACATAGTTGCTACTTTCGATGACTTCAAAATGTCTCACGTATCAAGAGAAGCCAATTCAGTCGCAAATGATTTGGCTCAGCAAGCATCTGGTTACCAAGTCCGGAGAGGAAAATTTTCTGTATTAGAGAAGTCGATGCTTGGTCTCACTGCCGAAGCCAGTAACGGTGGGCAGGCGCACCCTCCGGGTCGAACCCCTCTAGCCGCCGAAGGTCACTACGCGCCAAAGACCCCGGACCAGAGTACCCTTCTGACCGAAGGACCTAGCACGTCGAAGTCTGTAGGCCGAAGCCTCCCACACGGAGAAGGCTCCCCAGGGTCCGAACCCTCCGGAGGGCTTCGGCCCAGCACACTCCGAACGCCTAGCCCGACCAAGCTTCGGCAGGAGTAGGAATGGCTCGGGGGGCACCCCGAAGTCAGTAATTTAGAAATTTTTTCAGAAGGTGAGCCAGCGAGACCCTCTGAAACCTACAAGGGTGATTGGAGAATCCCAATCATCCAGTATTTGAGAGACCCTAGCCGAAGGATTGATAAGAATGTTCGACGACAAGCATTCAAATTCATGTTGATAGACAACACATTGTACCATCGAACCATCGATGGAGTACTATTGAAGTTTTTAGACCACGAACAATCCCAGGTGGCTACGGGAGAAGTCCATGAAGGACTTTGCGGCACTCATCAGTCGGCCCAGAAAATGAGTTGGATGCTCAAAAGAGCGGGTTTTTATTGGCCGATTATGACCAAAGATTGCTTCAAGTACTATAGAGGGTGTGAAGCATGTCAGAAGTTTGGCAATATTCAGTTAGCTCCTGCCTCATTACTCAATCCTATTGTCAAGCCATGGTCGTTTCGAGGTTGGGGTTTAGACTTCATCAGCCAGATTCACCCTCCTTCCTCAAAAGGGCATCGGTTCGTGTTGATGGCGATAGATTACTTCACTAAGTGGACCGAGGCCGTACCTCTCAAGAATATGACTCACAATGAGGTACGTGATTTTATTTTGAAGCACATCATACATAGATTTGGCATTCCTCAAACTCTTACAACGGATCAAGGTAGTTCATTTGTTTCTGGAGAAATGAGGGACTTTACCGAATATTATGGTATTAAGTTGATAAACTCTTCACCATACTACGCTCAGGCCAATGGTCAGGATGAGTCTAGTAATAAAACCGTGATTAAGCTCATTAAGAAGAAAATTGAAGAGTTTCCTAAAAGGTGGCATGAAGTGCTTTTCGAGGCGCTATGGGCTTGTAGAATTGAAAAGCACGGTGCTACCAAAGTCAGTCGATATGAGTTGGTATATGGACAAGATGGCTTATCGGTCGGCGAGTATGAGACTCTTTTGAAGGTTAATTTAGAGGAAGTGACCGATAAGAGACTAAGGGCTTTAGAAGCCATAGTAGACAAGAAGAGAGTAGCTAAAGCCTACAATAAGAAGGTTAAACCAAAATCGTTTCAAGTAGGAGATTTGATTTGGAAGACGATTTTACCCTTAGACACGAAGAATCCTAGATTTGGTAAATGGTCACCTAGTTTGGAAGGTCCTTTTAAGATAGCCGAAATCGCTCCCGGCAATGCTTACGTGTTGGAATCTCTGCAAGGAGAGCAGTTTCGAAGAGCTTTGAATGGTAGGTACTTGAAAAGGTATTTCCCAAGTGTGTGGCAAACAACATGAAGGGTGTCGAAAAGCCGATATGGACGGTATCATCTTCAGCTCATTGTACTTTTAGTTCACTCAGTTCACTAAAAGGCAGAGGGGCATGTGTTGATAGCAAAAAAATGGCATTAATGGCCGAGATTTTCAAAATATCAATTTTGGTAATTTGGGCCAAAAATACACATGTCCGGGGTCAGGCCGAAGCCATATAGGACCAAAGGTCCATTGGGATGTGGGCTCCGAAAGCCTCTAGCCAGCCCACAACCTTTGGCCAGGAAGCCTTCGGAGGCCCACACCACTGAAGCTTCGGCCCGAGGAGCAGGCCTCGATGGGCCTGGCCAAAGCCTGCTTCGATAGAGACAGAGTTGTATACAACTCCGGCTAAATTTTTATCTCCATCCAAATTAATAGCAGATTAGATTAGAGATTAAGCCACTAGAAATAGAGAGGCGAGGCCAGCGTAGAAGCCCCCCCAAACACAGATCAAACTCAAAGCCCTAGCTTTGATCGTATTTACTTTACCTTTATGTTTCCTGTACCTCTTCGTGGGTTTGCCTGGAAGCCCTCCACCGGCCACTTCGGAACAGTGGTAACCCTTGTTACTTCGCTTGTGAAGTATCCGTTAATCTACGCAATATATTGCTATTTCCTTGTTACTTCGCCTGTGAAGTATCTACTAATCTGCATAACAGATTGCTACCTTCGCTACTAGTGCAACACTTAGTAGAATTCGGTCCTCAGGCCGAATTGGTACTTCGAACTCTCTTTGTTGCAGGTTTCCACGTTTGGAGCTACTTCGTCGATGGTGTCCAGAGCTGAGAGATCAGTTTCAGAGGTCGTCAGGACACCCTTCGGTGAGATTACAGGCTTCGACGATAGGCTTCGTCAGCACACTTTGTCACAACAGGCTTCGCCACGGTCGTACCATGCTCTGGACGAAGTCGATTGCGTGCGGTGTTTGGGTTATTATTTTGTACTTCGCTGTATCAGAGACTTTGCACTGAACCCCTCCATTCGGAGGTGATTGTCACATCCGGATCCGTTCGGAGCTCATCTTCGACCAGACTAGTCCGAACACCGAAGGCACCCTTCGGCGAGACACTTCGCACCCGACGCCGAAGGTATACTTCGGCGACCCCTTCGCACTAGACTTCTAAGTAGACAGGCTCTGACCGGTTTGTTGATTTTATTCTATTTAATATATTTCTTTCGGCTAATTGGATTATTTTGTGTGATCTGATTGCCTGGCGACTCCACCCCCCTTAACACAACTAAGGGTTGTTGGAACACGACATCGGTGTTGCGTCACGCTTAGGCTTGTCCCTAAGTATCAGCACACTTTTGGATCATCAAACTGACCCAAGTGTGGGGGCACGTTTCCGTGTCAACAACTTGCTCCTCCGGAGCCAAGCCTCTGGGGCCCCTCTAGACACCTCCGAAGCCAACCCTCCTAGACCCCTCCGGTCCCCTCCAGAGCCAAGCCTCCGGGACCCTTCTGGTCCCGTCTGAAGCCAAGCCTCCAGGTTCATTCCGGTCCCTTCAAGAGACAAGCCTCCGGGACCCCTCCGGTCCCGTTCGAAGCCAAGCCTCCAAGATCCCTCCGGGTCCCCTACAGATCCAAGCCTCTAGTATCCCTCCGGTCCCCGTCGAAGCCCTCTTCGGAGCCTTTTGGAGCCCTCTCCGAGAGCTGCTTCGGAGTCCACTTTGGAGCCGACTTCGGGGTCCGCTTCAGAGTCCTCTTCCGAGCCCCCTTAGATAGCTCTAGCCGATGACCTCCGACAGGTACTGCTACAGTGTAAAGCCAAACTGGGGCCCTAGCCCCTTGTATGTCGTATACCTGCCCCAAAAGTGATGTTTATCTACCAGGTCAGTAAAGTCACATGCACAGTAGTATAGCCCTTTTCCCTTCTTACCCCTATAAAGCTTACAGCTTGTAGAGGGAATTTAGGTATTTTCCTTTGGCCCACGTGCCTATAAAAGCAGGGCCATACCCTTGAAATAGGGGAACATGTTCAGTAGAGGCAAAACTATGCCAAATCCACTATAAACTGTACGTAGGGCTATTATCCCTCCGGGGAGACCCGAACCAGTATGAACTCTTTCTCTCTCTGTGAGAACCCTTCGAGGTTCATTCCATACACTATACACCAACACATACACCACATAAAAACCTGTTTGTAACTAACACAATTCTTACAACAGGCCAGTTGGCCATGAGAGGAGGAATTTAGAGGGCTATGAATCTTGTCACGCCCTGATTTAATAAAATCGCGGATTTATTGAAATTCCATAGAAAATCAATAAACCAGGACGTTCATCATGCGACCACATACAAATACGAGCAATTATTCATGGTTCATAGACTGTATTAATGCAAAAGGGAATAAAGATGAAGAGAAACTAATAAAACAAAGGGTCCTAGATGAATGCCTTCTCCCAGTCTCGTGCCTTGACTAGGTCGCTACTCCAGACCTTCGCCCTCCTCGTAGTAGACTGCCTCTGGTGGTGTAAGTCAACTGGGTGAGTACAATCGTACTCAGCAAGCCACCGAATGCAATTATAATGCAAGGTAATAACAAGGAAGGTAGTGGCTTACTTTTGCGAAAAAGCACAATTTGTAAAGCAATTAATGTAATCAAGTTGTTATTGCAGAAAGGTAAACATGACACATGCATCTTTTTTCATCATCTTCTACCTCGAGGGGTACAGTTAGCCCACCCTCGCTCAACAGTCCTTACATGCCATGAATAACTCAAACATTCACATAAAAGTAAACTAACTGCGAGAGGTCACACAACCCGCCCTTGACCGTGGGCTCGCCTTTTCGAAAAGATTTATTACTCTGATCAGAGGTGTACTACTGTACCCACAAGGCACTCATTTCCCGCAAACCGCAGTGTGTTAAATGACTCCTGTCACGAGAATCTCGTGCCAAAACCTTCAGCATGGAACACACCAATTCGATAACACCCTCTTATAGGTTTCGTAAGGTTTCCCAGTCACTTCGGGCCACGCCTTACCCCCCCCCTTGAGCCACGTCGGTACAAGTCACCCGTAGGCTTGCCCCTTGTACCCCTCCACTATGGTGTTCCAAGTTGGTACGATCCATACCTCTAGTTAGGACTTACCCACTAGACTTGTGGTTAGTACGGAAGTGCTTTGCAACGGATCTCGCAGACTGGTCCTTATAGTGCCCCAGGTGCGACCAACCAATGCCCGAGATTGCACCCGGAACCCACCATACTTATAACATAGCCAACTCCGACAGAATCCAGAGACAAAAATAACGGGGTAAATACATATAGTAGAATCCATCTATCTACGACTCATTCTTTTATCCTATAGCATTTGTGTCGGTACATTGGACACTAGCTAATATAATATAGTAGAGTGACAAGGAGTTCAGGCTCAATAAGTATGGCTTGGGTTTACACACAAGGACGGGGATCTAATAAATATAATGTAGGGCTTGATATTAGACTAATGCAATATTTAATTCCTATGGGTTATAGCGGTAATTATGAAAAACTGGGATCGAAGATGATAAAAATGGGGGTTGTGACTTGCCTTGATCCACAAACGGTGAAGGTGGAACCTCGGGGTAAGACTCCGGATCGTCGAAGGCGTAGAAGTCTTCTCGATACGGAAAAGTAAACACAACATTCAATAAACATTCCAAAAACCAATCATACAAGCATACATGTTTTTGTTTGGGTTAAGTAAAGGAGATAGGTGTTTAAGTTCTATGAGTTTATTACTTAAATATTAAGATTAAGTTTTAGAGAGGTTCCTGAATTTTATAACTTGATATAATTATTTTTCCTAAGGGGGTTTTTATTTTCCCTCTTTAGAGATGAAGTAAAAAGGTATAAAATAGCCTTAATGTTTTTATGGCATTAAAATAGTGAAATTAAGTTATTTAGGTCTTCTGAGGTTATTGTATAAGTTTTTAGGATATTTTCATAAAGTGTGGACCTTTTATTATATGAATTAATTAAATATCCTAAAAGGGCTTTTGCAATATTATTTAATAGAATAAAGTGGGCAAAGAGAACATGCTATTTTTATTGCTTTAAAACAGTGGAAATAAAGTCATTAAGTCCTATGAATTTAATATATAAATTATTAAAGGTTTTTCTGAATTATTTAAATGAAATATTAATTAAATCCTAGAGGGGACTTTTCTTTATATTTTAATAAGAATATTTTGTGCCATATAAACATATTGTTTTTATTGCATGAAAGTGTAGAGGATAAAAAGACAAATTTTCTAGAATTAAAATGGTCAAATTTGGAGTTAATTTGAGCAAGATATGAGCGCTTAAGTGAGATCCGACGGCTGAGGATGCACGATACTGGTCAATCGGGGTCAAAAGCATCTGGGCGCTTGATCTATGGTTATAATCGCAGCCGTTTGTTGTGGATCGAGCGGCTGTCCTCACGTCTAGCACGGCACGCGGCGAAGGGGTAAGTACCCCTTCTTCTCTGGTGATGGGGGCGCACGGGTGCGGGCGTTGCGACGGCGGCGAGGGCCCTAAGCCTTAGTTCTCGGCAAAAATGGACAGAGGAGGGGGAGGGGGGTCATGACCATACCGAAATTGACGAAGAAAGGTGACCGGCGGTGATCCGGCGATGAGAGGAGGCGGCGAGGCTCTCGGGTTCGACGGTGGCACGACGATCTGGTGGCGGGGAACCTGAACGGAGGCGAGGCCGAGGGAGCAGTGGTGAAGACGGTCCCGGCGATGTTGACGGCGAGGGTGGAGACGTCCTGAGGCGTTGGCGAAGGCTCGCCGGAGCTAAATCAGAGAGGAAAAAAGGGTTTGGTGTCGTTTGCGTCGGATGAGGCTGGCTTGGGCTGAGAACGGGGTGGTTGGTGGCGGTGAGGTCGCGGGGTTTAAATAGGGGCTTCGCCGGCGTCGGAAAGGAAGGAACCCGAAGGTTTCCTCCTTCCTCCGGTGAGCTTTCCAAATGTGCGAGGGCTGCCATTTTTGTCGCTAGTGCGTGGGGTTTGGAGGGAAGGTGATCGCTGCGGAAAGGGCATCCAAGATCCGGGGCTTGATTCGGTGAATGGCGACGACCGGCGGTAAAATGGCAAGGGGGGGGGCGCCGGCTAAAAATGGAAGGGGATCCCCCCTTCCTTCGGGAAAGAAGGATATGACAGGTGGCTCCACCTGTCATAGTCCGAGAGCGAGGGGGCGGGCTGGTTAGCGGGACAGGCCTGGTAGCGAGAGAGAGGGAGCGCGAGAGGCTGCCAAGTGGGCCTGGTAGGGGCGTGGCGTGCGGGAGAGAGAGAGGGCGCCAACATGCTGGCCCGGGATGTAAGTGGCTGAGCGCGCGCGAGAGAGGGGCTGACGGGTGGGGCTGGTCCGGCGTGGCGCGGGGAAGAGGGGAAGGGAGCGTGCCGACAGGGAGGGCCCACCCGTCAGTGGGTGGGGCTAGACTGGGCCGGGCCGAAAGGGCTTTTAGGGGGAAAACAGGGTTGCGGCCCAATAGCTTTTAAAATTGTTTTTCTGATTAAAATAATTCCATAAATTCATATATTTATTTAGAGCTTGAAGCACTATTGCTAAAATTTTGTAAAAATTCTCAAAAATAGTTTTTGGCCTCTAGATCCCACCATAAATTTTTCAGGTTCAGATTTGAAATATTTCCCCCTGTTTTGCTTTAATAGGGTTCTTTTAGCCTTTTCTTTAATTAAATAAATCCTTTTATTCCAGAAAATTTATGTTCCTCATTTTTATTTTATTTTTAATTCTGGGGCTATTACAGAATCCCTCCACCAAATCGCGCAAACTCATACGTCGGCTTATGGCGTACATCAGTTAGAGGCATACCTGAAGCTATCTTGGGTCCTTATTAATGTCTTCCTCCCTCCGGTACAAGATATCTTCCAGGGGCCCTGCCAAGACAGAGGTCACGCCCACCTCTGCATAAAACTAGCGGATGATCTAGTTCGAGTACCATCGGTCGTTCATGGCCTTTGCTGGGAACTTGTCCTGAAACTCCTCCCAAAGTTGGAAATTAATGCTTCTGAAGGCCACCACCATTTTCTCTCCACCAGGTCTGGTATCCGTCTTTGGCTGGCAGGAAGCTTTGTGTAGGGCCGCGAAGATCTCTGCTCTTCCCGCACACCATTTGGCCCACAAGGCCCATTCGAATATGGCCAAGAGAGCGATGGCGTTCAGGGAAAGCTGAGGGAGCTTCACATGGAACAATTCCAGCACCTCCGCCATGAAGTCTACAGAGGGGAGCCTGAGCCCAGCTTCAAAAAAAAGTTTCGAAAACCATGACTTTGCCCGCTTGTTGTACTGGAATGACTTCCTTCCCAGGGGCTCACACCTTCACTTCGGGCCAGTCTCCTAGAAACTGCTTCGGCTATGGATTTCATTGAGCTGGTTGACGCCCCAAGCAGTATGACTGATCTGTGTACTTGGTGGAGGTCGGTCGAAGATCCTGAGGACCGGTGGCTGAGGGTTCTCTAAGGATCATGTCGCCACCGCTGCCACTACCGCCATGGCCTGTTGCTGAGCCAATGACGAGGCTAGCACATGCACCTTGGAACTGGTTCTCACCATTGAAGGAGATTGAAAGAGTTGAGAATGGAAACTAGAGAAGGGGAAAAGTGAGATTACGGAGCAGTTGGTAACGTGCCTCAAAACCACCATTCTCTCCTTTTTATAGCATGTGAAGTCCCTTGGGCCGTACGTTACAAGGAAACATTTGGGTTGCTTCGTTTTTGTTTCGACGCCGTTATGACATGCGGGCCACCATAGTGAAGACATAAAACTGCGTTTGATCATGCAACTGTTAGGCTCCTTAGAGAGTAATGGCTCTTAATTAGGTCTAATGGCTCTAAGAGCTAACGGCTATTTTGGACGGCGATTGGTTGCCCGAAGTAGCCCTCTGAGTGCCTCTGACCGAATTTTGGGTTCGGAGAGCTCTCAATTCCAAAGCTACCCTTCAAACGCCTCCGACCATATCTTATTCCCAGAGAGTTCTCATTTCCGAAGGCATTACTAAAAATGGTTGTACGGACTTCCAATTTTTTCTATGTCCTTAGCATGAAAATATTTCTTGCGGATATTACTCTCTTCATTGCACAGGTCATTCGGAGAGAAGTATTTGAGGGGCTACTGTTGGGGGAAAATACTTCATCCTCAGCATCGTTCAAAATCTCTGAAGATAAAAAGAACTTAGAAGTCATGTTCTCCAGAGGTCTTAACAGCCATCAAGGCTCTGCTACTTCTGGAGCATTCCGAGACAGAGGTTTCCACTAAGGCTTCGGCATGACAAAGAATCCCGAAGCATCTTCACCCGAAGGGACACTGCTAGTAAGGATCGAAGAATTACTCTCACTGTTGGCTTGGTCTTTTACCGTTTTAACCCTACGAAGAATACTAAACAGTATCTACTAGGTCGGTACCAATTAGAGGGTACCGAGGTCTTTTCCCAATGTATTTTTTTCTATAAATACCACTCTTAATTATGTAAGGGGTATCGAATATTCAGGTATTCAATATACACTCCGAACTTTCTTGAGCTATTATCCAATTCAGAGGCTTGGAATAGTCCACATTAACAAACACTTCGTTTGTCAATCCTTTGAGTTTACTAAAACATGTTAGCATAATCTTTTGCTCCAACAATCACATTCTTGAGTTGCCTCCTATTGGATGTTGAGATGAGGTACGTGTTCTTAGAATGTTTGTGTTTATCACTTTATTATGCATGTACCAAACTTCGACACTGTCTTCTATCTGGCACATGTATTGTTACTTGTCAAACGGATGTTATCAAGTACAAGTTGCAAAAGCCGATTCTAAGTGGGAGAATCGGGAAGTGGGCTTATGCTTTGATTGAGTATGACTTGGCTTATGAACCTCTGAAATCTATGAAAGATCAAGTCATCGCAAATTTTATAGTTGATCACAATGTAGATGTCAATTGGAGTAGTGATACTGCTTTGATTGAGGTAATACCATGGAAACTTTACTTTGATGGTTCGGAATGCAACAATGGCCAAGGTGTTGGAGTTGTGCTCATATCACCTAGTGGAATGTGTTTCGAGACCTCGTCACGTTTAGAGTTTCCTTGTACTAATAATCAAGCCGAATATGAAGCTTTGTTGTTAGGACTTGAATTTCTAAGTTCCATGGTTATTAAATAAGTTCATGCATATGGTGATTCACTATTAGTAGTTCAACAAGTAGCTAATGATGCTCAATGTTTTAATAGTTTGCTAAATATCTACTTAGATAAATGTCTAGACATAATTGCCACTCTTGATGATTTTGAGATTTCACATGTGTCTAGAGAAGCCAATTCAGTAGCAAATGACTTGGCTCAGCAAGCATATGGTTACCAAATTAAAAGAGGTAAATTGTTCGCACAAGAAAAATCGATGCTTGACTTTATTTCAGTACTCGAGTCAGAACACATCAGTTAGACCGGCCTGACATGGCTAGTCCGACTGCAGTTGTCTGGTCGGTCTGACCATCCATGCTAGGCCAGTCTGACCACCCTATGCTAACCATCCAGCAATGGCCGGTCTGACCAACCCTCCATGGCCAGTCTGACCGCTCCTTGTCAGGAGGTTTCGGAGCACGGGGGTAGGTTAAAATTATGATTTGAACACCAATTCAACTGAGGATTTGGTGAGTACTTAAGGAAATCACGAGGATGATTGGAAAACTCCAATTATTCAATATTTGAGGTATCCTATTAAGCGGGTTTATCGAAAAGTTTGGCAGCAATCGTTTAAATTTGTATCACTCGGCGATGAGTTGTATCGCTGAACTGTTGATGGAGTACTTTTGAGATGTTTGAATGTCGATCAGTCTAGACTTGCTATGGGTGAAGTACATGAAGGTCTTTGTGGTACTCATCAGTCGGCCCAGAAAATGAGTTGGATGCTGAAAAGAGCGGGTTTTTATTGGCCGACTATGACTGAGGATTGTTTTAAGTATTATAGAGGATGTGAAGCTTGTCAAAGGTCTGCTAATATTCAAATTGCTCCCGCATCTTTAGTCAACCCAATTATCAAACCATGGCCATTCCAAGGTTGGGCCTTGGACTTCATCGGTCAAATTTATCCTTCTGCTTCAAAAGGGCATCGGTTCGTGTTGATGGCTACAGATTACTTCACCAAGTGGACCGAGGTCGTGCCTCTCAAGAACATGACGCAAAATGAGGTAATTGATTTTATTTTGAAGCACATTATACATAGATTCGGTATTCTGCAAACTATTACTACAGATCAGGGTGCTTCATTTGTTTCTAAGGAAGTATGTGATTTTTCCGAATCTTATGGTATAAAGTTGATAAACTCTTCACCATACTATGCTTAGGCCAATGGTCAGGCTGAGTCTAGTAATAAAACTATGATTAATCTCATTAAGAAAAAGATTGAAGAGTTTCCTAAAAGGTGGCATGAAGTGCTTTCTGAAGCATTATGGACATGTAGAGTTGCAAAGCAGCGTGCCACCAAGGTAAGTCCATATGAGTTGGTGTATGGAAAAGAAGTCGTTTTACCTGTAGAGGTGAGTCTTGACTCATTGATGTTACTTAAGCAAGATGGCTTATCAGTCGATGAGTATGAAACTCTTTTAAAAGATAATTTGGAAGAAGTGACCGATAAGAGGTTAAGAGCTCTAGAGGCAATAGAAAGAGACAAAAGAAGAGTAGCTAGAGCTTATAACAAGAAGGTGAGAGCAAAATCATTTCAAGTTGGTGACATGGTTTAGAAGACGATTTTTCCTTTAGGCACTAAGAGCCCAAAGTTTGGTAAATGGTTGCCTAGTTGGGAAGGTTTTTTTTAGAGTTGTTGAAATTGCTCCAGGCAATGCGTATTTTCTAGAGTCACTCCAAGGAGAGTGATTTAGTATGTCTTTGAATGGTAGGTATTTGAAAAAGTACTTCCCAAGTGTGTGGCAAAACGCTTGAAGTGTCGAAAGGCCGATATGTAGCATATCGCCCTTAGCTTGTTGTGCTTTTGGCTCACTAAAGTTTGCCAAAACATAGGGGGGCATGTGTTGATAGCAAAAAATGGCATTAATGGTCAAAATTATCAAAATATCACTTTTTGGTAGTTTTACCAAAAATATGTTGAGACTTGGCATAGGCCAGTCCAATCGGCCATATAGGCCTGGTCAGACCAGCCATATGGGCTTGGTAAGACCGGCCCAATCTATATCCGATTCAAATTAGCTGATTTCGGGTCTATTTTATCTCTAATTAATTATTGATGACTTGGAATCCATGTCCAACTCAGAATAGAGCCCAGACACTCATGACTAACCTCTATAAATAGAGGTAAGGCTGATTCAAGGAGGCCCCCGAAAAAGCCTAATAGACATTTGCATTGGAAGCTCTCCGTCCGCCGCATCATAATCACGGTAAGTCCTTGTCGTTTCACTCGTGAATCATCTGTTTCATCCACATAATGGATTTCTATAATTTTATCGGTTTTTACCGGTAATTAGGTATCTTGGACGAATTACCTTTGGTTTCTTGGTGTTTTTGTAGTGTTTCATCTATCACATCTTCTCCAAGAAATTTTGTGGCAATCCATCCATGGGAAGACGGTCGCCGGAGCACCGAAGACTATCTTCTAGGAGTCGTCGGTCCGACCGGCCCATACCGCGCCGTCACCTAGAGCGTCGGCACGTAGCTGTCCGACCGGCCATACAAGGTCGTTCCGACCGGACCTCACAGAGGGCCTCGGGGTGCTCCGCATCAACGCTAGAGGCCACCCTCTGAGGGGCACCCGTACCCTTCAGTCCGATCGAGCGCCCGACACCGGCCTGACTGGCTGGGACACTGAGTCCCCCTCCAGTCATCTTCACGACTCACTCTGGAGGGCACCATTCGCATACTGTCGGTTAGACCGGGAACTACCCTCCGGTCAGACCGACCTAAGGCCAGAGCCCATTCGGCCGACACTCCGCACTACAAGCCGAAGACCCCTTCGGCCCGTTCTCCACATCGCCGGTCCAACCAACGATATAGCTCCGGTTCGACCAGCTTCCCTTGGCCGGTCCGACTGCTAGGCCCTTCGGTTGAACCAGCCCTGTTATGGCTAGTTTAGTTATTTTAGGTTATTTTGTCACACATCGGTTAATTGAATAATTTTTAGATTAATTTTATTTGATTTCCTGGCGGCTCCTTTATTCCCTTAACACTATTTAAGGGTCATCGGCATGTGACGTCGGTGTTTTTCTACGCTTAGGGGTTTAATCCTAATTATTCGCATGCTTTTGGATCATCCGGTCGACGTCATTTTGTTTGGCGTATTTTCGTGTCAACAGAAAGCTCTAGAAGATGTTTTGGCTGCTTTCTTAGCCATCTTTTCTCGATTTTTCTTGTGGAATGGTTTTTTGTCTCTCTTTGGTATTTTGTGTGGTCACTCTCCTCTCTATTCTTGAGATTTGGCCACTCAGCCTTGAAATGTGATGTGTCACCACAGTCGAAAAACCCACGTGAGCCTCCTCTCCTCTGATCCCTTCTATCATTGTAGAGTCGGGTGAACAGAGACCAAGGAAGACAAGGCAAAACCACCCACAAAAGCACAAGTACCAGATTTACTTAGTCTAGCTGGGGAGCCACTGCTAGAACTGGAAACTACTGCCATGGACTGAGGCAAAGAGTTCCCATGTCCTAGACGAGATGCCTTGGCAATTTTAGTGGACTTGAGCTTACTGAAGAGCTTGTCGCAAGTTAACGTGTTGTAACTTGTTGATTCCTCAATGCTTGAGATCTTCACCTCCCATATGCTATAATCTAGAGCATAGAGAAGTTTGATCACTCTATCATGGTCTAAGTAATCTAGTGTCCTGGTGGAGCGCAAATTGCTAACTATGCCATCAAAACACGCAAACATGGCATCTACCGATACACTAGGGCCTTGCACAAACAATTGATATTCTTGGTTATATGTGCTTTGGCTCTTGGCCATAATCTAGCGAGAGCCCTCATGGAAAACCGCAAGTGTAGTCAAAATTTCTCGAGCAGTACGAAGGTGTTGTACCCTGTCGAACTCATTTTGACTCAGACTTGTGAACAATATGTTCCTAGCCTTGTAGTTAGAATCATACTGCTCTTTCTCTGTCTGAGTGGTCCGAATTTTAGGGATATTATATTGTGAATCTACAATATCCCAAATTGCACTTCCTTGGCTTTGAAGATAAGCCTCCATGCGCACCTTCCAATATGCAAAATATTTCCCATCAAATAGAGAAATCTTGTTGTGTATATCCATGTTGCCTATGGATCATAAAATTGGTTAAGGTAAACTATGTTGATAGCAAAAAATGGCATCAATGGTCAAAATTGTCAAAAAGTCAAAATTGGTAATTTAGACCGAAAATATGCAATTCTTGGCACGGGCCGGTCTGACCGGCAATGTACCGTCGGTCTGATCGGCCCCACTTCGGCCTAACCAGCCATATAAAGCTAGTTTGACTGAATCAGTCCCAGTCAGATCTGTATTGGTTAGTTTTGGGATGATTTTATCTCTAATCAATCTCTAACGACTTGGACGCATTTTCTAGTTAGATTAAATCCCAAGAACGTCACGACCAACCCTTATAAATATGGGGGCAAGGCCGATTCAAGGGACCTCTCTCCAACCCTAATAGATCCAATCTATCCTTTTGAATCACTTTCAATCTACTACTTTCCTTGCCTTAGGATTAGCCATAACGTCCATTTTTGTTGGTTTGCGCTATAGACCATATGTTTGTTGTGTCATAATCATGGTAACCCTTGTTGATTCGTTTGTGAATCGTCTGTTCAATCCACGTAATGGATTTCTATCCTTTTGTCAGTTTTTATTGGTAATTTAGTCCCTAGGTTGAATTATTGTTTGATTTCATCTGTTTTGCAGGGCCAAGATCTTCATTTTCATTGTCGAGGAGCCTTGCATCTATCTACCATCGAAGAGACGATCGTCGGCAAGACGGATGCCAACCTCCATAGGTTGTCGGTCTGATCGGCGGCACCTCTTCGGTCCGACCAGCCCATGCCTTCCCTTCATCAGGTGTGTCGGCATACCTCGGTCTGACCGGCGTCACAAGGATTGTCTTACCAGCCATGCGCGGAGACCCCTCCGACGGCCACCTTCGCACCGAGCACCGAAGCCCCTCAGACGATCAAACTTCGCACCATGTGTGGGGACCCCTTCAGCCACCTTCGTCGCCCTTCGGTCTAAAAGGCAGCCCAAGGCCGATCCGACCGCCCGTGTGAAGGGGGCTTCATAGCCTCCTACCCTTCGCACACTGAAGATCTAGGCCCTATGTGAGTTTTGGTAATTAATGATAAACATGCGCTTTGTGGACTAATATTTTTCTTAAGTGTGAAGGAAATGAGTAGGTCCCGCGCAAATGGAGCACAAGATGGAAACCCGAAGATCTGGACGTTTAAAGGCTACGGCAAAAGGTTTGAAGGAATCTAGAAATTGATCGAGGTGCTTTGGAGTGATCAATTAGGCTAGGTTTAAGTTTTGTTTTTGCCGTACTATAAAGAGGGTTGCATCTTGGTATGAGTTGATTTTCAAGTGCCAATTTGCATTGCATATAGTATCTTTTGATCATGTGTGATTGTTGCAAAAGTTGCTATTTTGGCAAATTCCTTGAAAAACATATTGCAGCATTTTGTTGGAGTTGTCTGACCCTGGCGGTCTGACCGACCATGTGGGTCCGGTCAGACCGGCTGGAGTTGGGCGGTCCGACCGGCCAGGGGGCCGATCTGACCGGGTTGCGCAGGGCAGAAAACTGCTGGTTTACAGAGCCGACGGGAGCACTATCGGTCCGACCGAGCCGATGGCCGGTCAAACCGGGTAGGGCCGGTCCGACCGGGCCAGCATGGCCGGTCAGACCGAGGCGTCCTGTCACATCAGTAAACGGCTAGTTTTCTAGCCGTTGCAGTTGAGGTCAGTCAGACCGGCCTAGGATGGGCGGTCAGACCGACAGTGCGCAGAGAGCCACCTAACTCGTGTAACGGCTAGTTTTTGGGTGTGTGGCTATATAAACCCTTGCTACAGCTCCTTTGCTAGACTTTTGGCATTCATTTGAGCATTCTTGAGCACAAGAGAGTCTCTCCCACCATTGAGCACTAATTTGAGCACTAGTGAGGTTGGGAAGAAAAGGGGTGATCAAGTGATTGAGTGAATTGCATTGCATTGGCATTTTGGCACTTGATCCTCTTCTCCTAGCTTTGATTGCAGCTTGTTACTCTTGGAGATTGCCATCTCCTAGACGGCTTGGAGAAGAAACCAGTGATCTCTCCTAGAAGGTTGTGGAGGAGACCCGGGAGGTTGTGAAGGTTGGAGCTCGCCTATCCGGAGTGGAGAAGAGCTACCACTAGTGATCGAGGCCCGAGAGTTGCACTTCCGGTGCCGGCTCATCTTCAAGCTAATTTCTCTTTGAGAAATCCGAGGCTTGGTGAAGAGAGCGGTCAAGTGAAACTCGCCTCAACGAGGACGTAGGAAATTGGCAAATTTCCGAACCTCGGGATAAAATTCGGTTGTCTCTTGTCCCTTTTATCTTCGAGCAAGTTTATTTGTGCAAGCTTACTTTTCTAGAGTAATATACTTGTTCTAGCGGTTTGCTACCATTGTCTTAGGACCTTGATCATTGTTTAACTGAAATCGAATTAGTTTTAAAAACCGCCTATTCACCCCCCTCTAGTCGGTACATCGATCCTACAAGTGGTATCAGAGCTTGGTCTCTCAAGTTAGGTTTTACCGCCTAGAGAGAAGATGTCCGACGAGGTGGTTCACAACGTAGGCAAAGGTCCTTACTTTGATGGCACTAACTATTCTATTTGGAAAGTTCGTATGGCTGCTCATCTCAAAGCCATGAGCTTTGAAATTTGGCGTATTGTTGAGTTAGGTTTTTGAAGTTGAAGACAAGATGAATCTAACCTATCAAAACAAAAAGGATATGCAACTTGATGCTCAAGCTACAAATGCTTTGTTCAATTGTTTGTGTGCCGAAGAGTTCAATAGGATAAGCAATATTTCAACGGCACACGACATTTGGACCACTCTTCAAGATATACATGATGGAACAACAAGTGTGAAGAATGCCAAGTCGCACTACCTAAAGATCAACTATGAAACATTCACCATGCTGCCAAATGAGAGTGTCAATGAGATGTATGCAAGACTTAATGTGATTGTCAATGATCTCAAGGGTGTTGGAGTGAAGTACACGGAGTTGGAAGTTGCTCAAAAGATGTTGAGAGCTTTGCCTGAGAAATATGACACGTTGGTGACTTTCCTCATCAACTCGGATATGTCAAGTTTGACACCCACAACACTTTTGGGAACTATCAACACAAATGAGATTTACAAGAACAAGAGAGTTGAAGGAAGCACCGAAGATCACTCCTCATCCAAGAAGAAGAATATTGCCTTGAAGGCCAAGGTTGAAAAGAAATGTGAAGAAGAAGAAGACACCTCTTGTGATTGCGATACCGAAGATGAAGAAATGGCTCTCTTTGTGAGAAAGTTCAACCGGTTTATGAAAAAGAGAGGAAGTTCTTCAAGCTCTTTCAAGAACAATGGTGACAAGAAGTCAACCAAAAGAAACCTCAAGAATGTAAGATGTTTCGAGTGTAATGAGAAGGGTCATTTTGCCTCAAGATGCCCGAACAAACAAGAAAGCGAAGATGATAAATCTCAAAAGAAGAACAAAGAGAAGAATGGAAAGAAAAAGCTCTTCAAGAAGTTGAACAAGAAAAAGGGTAAAAATGAAGCATTTGTGGGAGAATGGGATTTGAATGAAGATAGCTCCGATTCTTCTTCAAGCTCCGACTCCGGTGGTGAGTCAAACTCAAGAAAGAAGAACATGGCGGGAATCGCAATCATGGAAGCTTCATCACTATACTCTCCTTTTTGTCTCATGGCAAAAGGAAGTACTAAGGTAACATCTACTTGTGGTAGTGAACAAAATGATAGTGATGATGAATTATCTTATGATGATCTTGCACAAATGCTTGAGGAGCTAAATGAGTTAAGTGGCAAAGAGAGAGTCAAATTTAAGGCTCTCAAGAAAGATCATGAGTCCTTAACGGCTAAATATGAGGAGTTGAAAACTTCTCATATGATGCTTTTGGTCTCTCATGAGAAGCTTGAGGAAGCTCACGAAGCACTCATTGCCTCTACACTCATTAGGCCAAAAGTAGATGTAGGGGTCACGTGTGATATTTTTGATGATGCATGTCTAAATGTTGAAAATTGCATTCCTACAAAGACTAGCATATCAACCTCATGTGATGACTTACTTGCTATGCCATACTCATCCACTCTTGATATTGCTTCATGTTCAACAAATAAATCATCTTCATCAAATTCATTGTTGATTGTTGAAAATCATGAGCTCAAGGAGCAAGTTGCCAAACTAAGTAAGAGTTTGGAAAGATGCTTCAAAGGTAAAAATACTCTTGATGAAATTTTAAGCCAACAAAGATGCTCTTTCAACAAGGAGGGACTTGGTTTTGTTCCCAAGAAGGGCAAAAAGCCTTCCTACCAAGCCCCAAGGTTTGTTAAGAGAAATGGAAAATTTTGTAATAAATGTCGAAAAGTTGGTCACATAATTGGTGAATGCAACATAAACAATATCCCTAAAAATGATGTATTTGATTCTCATTACATGCTAAAGAGATCTAATGATGGTTCTATTTATGCTAAGTTTTTGGGCACTCCTATTTTAGGAGAAATGAAGAAATCTATTTGGGTGCCAAAGGCCTTGAAAACTAACCTACAAGGACCCAAAAAGATTTGGGTACCTAAAAGGGCTTGATCTTTTGTAGGTAAACTACCACACCGGAGGATCACATTGGGTGCTTGATAGTGGGTGCACTCAACATATGACCGGTGATAGGAAAATGTTCACATCGTTTGAAGTTGGTGCTAAAGATCAAGAAAGAGTGACCTTCGGTGATAATAGTAAAGGAAAGGTAATGGGTCTAGGTAAAATTGCTATCTCAAATGATTTCTCCATTTCAAATGTTTCACTAGTTGAGTCATTGAATTTCAACTTATTATCCATTGCTCAACTATGTGATTTAGGCCTTTCATGCACATTTAATCCTCAAGAAGTATTTGTAACAAGTATCCATGATAACTCTTTAGTTTTCAAAGGTTTTCGTTTTGGAAATCTCTATTTGGTGGATCTCTCTTCAAATGAAGCTAATTTGAAAACTTGCTTGGTTGCAAAAACTTCATTGGGTTGGCTTTGGCATAGAAGGCTTGCTCATGTGGGAATGAATCAACTAAACAAACTTGCAAAAAGAGATTTGGTTGTTGGGTTGAAAGATATAAAATTTGAAAAAGATAAACTTTGTAGTGCTTGTCAAGCGGGGAGGCAAGTTGCTTGCTCTCATCCTAGCAAAAGCATCATGTCCACTTCTAGACCTTTGGAGCTTTTGCATATTGATTTATTTGGTCCAACAACTTACAAAAGCATCGGTGGAAATAGTTTTTGTCTTGTTATTGTGGATGATTTCTCAAGGTTTACTTGGGTCTTCTTTTTACATGACAAAGCTAAGACCTCTGAGATTTTCAAAAAGTTTGCAAAACGAGCTCAAAACGAATTCAACTTTTCTATTGTAAAAGTAAGGAGTGACAATGGATCCGAGTTTAAAAATACAAATATTGAGGATTATTGTGATGATCTCGGCATTAAGCATGAGCTTTCCGCCACCTATTCACCACAACAAAATGGTGTTGTGGAAAGAAAGAATAGGACCCTTATTGAGATGGCTAGAACTATGCTTGATGAGTATAGTGTCTCCGACTCTTTTTGGGCGGAAGCTATAAACACTTCTTGCCATGCTTCTAATCGTCTTTATTTACATCGTCTTTTGAAAAAGACTCCATATGAACTTTTAATTGGACGAAGACCAAATATTGCTTACTTTCGTGTTTTTGGTTGTAAATGCTACATTTATAGAAAAGGTGTTAGACTAACCAAGTTTGAAAGTCGTTGTGATGAAGGATTTCTCCTTGGCTATGCATCAAATAGCAAGGCATACCGAGTGTATAACAAGAACAAAGGTATTGTTGAAGAAACCTCGGATGTTCAATTTGATGAAACTAATGGGTCCCAAGAGGGACACGAGAATTTGGATGATGTAGGTGATGAAGGCTTGATAAGGGCAATGAAGAAAATGTCAATTGGTGAAATCAAGCCTAAAGAAAATGATGAACTTCCATCCTCCACTCAAGTTGAAGCTTCTACTTCCGCTACGCAAAATTTGACTCAACTTGATGAAGATGAAGCCAAAGATCAATCCTCTACTATTCCATCCAAAGTTCACAATGCCACCGCAAAAGATCACCCAATTGATCAAGTTTTGGGTGACATTAGTAAGGGTGTTCAAACTAGATCTCGTGAGGCTTCTATTTGTGAGCATTACTCGTTTGTTTCTTCTATTGAGCCTAAACATGTAGATGAAGCTCTAAATGACCCGGATTGGGTAAATGCTATGCATGAAGAGCTCAACAACTTTGAAAGAAACAAAGTTTGGACATTGTGATGAGGACATCACTTCACATGATACACACATGGAGCCTCCACCTACAATTCAGTTACTAGGACGAATCACATGCGCCCGTGCCCATCGCTTGAACCATGAGGTTAATTCGTTCCTTAGCAACTTTGATTATATTTGTTTGGATGGGATGCTACTGAATACTAGTGATATTTTGTTGCTTAGGAACATGGTAAATGGAATAGAAGACTTGGAGTTCAAGACGGAGCCGCACGGATGTTTGAAGTCAAGATTTCACTGGTTCGGACTACATCGACCACCCTGCACCAAAATGGGCATAACTTCCTCATACGAAGTCCGATTGGCGCGTTCTTTGACTTTTTTGAAAGCTGAGGAGAAGACGGATCGTTTGCCGTGGTTTCACATCATTTGGAGTCGCGAGTCGTTCTGTGTGACCGAAACCGTCCTGCATGACAAAACTGGACCGTGTTGGCCCATAGTGCATGTCTGTTCGCCTTCTAGCCCACAGCCCATGTCTGTTTGCCTTACACAGGCCGCCGCCCTATATAATCTCACGCCAGCCACTTCTAGGGTTAGGTTTTGCTTTGTTGCATCTACACTGTTGTGTTTAGATCCCGCCTCTTGCGCCGGACCGATTGGCTGCCGCATTGGCGTTTGTGAAACCTCAACTTATCTTCGTTTGTCTGTGATTTGGCATTCGATTTGTATCCTTCCTGTTCTTGCTTGTGTTCTTGGGTTCGCTTGCAGGAATTAGCCTTCGTGGCGAGGTCAATCGCGTTCTGCGTGGTTGATAACCAACGGAGACAGTGGTGTAACGATTGCAAGGTTTTGATCCGCCGGACCGGAGCCTTGGATCGCCAACGTCGAGATTCTCCACCAACCCAAGTTTATCCCTTACCTAGCGGAAGATCGGGACCACTCCCCATCACATTGGTGGAGAGACCCAAGGAGCACAACGTAATTGGAACAAAGTGGGTTTTTAGGAACAAGCAAGATGAAAACGGGATGGTCGTGAGAAACAAGGCAAGATTGGTAGCACAAGGATTCACTCAAGTCGAAGGTTTGGATTGTGGTGAAACCTTTGCTCCCGTTGCTAGACTAGAAGCTATTCGCATCTTACTTGCTTTTGCTTCATGTTTTGATATTAAGTTATATCAAATGGATGTGAAAAGTGCTTTCTTGAATGGCGAAATAGCCGAACTAGTTTTCGTTGAACAACCACCCGACTTTGAGAATCCTAAAAATCCTAATCATGTTTATAAACTCTCAAAAGCTCTCTATGGTCTAAAACAAGCTCCTAGAGCTTGGTATGAAAGATTGAGAGATTTTCTCCTCTCAAAAGGTTTTAAAATTGGTAAAGTCGACACTACCTTGTTTACAAAAATAATTAATGATGATTTCTTTGTCTGTCAAATTTATGTCGATGATATTATATTCGGTTCTACTAATGAAGAATTGTGCAAAGTTTTTGGTGATATGATGTCTAGGGAATTTGAGATGTCCATGATAGGAGAATTGAGTTTCTTCCTTGGACTTCAAGTCAAGCAACTCAAGAATGGAACCTTTGTGAGCCAAACGAAGTATATTCATGATCTTCTCAAAAGGTTCGGATTGATGGAAGCAAAGCCTATCAAAACCCCTATGGTGACCAACGGGCATCTCGACCTAAATGAGGGAGGTAAACCGGTAGATCAAAAATTATATAGATCCATGATTGGTAGTTTGCTCTATCTTACCGCATCTAGGCCCGATATCATGTTTAGTGTTTGCATGTGTGCTAGATTTCAAGCCGCACCAAAAGATTGTCATTTGATGGCGGTCAAGAGAATTCTAAGATATTTAAAACATTCCATCCATATAGGCTTGTGGTACCCCAAAGGTGCTAAATTTGAGCTAATTGGCTATTCCGATTCGGATTATGCCGGTTGCAAAGTTGATCGTAAAAGCACTTCTGGAGGGTGTCAATTCCTTGGGAGGTCTCTTGTTTCTTGGGCCTCTAAGAAACAAAACTCCGTTGCCCTTTCCACCGCTGAGGCAGAATATGTATCCGCGGGTAGTTGCTGTGCGCAATTACTTTGGATGAGGCAAACCTTGCTTGATTATGGTATAGAATTCTCAAATGTCCCTCTTCTTTGTGACAATGATAGCGCCGTCAAAATTGCCAAACAATCCAGTCCAACACTCTAGAACCAAGCATATTGATATTCGCCACCACTTTCTAAGAGATCATGTTGGAAAAGGTGACATTGTCATTAGCCACATAAGAACCGAAGATCAATTAGCAGATATCTTTACCAAACCACTAGATGAATCCCGTTTTTGTAAGCTTAGGAATGAATTGAATATAATAGACTTCTCAAATGTGGCTTGAAATCATGCATATGTGTGAGTTGTAGAATTTTCTATCCTTGTGACATATATGAATGGTTTTTTGCTTGCAATGCCATACTTGAAGTTCATGTACTTTTATATGTATTTCTAAGGCTATACATTAAGGGGGAGTATAAGGTTACTCTTATATGTTGAAAATTGCTCAGGTTGTTGAAAAACAAAATTTGAAAGTTTTGGTATCCTCAAAATCCTATCTTTAAGTTCAAAACAAATTTCTCCCATGATTTTATTTCAAGACATATTTTGAACTTTTATCCAAAACAAAACTTATAGATATGGATCATATGATCATTTTTCGTATTCAAATGTTTTAACTTTATCAATCCCATCAAAAGATATTCAAAGAATTAAAGTTCGGACGTGTTGAGAACTTTGGCTGCAAACGGTTTTCTTTTGAACTTATAAATTTGAAAACTTGATGTTTTGTAAACCTTGGGAGTTATTCTAAGTTTCTGCAAAGTTTGAAATTTTTCAAAATTATTTTGCTATATTTCTCACTTAAGCTCCTTTTTGTGCCTTGTTTTTAATTGTTGAGCTAGTGGTGTCGGTCTGACCGGGCCTACATGGCCGGTCCGACCGCCCTTGCTGCGTCGGTCCAACCGGGCCTACATGGCCGGTCAGACCGGGGCTCGGGCAGGGTTATAACTCCCCTCTCTATCAGTTTTCTCTCCCTTCTATTATTTCCTCTCATCTCAAAACCGAGTTCCTCTCCTCCACTCTTGCCCCCAACCCTAGAAATTTCGTTTCATCGATCTTCTTGCCGGTCCAACCGGTGGATCCTCTCCGGTCCGACCTCGAGTTCATTTTCCCTTGCCGGTAAGAACTTCCTCCGATCAAATCCATTGTTTTTGTCCTCTTGAAGGCTAGGGTTAGGGTTCTTGTTCATGGGCTTGCATGTCAACTTGCCAAGGCTAAATCCTCTTTAAACTCATTTGTTAGCCTTGTGATACTATTTTCCATGCCTCTATGCAATTTGATATGGCAAAATTTGATTATGGAGAAGTTTTGTGCAAAAGGGGATTTGTGCCCGGGTTGCTAGGCCGGTCAGACCGGTGGGCAATGGGCGGTCCGACCGACCATGTACTGGCGGTCAGACCGGCCCTATTACCTCGGTCAGACCGGCCTCCCAATGCCTGCCCCTCTTTTGCACATCATTGCTCATTGATGCTTTTGCCCTCTAACAAATTCATAGATTGTCTCTAATCATATTTTTTATCTTATCTGGGTTAAATCTTTGATTCAGTCATGCCTCGCGCCGGCCGTTCTCAAGGAAATGAGCATCGCTCAAAGTTTGTCGAGGACCGTGGCCAATCATCCCGGCACTTTCAAGATGACAGTGACGAGGACTTTGCCTATGAGGATGACAGCTCTGAGAATGAAGAAGAATTGGCACCTCAGCCTCCAGCAGCTAGTGAAGATCCTTTTGCATCCTTGGACTTCAAGGTAGATGTCCGGAATCAAGAGAACTTTACTCGTCTGCGCCACCACAATCAATTTCTCAGACCAACAGATACATCAGATCAGCGGTTTCATACAAAATTTCATAAAGAGGTATTCAACATTGCATATGAGAACCGTTCTTTGGCTCCGCATAAGTGGATTTCTTGGAGGGATCTAAGTGGAGAGGTTGCAGCTCTCAGGAACATATTTGGAACTGTTGGTATAACAAAATAGTGAGCCTGAAGCAAGATTTCAATTGGGATGTTATCCGTCAGTTTTATGCCACAGTATTCATACCTGCCACTTGTGATTCTCTTACATGGTTGACTGGAGATATCTTTTGCATTGCTACAAAGCAAGAAATTCAGAGTGCTTGGGACATAAGGTTCTCTTCTGGCCTCAGACTGCATGATGAGTTCACTCACAATCCTTTGTCAGAAGAAGAGATGGCTCAATTCTACATCCCATCTGCTGCTCACAAGATTGGAGGGGTTACTGGAATGAAGACTCTTCATCGTGTGGCACATCGCATCCTGCGGCACTCCATTTTACCGCGTCTAGGCAACAATGATGCTATTCGAGGTGTTGCTTGGACTCTTCTAGATGCAGTGATGACTGGAAAAAGGTTTGATGTCATTCATTTGATGTTATATGAGATGGCACTCTCAAAAGGAAGCCTTACTCTTGGAGTCTACTATGCTCCGTTTATCATGAGATTAATTTTGAGCAAGTAGGAAATGTGAATGAGCGCCTTGATATCACTCACTCTCAGTACAGGCCTCGTTTCTCGGCTACTCCTTTGGCTCCAGCCGCCGATCCAGCTGATATGGGAGCAGGACAGGGTTCATCCTCAGGACATTCCTACCAGCTCTTTTGCTCCTCCTCAGGGCTCTGGATCTGGTGCTTATTTTGGTATGGATGCCACCCAGTTCTTTGATCCAGTACTTCAACAAGTGACAGCTGGCTTTCTTCAGTTAAATGCAAGAATGGATCAAATGGCTCTAGGACAAGAAGCTATCACCTCCCATCTGCAGAACCTTCAAGGTGGTCAAGAGCGTATCAACTCAAGGATTGACACTCTTTCTTCTCGAGTTGATCGGCTAGATTCATCTTCCTCAGCAGGATACCCTCTTCAGTACCAGCGCCGTCGTCGTCGCCTTGATGATTCTCAGCCTCCTTCCCAGGATTAGTCTCTCTTTTTGGTTCTTGATGCCAAAAGGGGGAGAAGCAGTTAGCAGTAGGGGAGAAGGCAGCAGAGGGTTAGGGGAGAAGGAAGCAGTAGTAAGAAGGAAGATTAGGAAGGATCAATCTTTTATATCTCTATCTATCTATGGTTGTTTATATAACGAACACTATTTGCTTCCATATCGTACTGAACTAAATTTGAACCATTTGTCTTTATTATGAGAAACTCTCTTTGCTTCATTGAATGTGTGAATTGTGTTTGGAATTATATCTCATATCTTGCTCCATATACTTGTACCCCATCATTTCTTCAGGGGGAGCTTTGCGCTTAATTGTGGATCCTTCTACTTTAACATATTTCTTTATCTCTGAAGTGTTTGTCATCAATTACCAAAAAGGGGGAGATTGAAGATCTAGGCCCTATGTGAGTTTTGGTAATTAATGATAAACATGCGCTTTGTGGACTAATATTTTTCTTAAGTGTGAAGGAAATGAGTAGGTCCCGCGCAAATGGAGCACAAGATGGAAACCCGAAGATCTGGTCGTTTAAAGGCTACGGCAAAAGGTTGAAGGAATCTAGAAATTGATCGAGGTGCTTTGGAGTGATCAATTAGGCTAGGTTTAAGTTTTGTTTTTGCCGTACTATAAAGAGGGGTTGCATCTTGGTTATGAGTTGATTTTCAAGTGCCAATTTGCATTGCATATAGTATCTTTTGATCATGAGTGATTGTTGCAAAAGTTGCTATTTTGGCAAATTCCTTGAAAAACATATTGCAGCATTTTGTTGGAGTTGTCTGACCCTGGCGGTCTGACCGCCATGTGGGTCCGGTCAGACCGGCTGGAGTTGGGCGGTCCGACCGGCCAGGGGGCCGGTCCGACCGGGTTGCGCAGGGCAGAAAACTACTGGTTTACAGAGCCGACGGGAGCACTACGGTCCGACCGAGCCGATGGCCGGTCAGACCGGGGTAGGGCCGGTCCGACTGGGCCAGCATGGCCGGTCAGACCGAGGCGTCCTGTCACATCAGTAAACGGCTAGTTTTCTAGCCGTTGCAGTTGAGGTCGGTCAGACCGGCCCAGGATGGGCGGTCAGACCGACAGTGCGCAGAGAGCCACCTAACTCGTGTAACGGCTAGTTTTTGGGTGTGTGGCTATATAAACCCTTGCTACAGCTCCTTTGCTAGACTTTGGCATTCATTTGAGCATTCTTGAGCACAAGAGAGTCTCTCCCACCATTGAGCACTAATTTGAGCACTAGTGAGGTTGGGAAGAAAAAGGGGTGATCAAGTGATTGAGTGAATTGCATTGCATTGGCATTTTGGCACTTGATCCTCTTCTCCTAGCTTTGATTGCAGCTTGTTACTCTTGGAGATTGCCATCTCCTAGACGGCTTGGAGAAGAAACCGGTGATCTCTCCTAGAAGGTTGTGGAGGAGACCCGGGAGGTTGTGAAGGTTGGAGCTCGCCTATCCGGAGTGGAGAAGAGCTACCACTAGTGATCGAGGCCCGAGAGTTGCACTTCCGGTGCCGGCTCATCTTCAAGCTAATTTCTCTTTGAGAAATCCGAGGCTTGGTGAAGAGAGCGGTCAAGTGAAACTCGCCTCAACGAGGACGTAGGAAATTGGCAAATTTCCGAACCTCGGGATAAAATTCGGTTGTCTCTTGTCCCTTTTATCTTCGAGCAAGTTTATTTGTGCAAGCTTACTTTTCTAGAGTAATATACTTGTTCTAGCGGTTTGCTACCATTGTCTTAGGACCTTGATCATTGTTTAACTGAAATCGAATTAGTTTTAAAAACCGCCTATTCACCCCCCTCTAGTCGGTACATCGATCCTACACACACCGAAGACCCCCTTCGGACCCCTTCGCATCACCGGTCCAACCGGCGGTCTGTTGTCGGTCCGACCAGCCCGTCTTGGCCAGTCTGACCGCTAGATACAATTCGGTCTCACTAGCCAAGACTTGGTCAGTTTGATTGTTTTCCCCACACTTCGGTTATTTGAATAATATTGTTTCGATATTGTTTGATTGCTTGGCAACTCCATTTATTTCTTTGTCATAGTCAAGGGTCATCAGAAACACGGTGTCAGCGTCACGAGATGTTTAGCAGGCCACCCTTAGGCGTTAGTGCACTTTTGGATTACCGAACTGACGGTAGTGTCCATTGGTTCTTTATCGACATATTTTAGCGTCAACACAATTTTGGCGACTTGCTGGGGAAATACATGCCAAGCACGATTATACCGATGATGGGTACAACTACTATGGCTACATAGGCGAACATGGCGAGGAGTGTAGAGATCAAAGACGATAATTCCATCCTCCCCACCATCGACGACATCTCCAAGGAGGATAGGGCTGAGATTGAGGCCAAGACGAGGGAGTTGCATGCCCTAATGCTTGGATGCTACACGAAGACTCGTGCAGGCTTCGTCAAGTGTACCCCTGATTTCCCCAGCATCTCCATGGATAAGGTAACGCCAGCATACCCTACTCTTTCCCCCACAGACATCGACCAAAATATCAACACAAAAGTAGACCAGGAAATTAGTGCTAGTTTGCAAACCGTCTAGGGCCAGAGGTCAACTCTAAGATGGAGGCAATGTTTAAGAGATTCGGCTTTTCTGAGGACACTTCTTCGAATCTGATTGCTAGCGTACCCCCTATTCACCACATACATAGTATAACCGATGGGAGTACAGGAAAAAATGTCGCGTCTACGACCTCACCATATAGGGAAGAGACCTTACCCTTCCTTGTTAGTTTGACCGGCCATCAGGCCGTCAGACCGGCATGTGTCAGCCTGCAGCGTAGAGCTTGCATGCTAGCCCTGTTGGGGAATAGGGGAGATACGCTAGCCAACAAAATCAAAATTTATGCCGTAAGCCCAAGACTCATGCGCGTGCGAGATCATGGATCAGTACCTTCTAGCACGATACATGCTAGGTGCAGTGGAAGAAGATGTCGGAGTAGCCCATCAAGCCTATCCTCGCTTCGTCCTTGCTATCCTTCGCCGATCCGATCGATGAAGATGATGTAGTCGTTCACATGCAGATGTCCACGAGCGTCTCTATTGAAGCAATGCCTCCACGAAGTCCACGCGTATAGGGATGGAGAACCTCCCACGGCAGTGTGCTAGCACCACACGTGAGAGACTGGGATTCTTGACCTCAACGATTGAGATAAGAAAGGGAGGAGAGAACTCTTTGGTGGCTATGTATAATATAGGCTTATTCCTTGGTTCCAAGACGTCCTCCTCTTCTCCTTTTATAGGGCTAATAGCTCCCGGTCATGCCTATCTCAAAACCCTCAAAACCGTAACAGATCCAATCTGTTTTCCCACATCGGCACTTTCGATCCTGGATTGGAACTTCTGACAGGTTATTTTAGGTCTCCCGATACAGTACGACATGCAACAGATCCAGTCTGTTATCGCCCACCTTGGAACTTCCGATACCATATCGGAACTTCTAATTAGTAAAAAATTCCCCGATTCCAAATCGGAACTTCTGGCTCATTGGAACTTCCAATACCATATCGGAACTTCCTAAGCAACATTTGCTCTCTGTATCGAGACCAGATAATAATCAGAACTTCCAATACGACCTATCGGAACTTCCGATCCACGGAATTTTCTTAGGCATATACTTCAATCTCCCACTTGCACAAGAACCAATTCTTTGCATGTTTTTAATCTATCCCCGAAGTGTGCAACCTGATAGGTTCATACACTAACGACTGTATACCGGAAACCGTTTCTGACTCAACTGTGTTTATGTTAAACGTATGCTTAAACACATGGCACAAAACTTAGTTGCTTTGAGTGTGGTGATCCAGATCATTTCATCGCCGACTGCCCCAAGTGGAACACTCACAAGAAGGGCACCGACAATGGCTCCTACGACTCCAATAAGCAGAACAGCTCCAACAAGTACACCTTCACCAATGGCAAGCCCAAGACCAAGTTCTTCTGAAAGGACCTAAAGGACTACCGGTGCGAGAACAAGAAGTAAGATAAGGCCTTCTTCGCCGATATGGAGAGAAGCTACTCCAAGTGCTCATCCTCTTCTTCCACTTCATCAAGCTCACGCGATGAGGAGATCGTGATCAAGAAGGGGAAGGAGAAGGACATGGATGATCCAGTTGGCCTCTACTTCATGGCTTTTGGTGACAAGCCGAAGACTCGGTTGCATCGCAGCCAAAGGTCCCGCAAGAGCTTCTTCTCAATGGCTCTTGGAGATAAAGAAGACTAGGGATCCTCCCACAACTTCGACGATGACGATGAGATGATATCCTCTTATGAGTGAGAAGTCATTGAATTATTAGAAGAGAACCATCAGGAGTTCAAGTATCGGGAAAAACTGCTTAGGAGGGTTAAGAAGAGGGTAGATGAGCTAGAGACTGAGCTTGCTATGGCCAATAGCAAGACTGAGAGTCTATCTTCTTCCCCTTGATTGGGTGAGAGCAGTGAGTGCCCCAACTGTGAGGTGTTTTTTGTGACCTGACTTCTCTAAAGTTCAGGTAGACCGAGAGGGTTGATGAGAGAGACACTTTGGACACTAAACATAAAAGCGCTCAGTTGGAGATGAAAGATGCTCATGCCACTATTGTCGTGCCCTGTCGAGACTGACCATCCCATTTAGCTGATCTATCTAAGCTGAGAGCGAAGAGTGATGAGCAGTTGGGCAAGCTTGAGAGAGTTAGTGCTGAGTTAGAGCAGACCAAGCTTGAGCTTAAGACATTGTCAGTTCCACCCATTGTCTGTGAGAACTGCTTAACTCTAAGGATGGAGTTGATCAAGATGAAACCTGAGGTCCAAAACATTTAGAAGTATGTTTAGCTTGATGGAGGATGTGAGATCTTCTTATCTCAGGTGGAGGTTCTAGCTTCCTTGAGAGTGCCCTAAGTCGTGGAGTAGAGTCGAGTAAGATGACTCCAAAGCAGAGATATCCCAAGACTGACTCCACTAAGTCTTTTTAGGCCAGTCAGCCCAAGGATGGACTGTTCCAAGAACAACCTAAAGCTCCACCCAGCAAGCCTTTCTGGATCCACAAGCCCAAAAGCCTTCTCACTTCTCTTGACTCTCCACCTGGACACTCTCACACCAAAGAACCAACATCCAACACCACTAAGCCTATGAAACCTAAGACAACCACATCCCAAGAAACCTACCTATGACTGTGAGTTCTGCCCTAGAGAAGGGCATCTTGCAGAGTTTTGATTCAGGAGAAAGTGGGTTGAGAGAGCTGAGAGAGCTCAAGGTGGGCAGGAGAAGTTATACTAGTAGGGTGGTAGACAGAGAGTCCCTCGATGAAGAGAGAGGATAGATGCAAAGGCGCATCATGTAGGTGGTGGTAGAGGAAATGACTTTCGTGCCCATGCTTTGGAGGGTGGTTTTCACTCTGGCAAAGTTCTAGGTCGTTCTGGATACGACTTTGGACCTCATCGCCATGACTTTAGGTAGAAAAGAGGACCGCATTTTGAGCCACGCTTTGGTCCAGACACTTACGCTTCTTTCTGCTTTCCTACTTTTGAGCAGATGGCTTGACACTGGTTTAGCTCATAACCTAGTGTCAGACCATTTTATTCCCTTTAAGACCATTGATTTTACAGGATCGAGTCTTGGAGCACATATGGATCATGGATTTGGGGTGCTCTCGCCACATGACGGGACATCGTAGATGGTTCTCCAGCCTCACTTCCCCGAGCTCCAAGGAACACATCACCTTCGAGAACAATGGTCAAGGGAAGGTACATGGATTTGGTTCAATTTGAATTTTTGAGCATTTATCTTTGAATAATGTTGCTTTGGTTGGAAATTTAGGCTTTAATCTTGTTTCTGTTTCGCAACTTCTTGAGGAGGGCTTAGAATTTCATTTTAAGAAAGGCATGTCTTGTGTTGTTGATTCTAGAGGATTATTGGTTTGCCAGATCATACCCTTCGGTAAGGTTTTTCGGATTGATTTATCTAGTTCTTTTGCCATTCTCGTTGTTTGATTTCTAGATCTTCCTCTGAGCTCTTGAGGTGACATAGGAGCTTAGGTCATTTGAGCTTTGATCTGCTAGTCAGATTGAATTCTATGGACCTCATCTAAGGATTCCCAAGCTTAAGATGGAGAAGGATCTAGATTTTCATCCTTGTCGTCATGGGAAGATGGTTACCGCTTCTCATGCACCTATGACTCAGGTGATGACTTCATACCCAGGAGATCTGTTACACATGGATACGGTTGGTCCAGCTCGGGTATGTTCAGTCGGTGGGAAGTGGTACACGCTTGTGATTGTTGATAATTTTTCTCAATTTTCGTGGGTTTTATTTTTGGAGTCTAAGGATGAGGTTTTTCATTTTGTTCATGACCTGATCCTGAAGCTGAAGAATGTGAACAATGGTCGAATGCAAGCAATTCGCTTTGACAATGGTCATGAGTTCAAGAATTCTCAGTTCATTAGCTTCTGTAGTGATTAGGGTCTTGAGCACTAGTTTTCTGCTCCTTACACTCCCCCACAGAATGGGCATTGTGGAATGAAATAACCGCATGCTGGTCGAGATAGCCAAGACGATGCTTGATGAGCATAGGACTCCTATGCATTTTTGGGATGAAGCTATGAACACAACTTGCTATCTGGCCAACCACTTTTTTCTTAGAGATAACCTAGGTAAGACATCATATGAGTTGTTGTTTGGCAGATAGCCCAAGGTAAGTCACATACAAGCATTTGGCTGCAAGTGCTTTGTTCTCAAGAAAGGAGGGCATTTAGACAAGTTTTAGTCTCTTTGCTGGGATGGAGTCTTTCTTGTTTATGCTTGCATTCTCGAGGCTTTGCATTCTTGTTGAGACATGTGATGTTTCTTTTTATGAGTCTATGCCTTTGCTTGCTCCTTCTTTTGAGCTTTCTGGTGATGATGAGCTTGGAGAGCTATCTTCGAGGAAGATGAGGACACTCCCACTATTGTTGATGGTGGGCCTTCTGCACAGCCTGTAGTCCCCACACCTTTTGAGACTTTGACTGAGGACGAGTGCAGACCTCTGATCACTACTTCCACTTCGATCGAGCCCCCTCAATCGAGTCCAGAGGTGTCAGCTGCTGACTCTGGTGAGGTGGCGTCTGATCATCAAGGATCCTAGGAAGTTCAGCGTGATCACCCCTCAGAGCTCATCATCATCAATGATCTCACTACGAGATCTTTGTGTTCTCCGGCTGGTTCTCTCACTGTTTTTACTGAGTCTACTTTTGTTGCCACCTTTGAGCCTAGAGATGTTGCTCACATTTTATATGATACAAATTGGATAAATGTCATGCAAGAAGAGCTTGGAAATTTTGTTCGAAATCGGGTTTGGACACTAGTTGAGTTGTCACCTGTATGCAACCCTATAGGCACCAAGTGGGTGTTTAAGAATAAGCAAGATGAAGATGGGGTTGTGGTGCCCAACAAACCTCGATTAGTGGCCCAGGATTTTTGCCAGAAAGAGGGTATTGATTTTGAGGAGACTTTCATCCCTGTTGGTCGTCTTGAGTCCATTCGCATACTTTTGGCATTCGCTGCTTCTAAAGGTTTTAAGATTTTTCAACTGGATGTCAAGAGTGCTTTTCTGAACGGGTTCATAGAGGAGGAGGTCTATGTTAGGCAGCCCCTCGGTTTTGAAACCTTAAGTTTCCTCGACATATTTTTAAGCTCAGAAGCTTTATATGGTCTAAAGCAAGCCCCCAGGGCTTGGTATGATCGTTCAAAGCAGTTTTTGTTGGGGAATGACATTGTGATGGTTTCTGTGGACAAGACTCTTTTCTTGCTCAGAGTTGGCTCTGATTTCTTGATTGCTCAGATTTACGTGGATGATATTATTTTTGGTGGTTCTACTAATGAGCTTGTGTCCAAGTTTTCTAAGTAGATGTATAGCAAGTTTGAGATGAGCCTCATGGGTGAGCTCAAGTACTTCTTAGGGCTCGAGATCAAGTAGACCAAGGACGACATATTTATCCACCAAAGCAAGTACATGTGAGACATGCTGAAGAAGTTCGACTTCGGTGGAGAGCTGAAGCCTCAGATGACCCCCATGGGCACATATGGGGGTCTGGACAAGGACGAGATTGGTGTCAAGGTCAATGAGAGAGAGTATAGAGGAATGATCGGTTCGCTACTCGACGAGACCGGACATTAAGTTTGTCGTGGGATTTTGCGCGTGTTTCCAGCCTTCACGACGCGCATCTCATAGGCAGGCTATCAAGCGCATTTTCAGGTACCTTACCTGTGCACCCGATCTCAATCTTTACTATTCAGCTTCATCATCTCTTGAGTTATTTAGCTTTTCCGACGCTGATTTTGGTGGGTGCCGGTTGGATAGCAAGTCGACTTATGGTACTTGATAGTTTCTTGGTTCCTCACTTGTTTCTTGGTCTTCGCAAAAGTAATCTGGAGTTGTGCTTTCTACCACAGAGGTTGAGTATGTAGCTGTTCCTAGCTACTGCTAGCAATTTTTAATGACAAAACGCATAACCACATGTTCATAAATAACAATGTTCTACTTTTGTAAATGATATCGCCTTGTTTATCAAAATGATAGGATCAAAGAGTGGTTTACTTGTTTTCATTGACTGTGATAAACAAAGACAAAGTTGTGGCCAAGGGAAATTTAGTGATAACAGACAACACACATGTGGTTGGAAGAAACATGCTTGGAAATGAATATTATGGGGTGGATATTCAAAGTGTTACAAATATTGGCGATGAAAGGCTACCTAGACCACCATCTGAAAATTGTTGTACATTAATAGATGCAATTGGTTGTGTCATTGCTTGGCCACGTCGCTATATAAGATTATTGTCAACTCCAAGTATAATTTTCCCACTATGCAAGATTTGCATATATCACATTATTTATACATTATCTTCACTTTTATGTAAAAAAACTTAAGACTATATGCTCCACCCGTTAGGTATGCAAATTGTAACTTGACTATTTAAACTTGCATTGTTGGATTTTATATAAGTGTTGGTGTGCAGAACTTTAAAGTTATTATTGCTTCCACTGTATTCTTGAGTTGGACATCAATATCCTTGAGCCTTGGCTTGGAACTATTGTAAGTTTGCGATGTCAGTATGTTGAAATTCTAATGTTTTTTAGCCCTACAGGTTTTTTCAGCTATTGATGTATATTTAAACTTCAATTGTCTATATGTAACCTGTCATGTCAAGAATCAGAGAGCATTTTTAGACATTGATAAATGCTGTGCACATCATATTTAAACACAATAGAGATTTAATCATGTTGTTACTTTCAAGTTTTCAGCTCAATTTCATAAAAAACATTTATGAGAGTTTGAGTTTCTCCTTAGTATGAGTGCACATTGCTTATACATTAATCGTCAGTTCAATGGAGATTCTTTGTTACAAAAGCAATCTTATACTGAATCATGGAAAGCTAGAACAACAACTTTTCAATGCAACCTAGCTCTTCAATTTGATCAATTGTATATATGTCCTGTATCCAGGGTGTGAATTAACTGGTTATTTCAAATATTACAGAAGTTTTATGTTTCCTTTTTGAACACAATTTTTTTAGATTAATTCCTGCAAGGCTGCAAGAGTTGAACATAGAAGTAAATCCTGGAAGGCTGCAACAGTTTTATGTTTCCTTTTTGAAAACTAGAAATTTTTTAGATTAATTCCTACAGGGCTACAAGAGTTGAAGATAAAATTAATTCCTGCAAGGCTGTAAGAGGTTTATGTTTCCTTTTTAAACACATATTTTTTAGATTAATTCCTGCAAGGCTGCAAGAGTTGAACACAGAATTAATTCCTGCAAGGCTGCAAGAGTTTTATATTTACTTTTTAAACACAGATTTTTTTAGATTAATTCCTGCAAGACTGCAACAGTTGAACTATTTATTTCTTATGAAAATTAATCCTACGATATGTTAGCACTGCTTTGCAACAATGGATGCCATATGTTCCTCTCTAGTTTTGATTGATCAAAACGGTCATCACTTATTATACTCTGTTATCAAGGCAGTTGAAGGCGCAATAGTGTTTATGTTGTTACAGCCCTAAGGAAGGAAAAGTGGACTTGGTTATGTGTTATAATGTGAAATTACAGATTGGAAATATTTTATCTACATTGTGGTTAGAAAAGACAAGCTCTTTGCCTTTTGTAGGGAAGGCAATGATGTGTGATGTTCTGTTGAGTGCAATACTCCCATTTTTACTTGGTTGGCTCATGTTTCTAACTAGACAACTGTTGGCGTAAAAGATTACGCTAACAGGTTTCTGTGGAAAAGAAACTAACAAACGAAGTGTTTGCGAAGCAAACTGTTCTAAGCCTCCGAATAGGATAATAGCTTAGAATAGTTTGAAAGTGTGTATTGAATCACTTGTAATCGGTCCTCATTACAGGGTGAAATGGGGGTATTTATAGGCCTAAACATTAAGGAAAAGACCTATTTACCCCTCTATTACAACCGACATTAAGGAAACTATTCGGTTTCCTTAATAGGGCTAAAATAGTAAAAGACTATCTAATAGGATAGAAGATAAGTCTTCCATCTTAGCTGGCAGAAAAGATCCTGAAGGGCTTTGGTTCGAAGGCATACTTCGAACTAGTGCCTGTCTTCGAGCTTCGAACCAGGTTCCGAGCATCTTCGAAGAGGGTCTTCGGATAATCTTCGAACTAGTTGGCTGTCTTCATGCTGCTTTAGCAATAACCCTGAAGATGAGATATTTTCCCCCAACAGTAGCCCCTCGAATACGCTTCTCCGTTCGACCTGTAACGTTAGGAGAGCAGTATACGGAAAGAAAAGATAACCAATCATAGGGGTTATTGATTTTCATTTTATCTCTGAAATGCATGAAGATATGAACTTCGAATCAGTCATAAGGTAATTACCTTTCGAATTATCTTAGAGCTGACTCAGGAAGTTCGAAAGTCTTTTTAGACTTAGAGAAAATAGTCGTTAGTTTCTGTTTCTAACGGAAGCTATATGAGGCGTTATTTTCGGAGGAAAATAGCAAACGGGAATGCGAAAGGGCAAAGCCCAAACGGTAACAAACGGAAAGATTAGGCTATAAATAAAGAGCCCCAAAACTTACCCGATTACCTTTTCACCGCTTCCTTTCAGTCAAAAGCTTTTTGAGCCCTTTGAATTCTTGAGCCCTAGCCTTCGAGTTCTTGAGCCCTAGTCTCCATTCCCTCAGATCAATCCGGCAATCGCGATGGTGAAGACCAAGGGATCTGCGCCTCCTTCGGCCTTGGCTCGGCAGCAAGCAGCCGCAGCAGCAGCGGCAGCGACATTGGCGGCGACATCCTCGATGCAGGCGACAATATCCATGGCGGCAGGGGGGAGAAATCCCCAAATCCCGACGACCAAGGTCTGTGCCCACCCTCAACTAAGTACTTGGATCAATCTTTTGAGTTGGGGCCGTCTACCTGCAAGAAAGAGTCTTTGGCGATCACAGCGGGGGGAAAGATTAGTGATGGGGTTATGATTCGGAAGCCGGGCAAAGAATCGATTCCATCACCGAGACCCGGAGAAGTTGTAGTGTTCGAAGCTTTTTTCGAAGCGGGATTGGGCCTCCCGGCTGTGGATTTCTTGGCCGAAGTACTTGACTTGTTTCATGTAACCCTCCCCCAGCTGTCTCCGAATGCTGTAGCCAGATTAGCTATCTTCGAGTGGGCACTGAGAGCCGAAGGTTGTGAGGGGAGGGCTGAAATCTTCGCTGCGCTTCATAGAGCAACTTGTCAGCCAAAGACCTTCGTAGGCTCCGGAGGTGAAAAGGTGGTGGTTTCCTTCGGAAGCATCAATTTAGGCTTCGTGATGAATATGCCCTGCAATTCCCTGCTAAGGCCATCAATGCTAGATGGTACACCGATTGGGTTCTGAGGTGGTTTTATGCCGAAGTTGGAGTGAGCAGTCCTCTGGCCGGTCCCCTCAAAGAAATCCAGTTCCGGAAGGAAGCCTTAGTGCAACCTGACGAAGGCCAACTCGAAGCTCGCCTCAACTTGCTTCAGAAAATCAGCAGAAGGTTGAGCATGCGGGACTTAGCCGAAGAGTTCCTCGGACTTCAAATTCCTCCATTGATGGCCAACTGGCCTATCGTCTTCGAAGATGACTCGGAAGGCGGTCTTCGCAAGATTAACTATACTTCGAGCCCTGCAGGTAACTTCGAAACCAACATGCGTAGTACATACTTACTTCGAAGAAAGACTAACTCGAATTATTTTTTAGCTTCTTCAGCCCCTATTACTTCAGAGCAAATTGTAAGGGCTTCGGAGAAGATTCTGGGTGCTCCAACTCCGTCGGAAAAAGAATGGCGAATCAAATTAGTCGGAAGTTGGGAGCGTTTTAACAGAGTATGGGGAATGCTGGAGTTAACTCCACCCCCTCTGATAGATTGGGTGCCTCAGGAGAAAGGCCCCAAGAAAAGAGTAGCTGAAGCCGGAGCTTCAGGTTCAGCAAAGACTCCGGTGAAGAAGGTGGCTCGAAGCCAAAGAATCTCGCGCCTTTGGATCCTGCTCCTTCAAGCTCAAGAACCTCACTTTCTGGTTCTAAAGAGGATGAAGGTATTTTATTAGTAAGATTAATTGATGAAGATGCAACTCAATGAAGTATTCACATTGAAGATACTGCAGGTATTCCGGAGCCCCAAGCCAACATCGAAGAAGTAAGAGCTCCGGATACCAAGAAGAACAAATCGAAGCCCCTATGGGTGTAGATGAGGCCGAAATGCCTGCGAACGTACCGGAGTCTGGAGATAATGCTGATCAACCAATGACTTCGGTAGTTCAAGAAGATACAACTCAAGCCGGAGTTCCTGTGGACGAAGGTGGGGTCGAAGTCACTATGGCTTCGATTCCTGAAGAAGTAACGAGGACTCCCCAGGACGATGCTCCTGCAGTCCAAGATTTAACGGCCGATTCGGATGAGGACTACACTTTTGATCCTCCGATCAGTCCGGTGCTCGATATTCCAGAGAATGTCGAAGGTAAATTTGCATAAT